>VYZX01030847.1:26658-51933 GCA_013401335.1 Brachypteracias leptosomus
AGGGTTTGAAAAAAAAAAAAAAAAATTACAGACAAAATATGGATGATTTGTCAAAAAATATGTGGCAAAGGAAAGCATAGAACTGTTAGAATCACACTGACTACATCTACTTAAGGACTTAACGAAATTGCAAAATGATCTAGACATGGTTGGATTTTAAACCCTGCAGCACTGAAAGTGCCCAATAATGTTTTGCATTTAGATATACTCTGCAAATAAATGAATGACAAGATGATCAAAAGCAAGAAACTTTCTTAAACTTCTTGTCCCAGGGGGCCTGGTGATTCTGAAGTAGTAGAAAACAGCATTTCCTACCTCCCTGTATGTCCCTCTGGCCACACTGGGAAAGCCAACCTGAAAAGATGAAGCTGAATCACACACATGGTTTAAGAGCACCTTTTTCACAAACATCCCTCCTGAGCTATTTGAAGTTGCTTTTAGCAAAAGCACAGGATTGGGACCAGGTAGTTATACTGGACCAAAGTCTGCCACATTTTTCTCCTCTTGAAACAAATATCCTAGAGGTAAGGGTAACAATTTCCTTATCAGTTCTAGCCTGGAGAGGACTATCATTCAACTTACTTTAATCATCAGACTTTGGATGAAAAAGTTAAGAGACCATTCTCCATACGTAGTCAGTGGACAGAAATGGGCTACGCTAAGGGGTGATGTAGATAAATCCTACATGAAGTCAGGCACTTAACTAAATCATGCTGATCAATGGAGAATTAGGTATCTAATCTCCAGAAGGCAACTTGGATTGCAGGGAACCCACGCTTTTTCTCAGAACTCTCTTTCACTCTCTCTCACCTCTCTCCGTCTCTCTCCCCGGGCCCTGCTTAAAAGAAATAGGATAGATCTCCTTTTTTATTTACCCAGTTTTGTTAAGTGCCTAAGTGAGACAAGATAAAATCAGGTCTGGGCCCCTAACTTAGAGATCTAAATGTTCACGCTGAAAGTAAACAGTGTAAATACCTGCCATACTGGCACATGATAAACATGTAGTAAGGAAATATTCTCTTATTGTCTTTGGCCATCTGCACAAACAAGTCTTCATAAATATTCTCAATTAATGTATTTATCGCCTAGCTAAATTAGCAGCACTTTTTATGATTGGAATATTTCAACCAGCAGCTGAGCTCTTTGTACTGTGTGTTCCTTTGTAATGGATAGTCTTTTGCTATCTTACTGCATCAAGCGAATCGGAGGCTCAGTTGTGTTGTAAATATAAACAGAATTAATACCAGCAACACAGATCTTGAACAGCTTTAAAACCAGACAGGGTGGTTAGCCATTGTCACAAAACCCAAGGAGATGGTTGGGTATGCAGTAATGTAAATTAGTGCTCAACTGTGTGGAGCTCAGTCTTTCCTTAGCCAACACTTCAGCGACTGTGGTCACCACTTGGACAGCAAACATAAACAATGTAGTTTCTTCAAATAATTGAATGGGGCATCTGAATCTAGGTGGTCAAATTCAAAACTTAGAAGCACAATTCCACCTAATTATCTGTGAAGCCAGGCTGCAGCCAGTGACATGCCTCCAGGGGTTTACCACAATAACAAAGACCAGAATCCAACCTTACCTAATATCCCATAGCAAATGAATAAAAAAGAAAGCACAGAAGTACTAGGTTGGAAGCAATGCAAGAAAGAATGACATTGTGTTGAGCTGAGTGATAAATTCATAACATATCTTGTCCTTAATGAAAACATAGTTACTTTGTGAAATAGGGAAAAAATGAAGCCATGCAAAGGGAAAAGGTTATATGCCTAGTTTTTTGTGTGTGAAAGTATATGTGGTATGTTCTCAGTGTGACTACAAAAATTTTTAGCCGTGTGGCTCCAACATCACAAGCTTGGTTTGGTTTTGCTTCACAAAAATTATAAATCTGCTCCATCTAGTTAGGAATGGCTTTGACTCATTTACATAGAGCCCATGGCTAGAACTTTTGCTTTTCTTTGGTCATTTGAAAAAATCCCATCACTGTGGAAGCAGCATCAGAAAGAGCTTCTCTGCTGTTCCTGACTGCAGCACAGTGTATGATGGAGAGCTGCTGCCTGTCTCCTGAGAGATTTGTGGCTCACAATGGTATAGGTGAAGATCCTCTTTGAAGCAGAGACAATTTTCTAGCTTGGTAATGTTTGCAATAAATACTGATAGTTTGGATGAGCATTTAATTTTTGTCATAATATCTTAATTATACTGAGTATAGATGCTTCAGCTTTACTGATGTTTAGAGGTTTTTCAAAGCATATCTGGAGCCTGAGAGGTTACTATATGCTCTTTGCTCTTTCATATTTTCCCATTAGTTACCCATCTCCACATATCATAATGGCACTTCATCCATTCCATATTACCACTTTCACGTGCCGTGAAACTTGCAGCAAAATTAGCCCCAGCATATCCCTTGCTGCAGCAGACCAGTAATTGAGGTCAGCTCTGAGCAAATCAATCACTTCTGCCCTGCCTCACTTCAAGTATACACATGCATGTTGATACATCCTGTGCTTTGCTAAAGCATTCTCCATCTCTTCCAAAACTGATGGACAAAGTAATGGGCAACGAAATTTGGAAGTTTCAAAAATTGCGTGAAGCATATTGGTGTGAAAATTATGGGGAAAACTTCAACAAGAGAACAAAAAAACACTTTCGCATTGCTGTTTCATAACTGAAACACTGCTTTGGATTTCTATATCAGTTACTTCTCGTGAGGTAGTTTTTTCTTCCTAGTGTCTTCCACACAGATCTGATGGGCAGTGCAAAAGTCCTAAGCAAGGAGACTGTCTACACAGAGCAGCTCGCAGCCACCACAGAATAACTCACCATGGGAAAACACTATATTGAAACAAAAAAATAATGGGAATCCTATTTGGAAAATGAAATAATTGCTAAAATTATAAATAATTCCACAGGGCGGAGTCACTCTGGACAAACGCTCACACAATTGTCCTTGCCACAGTAATGAATCTGGCCCTGCACAGGCAAGGCCATTCTGGAGTCAGATGAGAACTCAATGAACACCGAACAACAGAAGCTAGAACAGATCACGGTACTCCTGCCAACCCCATCATCATTCTCAAAGTAATACAGGATAAAAATGAATAGACCAAGTGGTGTTAAGGTCCCATACAATTGTTCCTTTTTCATGAAAAAAACAGAGGGAAGGAAAGTTTAAATAATTCACAGTATAGCTACTAAATGTATGCCACAGCAACACAGATTTTATGACTCCTATCTTGCACTTTCACCATTCAAACAAGCTTCTTTGTTTAAAAACTTCAAAAACATGTTACTTCAAGTATGTTTATTGGTAGGCAAGCTTCTATTTCACTCTGGTCAAATTCCAAACTGGATAATTACAGCCTGTCTGCTGAAAACTCCCACCATAATTTCATTTGGCTCTACTGTTTTAAACTGTTGTGCAGAATAGCTGCACACTAAAGAGCTTCCCTGCAAAACTGGGCAAAGTAATTGCACATGCCAGCAAAAAGTCGCCCTGATCTGTTTTAAAGTTTGGAAAGCACTTCTGATTTTACCTGAGTGGAAGAAGGAGTCACCAATAAAAGACATGATGTATGCTGAAGCATATGTGTTTACATACACAAATGCATATTGAACTCACCAAATATAAAGCATGGTGTACATGAAAGCAACATTTTAGGAAAAAAACCACCACAATAAATTACTTGTATTTGAATAGGGGGGAAAAAATCAGTAAAACACATGGTTTTCATTATCTCCTCATTATTTTCTCAACAAAGATGCATGGACTATGGTCTCTCCTAGGAGGCAACTATTCTACCCATACCTCCTCCATATAGCAGCTGTGAATTTCATACTCATCACATGCTTTCCCAAGAAATTGTCTGCACTAACCTTTGTTGATAGGTGTCACAATATTTCACAGTAAAAAGCCACAGCATGTGTTGTAAATAGCAATAAGACTCGGTTTTGAAGATATTTTTCTTTTTATACTAGACTGGGAATTCTATCAAATGAAACAGCCTAAAGTTCACTGCTTCTGTATGGCTTATCAAGCTGAACAAGTGAACTGTATATAAATATCCCCACTGCATTTATCAAGACATGAAATTGAGCAATAAAGTAAATTTTGGTGATGAGAAGCCACATCGTTGATGGCTTTTCAATACAGCGCCAGCTGCGGGAAAAGGGCTTCTCAGCACCGTTCATCTTCAGGAATCTAAACAGGAAATCTCATCCTCGGATTTTACCTGCTCCCTTGACGATATCTGTGCACTCTGTCCACACAATGCAGTCATTCTCTTCCAGCTGATGAACTCTGGGTATATATATGTCAAACAGCAAAGTATTTTGATTGCAACACAGGCCTTTGAACTAAAACTCCAGAGGAATGTTGGCACAGGACTAACAATACCGAGCAATTAGCTTAAGTGCTCTCCCACTGAAGTGTAATCACCCTCCGAAATAAACCAGCTCCTACTCAAGAGAGCAAAGAGAAGGTGATTTTGGCCAGAAGTCACCTGGCAGGGGGTCTCTGAACGCCTCACAGGGAGGACTAAGGAGATGACACATTTGCTCTCTGGTGAGCAGGTGTGAATGAGCCCTTCGGAGCTCCCAGACAGTGGCCAGCTGCATCAGGGTGTCTTCTGGCTTGTTGGTAGGGGTGTGGAACCTCTCATGGCTCTCCCCTGATTAAAAATAGGAGGCCTAGAAATATTGTGCAAAACTTGTTTGTTCATGCATTCTGCAAGTCTCCTGAGCCCATGAGAACGTCGGTGTTTGAGGGGGAGCCGGGACTTCTAGAGGCACTGCAGCTCTCAGAGTGGCTTCTAAGCAAGCCTGAGACTGGAAGCTAGATCTGGGCCTGAACAGAGAGAAGAGGCTCAAAGCACCTTGGGTGTCCATATCTGGATAACAAGGGAGTGAGTGGTCAACCAGCAGATCCTTCACCACATTTTGTTATGCTGCTTCCTTTCTCATACACTCAAAACACTCTGTTAACCCAAGGCTACACTAGACACCAGCAAGGGCAGAACATTATTACATCCTACCAGATGTTGGAAACGTACTGGTATCTTCCTATACAAAGTCTTTGGTGAGAAAAAGCTGTTGTAAGGGTTTTAGTGACACAAACTGACAGGTAAAGAGTAGGATTTCATGTTACACTTCTTGACAGTAGTGCTTATGTCAGAAACTCCCACATACAAGGATCTCTTTCTGTGCTGCCCAAAGATGAGGGTTGTTGGGCCGCATAAAAGACAAGTAAATAGCAAAATTTCCCAAATAATACCAGTGATAAAAACCTATTACTTTTGACATGGGATAGTTTCCGTGGTGATACATCTGAAAGCATGATATAGGATGCAGAGAAAGGCAGGGTGAAATGATGAAAACAAGCTTTCCTTCAGCTGCCTTTGCTTTAGAGAAAATAGCAGTCAGCACCATGTCCTTAGCAGATCTACACAAAGGCCAATGGAGCATGTGCAAACTACTCCTCACAAATGAGAAATGAGAAACTGCAACTAAGAGAGCAATAGCAATGCAAAGATCTTGACAATAGGCAAAGCCAAATGCCTAAAAATGTCTTCCCAGTTAACTCAGGAGAAGCTAAATTGGAGCCTATATACTGTGTAATACTGTCTCTCTAGTTTCCATGAAGAGACACGTCCAGGTGATTCAGGTGTTCATCACACCCTGGGCTTGCCTGTCTCCAGTCTATTTCTTCACACTGAAACAGGATTAACAGTAATTTGAACATTCATGACAGATGCCTCTTTAATTCCTTAACAACAGCAATTCTACAACCTCCCCATAACCAGCTCTGGTCTACACTATCCTGACAACAAATAAGGCAGCAAGTAGAGAACCAGCCCTTGCTACATAACTGAGTCTTTCTGACACAAATGGAATGCACTAGTGCCTGTCCTATACTCAGCAAAAATGGAAAAAATCTTATTGCTATTTTTTTTTGTAGAATGATCTCCTGGTATCAATACATGATTGGACTCTTAGCATATCCTCACAATCTACTTGCTTCGTTACCAGAAAGCAGTTCTATCTAGTAACAGCCTAGACCATTTTTTCTAAACTCTTAGCATTCTTGTAGTTCCATTATGAACTTCAATTATCCTCATCTAAAATGTAGGACCCAAGCTGCACATGTTCCCTCAGATGCAGCCTTCTGATATCCAAGAATAAAACACAACAGTGTTAATATCTGCTTGCAATTACCCCCTTGTCAATTCTGCTGCCTATTGCTGTCATAAATTTGTCAAATAACTTTTGCTCCCTAAGCATACTACTTTGTCCTTCTCTTCAATGAAATCCCTTTTACTGTTTTGAACCATTTCTTCTCTTTACTAAAGCCATCTTGAATTTTGATCTTGTCTTCCACAGGATATGTGATCCTTCCCATCATCTTTCCTTCTATGTAGATTTCTTCTGTGCTTCATCATTCACTGCTGATGAAAGTATCAGAATACTAGAACCATTCTTGGCTCCCAGTTTGGGAAGAAACTATTGGTAATTTCTCTGAATGCAGATTTTCAATCTTTTGTGTAAGTCCATCTTAATCTTGTTACCCCAGATTGTCAGACACATGATTCTGTATCAAAACTTAATCTAAAATCATGCCATAATATACTTTTTCTACTACTTCCCCTTATCCTCTAAGCCGGTTAGCTTATTAAGAAAGGAAATCTGATTGAATGGATATTATATGAGTGTTGATAAATGCATGTTGGCTGTTTCTTACAAATATAGATGCCTAAAATTATTGATAATTTGCTTTGATATCTTTCTTTTAACTTTATAAATTTTTTTTAATCCATTCTTTCCCTCTTCACTGTCCCACCTTTTCTTTTTTTCATAGTCATTCATTTGTGATCACAGTTAGTTTTTTCTTCCAACAGTGGAGACAAAGAAAAGCACTGAATATTTCAGTCTTCCTCTTGTTTTGTCCATTAGTTGCTTATTTCCCTATAAATAATGGAACTGCATCTTCTCTAATCATTCCCTTACTTCTAACATAAGGCTATTGATTCATAAAGCTGTGGTCACATAACCTTTTCATGACGATAAATGTTGTGTATTTCTCGGCATTCTACAAAACTTTAAATTGCTCTAAGCAGAATTTTCAAGCCATTGTGTATTCACCTTGTAGTTCAGATGAACTTACCATATTTCTTGAGTTTGCTTATGAGAATGTCATGTAAGGCTGTATGAAAAGCTTCCATAAAATCAAGATAGTGTACAGCTGCAACTGCTCCCTCTTTAAAGAAATTTTTTCCATCCTCACCCACACTGAAAAACTACAATTATCAATTGCAGGTGTACACCTTAAATTAAGCATCCAAAAAGGAGGCAGTGTTTTTAAAGTGATCCCAAACAAGCCTATGAGGACCCTTGAGTGACAGTGCTCCCCCATAGTTTCTACCTCTTACCCAAAGTGCAATACAAGTGCTCAGAGCCTTTGCAATCCCCAGTGCTTATGTAAATATCATTCTGTTTTTCAAGTTTGATGTCATTAGTGGTAAGCAACACCCATCAAATCAAAGAGAAACTATTAAAGAGAGGTGCAGTGAAGCTAGGCTGCTACCTTGTTACTTGTGACTCCACCAATAAATTTGCCCACTAGCAACCCTGCTGTGTGGAACCGGGAGTGCAGAATATTGGACTGTAGATCAGAGAATGTCCCATCTGGCTCTTGTGCAGTGCCCAATTACATGAGTTTCAGGCATGAATACATCTATTCACGTGATTATTTGACCTGCTCTTCCATAGTGTTTTCCACAATGACACTGGTTTAAGGAAGCAGTGGAGAACTGAGGCACGAGGCAAAAATGCAGCACATCCACGGCCACACTGGCCGAGGCTGAGTGGGCAGGCACTGCAGCCTGGCTTCGTAGTGCAGTCAGCCAGCATCTCCCCAAACGGCCCAGTTTCAGTACTTGCTCTCTTCCATTATTCATGGCCAGTGGTTAAGTTTGAAAGGTTACTGATGCTGAGACCAGCTCCTTAACTACATCAAGTTAGTGTTCATATCTTTCCTCCATAGCCTAAATACCAAGTTCTGTTGTATTAAATGTTCCTTAAAACTAAATACACTTGAAACTGCCTGCATATGTTTTTATTTTCCATTCCTCCTGGTTTCTCTGTTCTTCTTACTCTTTTTGCTTTATTGTTTTGCTTGACTATTTTCCCAGTCTATTTTGGTCCCTGCAATTGAATAATTATCCTGTCTTCATCCTCCAGGTTGTCTTCAAAATCCCTTTAAATCTTGCCTTACCAAATAACCAATTCTCTTTTCTCCTCTCTCCTGTGCTACTGTCCTCTGCTTTACCTGGTGTTTATTTGCTTTGGCTTATTTTATTTTTACATTTCAAGCTTTTCATGCAAGGACAATGCCTGCATGTGTAAGATGCATCATAATTCTATGATATGACATATAATAAATAGGAATATAAAGAGAAGGTTGTTTTTACAATAAAAATAAGCACACATTTCCTAACTGTGCTATTAAAGAGAAAAAAATATCTATTACAGCAAGACTCTGTACCAGCCCCTAACTAGTTCATCATTTCCTTCCCCCAGCTAAGCAGGCAGTGAACAGCCATGGGAACTGCAGAGTGGAGGCAATGCCTTTGGGAGACAGAAATCTACACTCACTGACATATGACTTGGCTGAAAACCAAGTCAAAAAATGTGCTGGTTTGGATTATGTTATTTTATTTCACTTTATTTTTATCAATGCTAATCTTTGAAGGAGCAAGGGAACAGTTGCTGCCTGCTCCACTTGTTTGCCCAGCCACATCATGTAAGTCACTCAGAGCTTGTCTCCCAGGCAGAGGCCCCACAGTACCTCAGCTTCCAACATTTTACCTTGAAAAGTTACTTTTAGTATGATAAGTGTATTAACCACAAGTACAAGGTTGGGATTGGCATCTTACTTCTGAAGCTGGTTATCTTTTGAGGGTGGCATTTATTAAGATGTCTTCTATGGGACATTTCTCCCAATACGCAGTTTCAAGCATCAAACCAAACATGGCTGTCTCTTTACCAATAAACTTACGTCAGTAGGATGAAGAAGACTGGAAATTCTTATAAGTGAAAACTTTCTGACTGACTGACCACCTGCATATTTTCAATGCTAATGTATCTCCAAATTCCTGCATAAACAAATCACAGTTGTTTTCCTTTAGATTAATCTATTGAATTTTCTTTTTAATTCAACAATACTTCAACACCTCTTACTTCAACCTAGATTATCCTTAATTTAGTTTCTAAGAGATAGTCCTTGAAATAGTGGTTGTCTGAAGTGGTAGAATTATCACATACTTTAACTGTCAGCTCTGTTGAAATAGTACAATTAGATCACGACTGATGTGGCTTTCTAAAAACCATGCCTAAAATTCAACCTTAAAAGAATCTCTGTCCAAGAAATTCATCTCACTCCTTCCAGACTAATGAAAAACTCTGTGGCAGAATAAATCATTTACTGCATAATGCACTGATCTCTGAACACTAAAAAACTAACTTTAAAGGAACATAGAAAATACAGTTTGAAATTGCAGAAGGTTTTTTTCAAAATTTCACTGTATGTGCTGATCATCTGCTAAGCAAATAAAAATGTCTCCAGGCAGAGAATTCAAGTTCAAGCCCCTGGTATTTCCTAACAACAATCAGATGAAGCAAAACACTAAGGGCAGATCTGCAAATCTTCCCATGAAATACACAGGAATTAAAGAGTCTGTTTGCCTAAAGGAATAGTAAGTTAAAAAGTAATTGCAAGTCATACTACAAAACAACTGGAGCAGCAATCATGTGTTGTTTAACCGCCTGTTTGGGACCCTTGTTCATTCCCAAAACCCAGTTTCAGGGATCCTAAGTGCTAGGTCAAAAACACTGAAGCCAGAGAATGCAAATATCTGGATCACAGTAAAGTTATTCAGCAGGCTCAAATCAACTTGAAAAAAAAAACCAGTGACTTTGTACCAGTAGATACTGTAAGAAAGCTACTATCTGTGCATGCTTTGGCTTTCCCACTGCTGCCCGTAGGCATTTCCTCCAGTTTTCCTGCCCCTTTTGTCTTATTTCAGCTAAAGGTCATTTTCCCTATCTGATTATTGTTTCATTTCAGTGCAAACTCAGAATCTACCTCCTCTGCCTCTTTGGATATTTACTGGAACTAGAACATTCATATTAAATACCGTGAATCATATCACACTTCCAAATTTTGACATAAAGTCCAGCACCCAATGGGACAATCCAGCACCATTAGTCACAGCTATAGGCTTTTGCTCTGCTATCAGCTATGAGCTTGTTAGATGCATACTGTCTCTGTCCATCGCAGTCCAGTTTGAAGTCAAGTGTAGGTATCAGATCTTCCAGATTTCTAGGGACAAAGTCACTACAGCAGTGCACAACAGTGGAAGTCCAGCAGCCCATGCAAGTGCAGAACAAAGCAAGGCAATATTTGAAGACAAGTGAGCCAAGAACATTTCCATCCCTCCTTGCTGTAACAGCCTTGAATCCTAGCAGGAGAAAGACTGATTATAATTTCTATAATTTTCCATAGTACTGAGGGTGTCACTTGCAGAACATCTTGGCTTCCCCTTCACACAAAAGCAGTTTACCACCACCAGGAAAGAAAGGGCATCCAGGAGCAATTTTTGTCACACTACAGGAGAACAGGCACCCATGGAGAAGAAGCGGCATTTCGGTTCAACACCTTTACACTTCAGTGGAACATCTAAGATGATTCCACCAGCAAGAGCCGAAGCAGTCTGGCAACAATCCTGCTAAGAAGTTCACACTATGTATCCTTCACACTTTGTTTTTTCTGTGTTGGGTCCTAAGCACTTTGCCTAAAGGACTGTCTCATACTAACAGCCATTCTCCCTGCAACTGTAGGCAGGCAACCTACACCACCATCCCTTCCCTACCACAGCGGTTCTTAGCAGGCTGCAGTACATCTCTTGCCCTAGTGCCATCTGAGCTGCCCCCTCCAGCCATGTGACACTGTGCAACAATAGAGAAGAGGGAAAGTGCATAAATCTGTTCTGGATTGCCAAGATCTTTAGTTGTGTCTGAGATACAAAGCAAGGCTGAACGTTAGTAGTTCAAGAGTTTCCCATTTAGGCACAGCAACTGGGCCCTTAATCCATGTATGGGCTGCGGAACAATTTGAGAACAGAAATGTCACAGTCCTGCTGCCATGCCATTTAGAATCAATAGCTGCAAATCCAACTATTTGATTTTTTTCTCCAGGCCTGCAAAGGGATGATTCTGTGGATACACGAAATACTGCAAGTTACTGTTAATTTCTGAACCAACAGTGAATTTTTTGTGAAATCACAGCTACAAAGCAAAAAATCATGAAGAAGCAGTGTTTTGGCCCACGCGTGTTTTAAATTTCTAAAGTAATGTGTTGGCATTAGCAACATAACAAATGTTGGGATAGCTAGCTACAGTTGGAAGGAAATGTAAAATGTTGCAGTTATCACAGTCATGTTAACTCAGGCGCATTGTACACATACAGCTCTTGTCATCATGAATGTGTGCAACTAAGGGAGACTTCATTTAATTCCCAGCAGGCTGGGTGCCTAGCTTGGCCCATTGCAGCCGAATGGCTGAAGCACCAAGGCCTCTGGAGCAGTCCTGGATTGACTGCTACTTTCTCATGAGGGCATACAAAGACAGAAACATTGCACAGCAGCAACTGTTTTAAAAATGCAGTTACTAATGGTGACCTAAGGCAGCACAGGAATCTGTGGCACAGCTTGGACCTACATTTTAGCCTGTTGCGCTCTCTGTATGGCCAGATTACTGCTCAGTACAAATAGGACTAAAGTGTATCCATTCAAAGACCTTTTACATTTATTTTTTGTTTCTTCGGTTCTTAGCATTTTGATTCACAATATTTATATTGTAATATTGTAGTATTTGAAGCTTTGATAGTTTCATAACAACATAAATTAATCACTGCCTTTTTCTATTTATCAGGCTGCTATCACAAATAAATTCTTAGCTGAACAAGTTATCTCTCACAGTGAACATAACAGAAGCAGAAGTACATTGGTACTAGTGCACAACTTTCATTTTTATCGGAGCTTGTGATGTTTATAATGAGTAGACTTTCCTTAGAAAGCACTAAAAAACATCTAAAGGATTGCTCAGAATCATTTCATATGGTCTGAAATTATAAGGACTCTGCAGAAGCAAGCAACACTAGAAGTCTACTCTTCAAGAAAAAAAATTAAATCTAAAGATTGCCAACAAATCTAACTGAAATGAAACCTTGTTGACCTGGAGTTTCACAGATTTTTCCTCTTGCTGCCATTGTGCAATGCTTTCTTTAGGGAAAAGAAAGAGTGGCGGTGGGAGGGAGAGAGAGAAGGGGAAAAAAGCCTTAATGAAAAGATTGCCAGTATTTCTTGGAACTGGTACTTGTGCATCCACACTGAAGTGACTTTGTCCTGTGAATGATAAAATCACTTTCAAAAGGTTTGTTATTCATTAAATGACTATACTTAGACAACTAATAGCACCACTATATTGTTTTATGCTAGAAGGGCTCTCCATGATCTGAATTCTCTTTCTGGGATTGATTTTTTCTTCTAATCTGTATATTATTGTGTGAGAGCGTGTAGGAATGTCTGACTTTATGTATCATTTCTGTAGCTAATCAGAAATTAACTGGAATCTGGCTGCCTTGGAGGACTGGCCATAGATTTCTTTTGCTGCTGCCAATGGCTTAAATTCAACCCACAAGTGAGGGACTGATCCAAATGCCATTGAATAGCTAACCTTTCTCAACCTGTAGGTTCAAATCAATCACAGTCCCAGCCCAATTTCTGCTGGATCCAGAGGCCTGGTGCACACTCGGTGAGCATGTTCACATAAAATATTGGGTTCAGACCTTTTCTGCAAATGATTGAAAGTGATGACTATCATCAAAGAGTAATGAAGTCCATCTATGAAGTGAACTGATTTTGTTCTAGCTTTTAATGGGCAGATACCAAAGTGATAAAAAAGGAGACTGAAATACCCTCTCAGCACCATGGGGATTATTGTCTGGTGAAACAGTGAAACTGGAAGGACAAGGTGGTATGAAGTAGTTCAAAATGTTGTTGCACGAGTTCAAACAGTAGGTTAAAAATTTTCCTTCCCAAGGCTTCCAGTGCACCTTCTTCTCATCACTTTAAATCTGTTTTGTAAGATAGTGACTGGGTGATAATGAATGCTATCCATTTACTGCTCTTGTTGAATATATTGGTTAATTGCGCACAACACTTTGAAGATAAAGCACTGTGCTGCTAATAAACACAGTCTAATGATTCTCTCATGGTTTTTTTTAGCACTCCTCTTACTTTGCCCAAGGTGTAAATACTTCACTGCAGCTATGGGCGGCCAGGCTGGCTGGCTGCATGGGCCCCATGCTGATTTCAGCTGAAGGCTTTCACATCAATTGTTCCATGGCTGTTCCTCTCCATTGCCAACACATAGCGCTATCTCCTGCTGTTGTTTCCTTGCTTGCTTGTTCAGAGTCAGGATAAGGGAATTTCAATGATTTCTGGTGAAAAGGGGCCTTCCTTTACGGCAGACTGTCATTTCCCTCAGCCTAATACACAAAGAAGGCAGCCAACAGGAGCACAATTGCTTTCATTGGCTGCTAACAGCTTTTGAGTGGAACAAAATGACGAGAAGAGAAGAAACACTAATTTCCTCTTCACTTTCCTCACTCTGCCTCGCAGTGACATAGGGGGGCAATTTTCTTGGAGGAAAGAAAGAACCTTCCTTTTCCGGCCACAGGAGTGTGACAGAAGAGGCTGCTGAAATCAGCTGTTAGCATAGATTGATATGTTTTTCACACATAAAAAGACCTTTGATTTAGTTTTCTCTCAGACTTCTGCAGCACATTTTTTGGAAAGACAATGAATATTGCTTTCACATATAATTGCAGGCATGCACCACCGCAAAGGTATTCATAAACTGGCAAAGCACCATGTAAAAACAGAGAAACAATGTGAAAACTTAGCTGCTAACATGAGCTGTCAGTGACAATTAAACTTTCTATAAGGCACCCATGTCAACCTCACCTGAATTAAGAGAGGTGCTCCATGAGATGATAGAAACACTGAGCTCGGGGGAACTGACCCTGCCAACACTTACATATGTGCTTCGTTTTAAACCTATAAAAATACTCCCATTTGGGCTATCAATATGCATAGAGTTAACAAGAGGCTGCAAATGTTGGTGAGATCAAGACCTAAGTCCACTTTGTTACCATCCTCCCCAGGAGACCAAACCTGCAGAAGTCCTCAGTGGGTCACGTCTCAAACACTCAGAGAGAAACAAACAGAGAGAAAATATTTTGGTTGCAAACTGTTGCTGTTGTGAATAATACTCAAAGCAACTAAAAATGAAGCTAAATGTCTCCTTCATTCTGTTTAATGCACACAACAGTCACTTTCCTGCTTATAGAGATATATCACACATAAAGGATAATGAAATTACCAAAATCAGTCAGCTCTGTAGCTGATCCTATCGCTCTTTTTCAGTGTTTAAAACTGTAACAGCAACAATTTGAGCCCTTTCCCATTCCTGAAAAATACCTAAATCTCTCTCCTGTTTCGATTCCTTGATGCTTAACCTCACTGAAATCACATTTTTCCTCTGTGAGGACACCAATTAGACTACTTCTACCTCTACACCTATTTTTACAAAATGTCTAGAGCTTTAATATATATCAAACCTGAAATTAGGTCATGGTTTCAAATTTATTCTAGAAGAGCAGATAAAAATCCAAAACATCACTGCATAAGCCTTATTTCCTAGGGAAAACATGGTAAAAATAAGAATGTATGCCAAGCCACAAAAACTGCTAAAGGATTCAGTAACAGATGCAGTACATGAAGTTATTTTTCTTTCTACCCTTCCTTACCAAACTAGATTTAAATGTGCTCTATAGCAATACTTATCATAAGCCTGTAATACAGCACCATAATCCACAAAAGTAAACATTTTGAATATGATGCTATTACCACACAGAAGTCATCTGTCTGCTGAAATTTTATCAAACTATTCCATTGTGAGGTCAAAAATGTTTTTCCTCTCTCCTTCTGCTACAGTTCTGGATTTTTATTGAATAAAGAAGACAAAAGTTCTAAACACTGAGCAAATCTATTTTAAGCATATTTATCACAAATCTAATGTGTTGGGTGGCTAATAACATACGTGTGTGCACTGTGCTTGCCAGAAAATATCAACATTTCCAAATAGTTAACACATTTACAATTAAAATAATTTATTTGCCAAATGTTTGGTTGTTTATTTTATTAAAATGATGATTTCTCTTCTGGTCGAAGTGCAGAACAAAATTTCCTAAGTGTCAGAAATAAAACATTAGGGAGAGATTCTAACGTCCAATAGAGCCTCATTCAGCTCTCACTCATACAGTATTGCTTAGATAATATCAGGCTTGTCATTGTTGGAGGAGGCCTAACAGCATCCTAACAAGGAAAACTAAGAGGCTTTAAAATTTGCTTCTTACAAGTCCCCTGCTTGTCAGTCACAGTTCTCCAGCCATTTCTCATGTTGCATGATTTCTGGCTTCTGCCCACCCTCCTGGTGCCTTCATCCTTCTGTAAGTGGTGGAGGCACAAGAGGCGGATGGCAGCAGGAGTTTGCACACACAGCACTCTTACACTCCACGGTATTCAGAAAGCTTAATATGCGAATGTTGCTACTGCATTATTGACTTCTGCTCTGGGACTGGCCTGAGGGAGGAATCTTACAGCAAAATAGAAAAATAGATGATCAAAGGAGGATTAAAACTGCATTGCCTTTTTGTAACATTCTCATTCTTAAGCCTCACACCTAATTCAAGAATGGACAACTGGAACTTCAGAGAAATGTAGAAGCTGAAGCTCAGGTACTGTTAAAAATACAGATTTAGGAAGAGAAAACACAAATGAAGCATGTGGTGATTGCTTCCCATGACTTCTTTTCCCCTCTGACAGCAAGAAGGGATGTTGAGGCTGACCCAGTTGTTGATCTAGTGGTCTCCTGCTTATATGTCCCTCTCCCTCACCCTATCCCAATCCGTGTGCTGCTGCTGGCACTATCCTGACCTTGTGGTAAACCAGCTGTGGGAGCAATATCATCAGGCATTCAGGAAGCAGAAAAAAATACATCAATTTTTCTTCTTCTTTTCTGATGGTTGTCTCCCAAAAGGTGCTCATTATCAGATGTGTACCAGGACTGGACCAAGAGATGCTAGGGGATTATAGAACCAGAAGCAGGGAGGGGGATGAGAACCATCCATCATGGAAGAGAAGCTTAGACCAACTTAGCCATAATGTAAAACCCATCCTGAAGAAATTAATTATCAAGGACATGCTAGAAGGGGAAGGACAGTGTAACAGAGGGACAAGGTTTTCATTAATCATCGTTTGCCACACTCAGTGTTCATTTGCTCATTTCTATGTAGCACCATGCTGAGAGTACTGCTTGGGAGAGGCGCCAAAGGTAGTGGCAATGTAGTTAGAGTGAAGATTTGGGAGATAGGAGTTGCTGGCTACAAGCTCCAGTTGCTGCTTTAGTATCTCTCTAGATGAAAATGACTTCAGACTCAAGCCCCTGGATCATGCTTCAAGCTGTTAGATGAGAGATGGCTGCCCCAGGAGTCACATCACTGGGTTAGAATTGCACTGACATGATATTTTAGTTTGGGCACTGGTAAGATAAGCAGTACTTGGCTTAATTCTGTCATGTAAAAGGATTATAGCCTTGTTTGGTTAGACCTCTACATGTATATTTGGTTATTCTCTTTAGTGGCAATGAAGTTTATACTCCTGGATGCTTATTTTGCTGGTTAATTTAAGTTGTATTCTATTTCGTTTATGTACTTTTCCTCCTCAGTCAGGAAAAAAAAAACAACAAAAAAACCTCCAAAAACAAACAAACAAAAAAGGCTAAATGCAAAACAAAACAATTCCAGCAAGACTAAATAACATCTTCAGGGCACCATAACATTGGCACTGGTCATTTAATCATAGTAGGCTTTACATTCACTAGAAGCATTGCCAAACTTAAAGGAGCAAAACCTTCTACTACAAGGCTTTGCTTTTCCCTTACCACCATGGCTCAGTTCTCCTCCATTTCAGTGCCCCATTTCCCCGTAGCTCTTTTAGCTTAGACTTTCAAGTTTCATAAAACAACAGTACAACTTGCAGAGCACCTGAGGTGATCTTTCCACTGGATTCACTGCTGGTAAGGGCTCAGCTGAAGGATCATGGCCACTGCTAAAAACTACATTTCACGGATGAAGCTGCCCACTTATACAAGGCTAGAAAATAATCAGAGATCTAGAAAACTCAGCCTACATGAGAAGTTTGAGTGAATGAGGGAGGAGGAGAGTAAAGAAATGAAGGCTTAGAGAAGGTATAATCACAGTTTTCAAATACATAAAGGGTTTTTGTGAAGAGGAAAGAACAACCTCCTTGCTTTCAGCATCCTTATTAGCATAAGGAGCAAAGTATTTCATCCGCAGCAAGGAAGATTCAAATGGGATATCAGGATTACAGTAACAGATAAGCAGTAGATAGATGGCCTGCAAAATGCATCAACTGAGATTTTCAGAAGATGGGCAAACATGTCGAGATTTACCTATAGGTGTAGATGATATTGCTCTAAGTCTGGGCTGCGTGCTAAATACTCAGAGGTCATTTCCAGCCCTCTGAGCCTGTGAACCATCATGTGTGAGGTCACACAACAGATGTGGTCTCAGCAGAAAGATCATGTGTTGCAGAGGGCTGTTGGTACTGGACTTCTGCACCCAACGGTGCCTCTTTGTGTGACGAGCCTTGGGAGGAGGCATGACTCTGGCTGTGTCTGGGTATCACAGAATCACAGAACTTTAGGGTTTGGAAGGGACCTCGAAAGATCATCTAGTACAACCCCCCTGCTAGAGCAGGACCACCTAGATCAGGTCCAGGAGGGTTTTGAATGTCTCCAGAGAAGGAAACTCCACAACCTCTCTGGGCAGGCTGTTCCAGTGCTCTGTCACTCTCACTGTAAAAAAGTTTTTCCTTATGTTTGCCCAGAAAACAACAATCTTTTCTCCTTTTTAAGAGGAATCTGAACTGAAATGTGTTTATGCTGTAGAAGTTTTCTTGAAGGGAAGAAACATTCAGAGCTATCTAAAAAGTGATCAAATTCCTGATTTACCTGAGCCACTATGCAAGACAGTTCCATAGTTGATTTGATGTGACTGAATTTTGTTCAGCTCTCACAAATTTTATACCAGGCTTTGTGTTCTGCCTTGTCTCAGCGGAGAACAGCTTCTGCAAGTATTATTAGAGTGAAATATAGCTGCAATCTCAACTATTAATTGCTTTGGAAGTGAAGACCCAGGCTTTCTTACGCTGCATCCAGTGAAGGAATACAAGCACAGATTCAATGTGTGTATATATATATATACATAAACCAGAACCATCAGAAAACCAAGGATCTGTGTTTTGCAGAAACCGATACAAATCCTCACAATTAACTTCAAGTTACATGGGTTCCAGTTATCTGATGTGCCTGTAATAAACATGGGTGTTATTACATCCTAAGTCATTGTCCAGAAGAAAATAACTTAATCTCTTAATAAACTCAAACATGAAAAAAAAAGAAAGGCATTTTTGAGACAGAAGCATAGATGACATTGAGATTTTGCAATATCCTGATGAATGAGGGCTGTTTACTGCAGACAAAAGACAGCAACTGTATTTTGGCCAGTTCTTTGTAGCATCTCTCTCCGAGGACAAACACTGCTTTATTCTGGCCTGGGTCCAAGTGAACCAACTGCCTTCATCAAGTACATTTCTTTAGGTACTCTGACATAGCGGCAAAGGCACTCAAAATGTGATTAATGGCTATAGGAGATCATAACAAAGGTTAATGCTTTTTCAGCTGTATGCCACTGTTCTTAAACCAGAGATTTGGATGTGTATTGACCAGCTATTTCACCTACTCACGCAGGGCAGTTTTCATATGGCAGATTGAGATTGCACTAGGGTTCTGGTAGGCAAAAGTAACAGAGACAGGCAGGGTAATTGAAACTCTATTAGTCCATCTTTGTGCTGTTGTCTAACCAAAATCATTGGAGTTGGATGTCCCAGGTCTCAGTACAAACCTCATGATTTATGTATACCAAAAGCGCCGCTTTCGGAAATACTCATCCTTTTACTGTCTCCTAGGAGCATCACGATGTCCAGGGTGTCTAGCAGGATGCTATGTATTTCTTTTTCAAGTTGCTCGTGAGGAAAAGCTGCTTTAGTAAACCCACATGGGGTGGCAAGCAGTGTTAAGTAACAGAAGTTTCCTGTTGATTACCCCATTCCATCTCCTCCCTGTAGCAGAAACAGATAAGATGTGATTTTTTTCTACCAATTTCATTGACATGAAAATAACCACTTCCAAAATCAGGGCTAATGAGCTAGAAATGTACAACAAAAAAATTGCTCAAAACCTGTAAATATGGACACTGAAATGCAGCTATTTGACATGCTAAGCCACAACAATGACACATGATTTATTGATTAGTTGCCATCACATGATGGAAGCTCAGCTACTCATTTAAAATACCCATATTATCTTGGAAATCTTCCTACGAATAAAAAGGTAAAATACATCCTCTGTGTTAGTAGTCAATACTTTATTTTTCTATCTTAACTGATGTGTCATTGATGAATTCTGATTGGTCTAAGTCTTTTAAAGTGATAAATGCTTCTCTAACTCTGTTGTACCATATTAAACTCCTACTATTTTAGCTGCATGTTTAACTACTATAGTCCAGATACACTTGAATAGTATAAACACAAAATTTCTGTAATATATATTCAGAAAATATTAATTATACACCATCTGAGGTTACTGATGTAAAAAGATGCATTATTTCCAGCATAAAATAGTGAAATTTGATTTTCCACTTCTGAACACAACACTGTAATCATGCGCTCTTACTTGTAATTGTCTTCCCACAGTCTAGCTCTCCGTAATAAAACTCGTTCAAATATTAGTAGATAATGAGATTCTATTCTTTTTTCTACAATATAGATATATTTATAGCAGCATGCACAGCAGTTAACCAATTATAATAGCCAGTTCTCCAACCAGTTGCAGAATTAGCAATACCATCGTGTGTGAGTATATTGGCTGTGGTTAAAATGGATAGTTACTTCGTGATAGCAGAGCAGTGGCTTTGGAATTTAGCTAGGCATGTGTCTTAATTAAAGTTGGAAATGCTGGTTTGTCTGGTTTATATATATACAGGGGTGTGTTTATTTAAGCAGAAAAGGAGGAGGAAAAAATGGGCAGAGCCAAATATTAGTTGTTAACATTTTACATTCATTTTTATTTTAGCTACATTTTGAAACAGCACTAAACTTCCTGCTGAAATTTTTCATTGTATTTTGATATTTTTTTTAAAATTAAATTCCTCCAAAAATTCAGGGTAGCATTTAAAAATACAAGCATTGTCCATATGAATCTTGGCATTACCCAAGGATCTCTTAACCCAGCTTACACACAATTGGGTACAACTAGGGTGATGTCAGAACACCAAGCCGTTAGTGCAAGGGCTGCTACTTATAATAGTTATATATATGCATATAGACATTGCACACATCCATATATGGCTTCCTGCAGATTCCACATGGAAATTGTATCCAGGGCCTGCTGGTTTTCCATCTCTTACCTTTGTGCAGCTATTTGTATCTGCAGCAAAGCATATGCAAGATGTCTGCTAAACTAAACAAAAGCAAAATTCTGACTGAGTAACATTTTGCACAAGGGGTAAACAAATGTATCAAGTGAGGGTTGGTTGGAAAATACCAAGGAATCACCTGCTCTGGGTGGTTCAAATATTTTCCAACATCAAAGGAAAAAATGAAGGGAATCATACAATTAAGCTTAGACTATTTTACTCGTAAACATTTTTTTCCTGGGTTGTTGGAAAATGGGCACTGAGAAATCCATCAACCAAAAAAACCCCAGTATATACAAATTGATCTGCCATGTGAGTTTGATGCAAAGGGCATAAAAGTCAGGATGTGCGCAGTAACATTTCACAAATCTAATAATAACACCTTAGATTTATCTGGCACTAGATCCCAGGGTGATTTATGGATTGTAAAAATATAAATATGTATACTTGGGTCATTTCAGTCACTAGGGGAAGACAATCCAGTGTCCTATCATAGAATCATAGAACTGTTTAGGTTGGAAAAGACCTCTAAGTCATCAGAACCAAAGACATCAGATGGAGGGTGAAGAAGTCTTGTAGAGTCCTTGCTTATATCTTAACCAAGAGACTAAAACCATTCAGGTAGTGTCCTACTTCTGTTCTTTGCATTCCTATTACTGACATAAATTTCTTTCAAAGGATGGCAGTAGCAGCAGTACTAGGGCACACTGAATCTCAATTACAGCTGTTGCCTGGTACAGTAGATGCATTGCTGCTTATATGAGAAAGAATTCTTTCCCCTTTCTTCCCCTTACGTACTCTTCAGAAGAGACCTGAGATGTGGGACATCCTCAAGCAGGATATAAGGAGGTTTCTTGAACATGTGCGAACACAAGACAATCAAAATTTTCTGCATGCACAAAGTGCAATTTTAATAATTCTAAAGGATTTGAGATTCTTTTTCAGCTGTTCAGGTTGTTCTCAGGTTATCCCCATGACCACAGGGCAACAACCTTCTTTCCTAAAGGCTGATAATCAATCACCTGGCTGTTTATCTATCCATCAGCCCCTCATAAAAATGTCAGAACGCATTGGCTAGTTGCAAACAAATGAATAAAAGAGGTAGAAGCCTCAAAGATAATTAAGTTCCTAGGGGTTTGTGAGCATCAGTGGCTAGAGACTCAAATTAGTTTTCCAACAGAGAGAGATGCAGGAGGAACTCAGCTGTTCAGGGCTGTGCTTGGCAGCAGCCAGTCACCCTGGCAGTGCAGGCAGCCGCACCATGCCCACAACACGAGTGTCACTCAGGACCAGCAACAGCAGCCGCTGTCTCTTGCCACTGAGAAGAGATGTCATATTGGACATGAAAGAGAAATGGGAGCTGAGGTTATAGCAACGTGTGAGTCAGAGACAAAGCCGCAGGAAACCTGACTTCATTAGTTCTGTTGCTCATAGAACAAGGTGTTTTTAATAATGACAATGGGAAATTCTGCTCTTTTTTACAGGCCTCAAAGGTCTTGGCAGTAGGGAGGATCCTGCATATTGCTGCGCCTTAGATAAAATTGAAAATTGAGGGCACTGGGAAGGGAAGCAGGAGAGATGCAGAGGCATTGCATCCACAGTAAAAGATAATAACAGGCAGAGAAAAAAAAAAAAAGGAAGGAAGCATATAACAACAAAGGGGTGACAACAAGGTGAGAAGGGAAAGAGAGAGTGTGGAGAGAGGAAATAAATAGGAAATTGAAATCTGTACTAGAGTCCTATTCACACGCAGTCCCCTTATCTGTGTCCTTACACTGGAGAGGAGGAGAGCAAGGCTTTTTCCCCTGAGCTGCACACTGTGCATGTGTAAGTGCACGCCAGCAGCAAAGATTCCCAAGAGTCTGGGAAAATGTTAATCACTCAGTCCTTTACTAGTTGCTCCTTTCTAAGCTTTTCTGCATTTAGGATTTGATTTGACCTCTTTTTCTTTTTCAATGGGTGGTGATAAGGGAGGAGAATAATCCTTTAGCTGCATATAGCAGTTTTTGATGTGCAGCTGTTTATCTAGGTTCACTAGGGAGGTATCTCTCTGTATCACATACTTCTCCACAGGGGAGAAGACGATGTGCTGGCTCCAAGACAAGGAAAGGCTGATGGGAAGCAGAAGACCATATTGTGAACACTTTGCACCTTTGCAAGCAGGCCGAGTGCTGAATTCAGCAACAAAAGTGCTGCGGCACACATTTGTGCCCCAGCTGGCAGGAGCACAGTCCAATATGCCACGCTGCTGCTTTAGTACATCCACATGTGCCTGGCAGAATAGCAACTTAAGGAGGCTTAGCAGAGAAGACAGCTGTCCTGGGATGAGATGTTGTGTGGCCACCTTGCGCTCTAGTTCAGCTTCATAGTCCCTGTCACACTCGGCAAGGTCAAATGCACAGCAGGTAATTGTTACGGACTGGATGAGGATTCAGCACGGCTTCACTTCACCAGCCCCTCTTTTGAATTAAATAAACTGTCACCATTGCTCTGGCTCTGTTCATGTCCACTGGCAGGTTTCTGGGGAAAAAAAAAAAAAGGCTGTTATGAAGCCAGAGCAACAGGAGCTGAAGGAAATGGTTCCAGCCAGAGGGAATCATGTGTTGTGCCAGGAGGTGGCAAAGGCTTAGATTTATCCTGAGGATAGCCACCATGAGACAGCAGTTCCACAAGTACAGCCCTAGTCAGGATGGAGCAGGTGTGGGCCCACACCTGGGGCTTCTCTCCCTCAGTAGGACAAGATCACCAGGTTTGGAGCAGGCAGGGTGAGGGAACAAGTGGCAGAGCTCTCAGCAAAAGCCCCTGGGGCAGAGCATGCTGGGAGGCAGGGATTCACAGGCTAGGGCACAGGGAGAGCCGCCTGGCCGGTAATTCCGGGGCATTCTGCCAAAAGTTTGGGCACAACCTGGCCAGAAGCCCAGGCATTGAAAAAGCAGCCTGGAAAGTGAGGTCCTATCAAGCCCATTAGCAGCCTGCAAGTTTCTCTGTCCTGGATCCCTCCCAGGGCTTACAGGACGCAACTAACCCAATTTTCTTAGGGAATTCCCATCTCCTTCCTCTTCAGATTCCCCCTCTCTCTTCTAGCAAGTGAAGAGGTACAGAAGGGGGATGCAGATTTTCTGAAACACTCCACAATTACACCAGAGCCACTCTTTCTCATCTTGCAGTGACTCAGTCCAGTCAGGTGAAGAGCAGGAAGGAGGCAAACAAACAAGGACGAGGGCCTGCTGGTAGAGGTTAGCATGAAAAACTGGGCCAGACTGGTGAGATCTAGCCAGCACAGTCTGCCTCCCAAACGCAACTCCAGAGGGAAAAAAAACAAACATCACATTATGTTTCAATGGTGACAACCCACTGCTAAGACTGCAGCAGTACTTTACACAGCTACGGTCTGAAAGTCTGTTTTAACATCTCCAATGGCCTCTCACTTTTTACTCTTGCCTAGGTTTTGAGGCTGATGTTTATTTATTTGGTATTTGTTGCCATTCTGAGATGCAATGACAATTTTTTAGCAACTACCAGACAACTGTATGAGAAGTGTGGCTTTTGGACCAGCTCTCTCCTGTTGTTACAGCGGGAAGAACAACACACACAGCATTTAATGAAGCTGCACTCAAATTGCCAACAAAGTGCCAAAGTGCTAATTAATTATTCCTTATGACATAGCTGGTCCACATCTGAATGATGAAAAGCTACCTACAAAGTCTATACAACTTGCCCAAAGTTTACCTGAGACATTCTTCTTTTTAATGGATTATCCTTACATTACTTACAGTTGAGACAAATTGGACATCTGAATGTGAACATCACTATGTTAAGCACATCTCTACACTACTTACAGTTGAGACAAATTGGACATCTGAATGTAGAGATCACTATGCTAAAGCAACGTGATGCTGTGTTTACACTCAGGCAGGAAGCAGGCTCTGCATCAACTCCTGTTGGCATGTTTCTGGGGAAAGACAGGAGAAATTTGACAGAGGTTTTTTAGAGGAGTGCCTGAGAGGGAGAAAAGTCTTTCAGAAATCGTGATTACAGAGTTCACCTGGGAGGGAAGTACCTGGAGTACTTCAAGTTCACTAAAAATGTTGCCAGTGAGACATTTTGGGCGCCACATAGCAGAGTGCACAAGAAGAGAGGCAACCTCTGGGAGCACAGGACACTCTGGTCAGGGGGTGAGGGGTGGAAATGACCCAGGAGCGTCTCCCAAACACCCCCGGAATACGTCAGGTACCCCACGGCCTTTACGTACAGAATAACAGGGAGATTCTTCCCCAGCGGTGCTACCTGCCCCGGCGGACCGAGGCTGCCCAGAGGCGCTGGGCAGAGCTCCCCCGGCAGCCTCCCCGCCGCCCACCCCCGGTGGGGCTGCGCTCGCCGCCGTGGAGAGCCCGCGGGCGGCTGCTGGGAGCTCGCCGCCGCCGGTGCTGGAAGAACTGCGGCCCCTGCCCCGGCCCTGGCTCGGCTCGCCGCGCTCCCAGCTCGGGGGTCCCCGGGAGCGCTCGGCCCCGTAGGTGGCCCCGCTCCGCCGCGCC
>VYZX01030847.1:51962-78797 GCA_013401335.1 Brachypteracias leptosomus
GCCTGGATCTCCATGAGTGAGACAGCGCTGCAAGCGGATCCTGACCGGGGGCAGGGGGTGGAGAGAGGAGGAGGAGGACGGACAGAGGGAGGGAGGGAGAAAGGGAAGGAGGGACGAACGGGAGCCTCTCTCCTTCCCTGGGCTGTTTTTTCAGTTTCCTGTCTCGCATTGTGCTCACAGCGGATATGTGCTGCGCCTACAGGTGTGTCCCCTCCTCGCAGCTTTTTCCCGGCTCCCCGGCGTAGGCTCCGGCTGTTGGGGGACGGCGGCGGATCGCGACCGTCATGTGATGATTAATTTTTCTCGGGGCGGTTTCTCTCTCCTCTGTCTCTCTCTCTCTGCCTTCCCCTCCCTCGCTCCCCGCCGCTCTTCTCCTTCCTCTCAGAGGTGGCCGCAGCCGCTGCCGCCTTCGCGCTGACTCCGGCTGCTGTGGCGGCAGCGGGGCCCGCCGGGAGCATGGGCAGTCTCCGGGGGCTGCCGTAGCGCCTCTGCCCGGCCTGCCGCAGCCCGCCCTGAGGTCCCGGGCGCCGCCGCTCCCGCTCGGGCAACTCGGACGGTCCGCGCCCGCGGGGTTCCCTACTGCCGGCGCCCGCACCTGTTGAAGGTAACGCAGCCCCCAGCCCCGTCGCGCCTCGGAATGGGGCTGGGAGGGAGGGCGCGGATTTTGCGGCGAGGTCCCCTTCGACTCCCCCTCCCCTGCTCGGGAGCTGCTGGATCGCGGGCAGAGCAACTTCCCTCTTCCAGCGCGGGCAGGGCAGCGGGGGTCGGGGCTGGAGGGAGCTTCCGTCGCGCTGCCCGGTCCCCAGCTGGTTTGGGTTAAGGGGCTCCCAGGCGTCGGCTCTGGACTTGGAGCGGCGTTCCCCAGCCGCCGCCGCCAAGCAGAGCCAGGGGGAGGGAGGGGCGCGGGGCGGCGGCTGCTCCCGCCCGGCAGCGCCGGTGCCCGGCCGAGCTCCTGCTGCTGGGGCGCAGCCCCGCTCTGCGGGGGCCGTCCGCTCCTCCCGGGAGTTTCGCAATCCCATCGGCGCGGCTGGGGGTCAGCAGCCCCAGGGTCGCCGCTTGGCGCCGGCCCCGCTCTCCGCCCTCGCACCGCCAGCTCCGGAGCTCCTCTGGGTTTTCTTGCAAGCGCGTTTTGTCTGTTTGCAGGGGCGGCTTTAAACTTTCTTTCCAAACTGTTAATTAGATAGACTGTACTTTGCTCGTGTTTCGTGCAAGCAAATGAAAGTGCGAGGCTGGAAAGCCTTGTGACTCAAGACATAGTTATTCGGGAGCTGCAGAACACCTCTGCCTTCCTTGTTTAGCTGGGCTGTACCTGGGACTTGTGACTGTGCCTTCTCCCAGACTGCGTCAGTCTCCGTGACACCCGGAGACAGAAGGGATCGATAACGATTTGTGTCCTTTCTGGGTTAATCAGACACTCGGGTAAATATACAACGAAGGAAGCGTTAAGTTTTATCGCATCTCTGAAATCTCATGGAAAATAGCGTTGCCTTTGTTTGGGAATTACAAAGCTACGATCCCGTCCCTATCACTGTGCTCGTCATTGAATGATAACTTGCTTGTGAGGGAACTTGATGCTTTTGTAACTAACGCTATTACCTTGAATGTGATGATTAGCTTATTGAACACCAGAGGGAACTCTGAATAGGTAGTTCATTCGAGTAAGATATATGCTTATTCTACTGTTTATGTTCTCATTACAATGGAATCTAGAAGGAAGCGAAGGTTGGTAAGTAATAGGCTGCTGGTGTGTACCTAGGATTGGCTTCAGCTTGCTTTTACAGTTCTTTTCTGAAGGTGCCAACCCCAAAGCTGGGCTGAAAAGATATCTTTTCTTTCTTTCTAAATCTTTAAACAACTGGCCTTGCAGGAGCAGTGTTGTGCACTATTCTGTAGGCAAATCAGCTGGATGGCCTGTTCACTGTGAGGTGACATATGTACATGGGGCTGGTGCTTAATACCCAGCCTGCCTCTTGGGTTGTGAGACGGATCTGGCCTTGGGTACAGGGGCTGCCGCCTGCAGTGGAAAAGCCAGAACGGAGCATGCTTCCAGCCAAAACAAAAGGGAGGAAGTCTGCTTCCGAGCCTGATGTGGCTTGTCCTCTTTGCCTTGAATTCTTGTGGGTCTGAAGCCTTGGTGGGAACCTAGTCTGATTGCGTATGAAGTAGAAAAGTATCTTTCTTAGAATGTATTACTTAAACCAATACAGAAAGTAACTGGTGGTTGGGAAAGGAATTTGAGTCGTGGCTGCTGGTACCCAAAGCTTTTTAAATGCTCTGACATAATTGTTAGAAGCTGGTGTCAACCCACCAAAATGATTTTGCATTCTGTAGTGAAATGAACCCCCAAAACATGCACGTTAAACTTTGGATGCTCGTGATAGTCTGTAGGAACAATGTTGACAGTCAGATTTCTTTGATACTCCTGGATTGTTGACAGCATGTGAAGGATAGCACAATAAATATACTTGTGACTCTGACTTATGCTACAGGGGATGAAGCATCCAGCTGTTCATCCTGTCCCTTTGCCAGAGGTTACTCTGCCATTCAGCCTTGTTCTCTTTTGGACTTTGAATCTGCCAGTTTACAGCCGGGCATATAAATATAAACTGCATTTTATGACTTGTTCGTGTTAGTGTGTAATGTTGTGAAGTCAGGTATCATGAGCCTCCTGTTCATCCCTCTGCCAGGACAAGGCAAACAGCTGGGGTCAGCTACATTGAGCTGCAGTTGTGAAGCAGAGCCCATAAGCACCTATTTTCTTCTGAAATGGCAAATGTGACTCCAGTGAACTACCTCGTACCATGTCTTGGTGGGCAGTGGTAGCAGAGACACAGCTCTACACGAGAAGTTGTGTGACCTTCTTAGTAGGTCAATCACAGCACGCAGGGTTTAGAGTTTCAGAAGGTAATAGTAGATAGTGCACCCAAACAGCTCTTCCTCTCATGCGCCGCCATCTATTCTGGGAGTTAGCAAGTGAATGAAGGGTTTTTTCTTTTAGCCGTATCTTGCTTTGTGCATCTAACTTAAAGACCTATTATGTAAAATATCCTCATTGAGGGCACAGCCCTCTTCTGCCTGAATTTTCCTACAATTGTTGTTGGATGTAGTATAAAGGCTTTATATAGCTTTACAAAACTGGGAGCTGTTTGCCTTGCATGCAGAAGCTCCCTGAAAACAAATTACATTTTGAAAGGAGATCTCTTAATGAATGACTG
The DNA here is from genome assembly GCA_013401335.1 of Brachypteracias leptosomus. Lineage (NCBI taxonomy): Eukaryota > Metazoa > Chordata > Aves > Coraciiformes > Brachypteraciidae > Brachypteracias > Brachypteracias leptosomus. The sequence continues at coordinate 55,178 of VYZX01030847.1, forward strand.
TTAAGAAAAAAAAATCCAGTGACTTGTTGCTAATGGGCTTATATTCTGGCTTGGTTTTGAGAAAATGGTTTGCACATTTATTTATTTTTATGAAGGTGTAATACTGAGCATTTGTATTTCTGTAATGGCTATAATTTGGAACTGTTAATACACTTTTAAATTATTTATTGTATGAAACATTGAATGAAGATGTTTATTCCACTATTGTCACATTCTGAATATTGAATTTCAGTTGTAAAATTAAGGTAACAAACTTAAATTGGGGTTTGTAACTTTAAGCCCTTGCCAGCAAGCAGTTAACAGCCATGTTAACTGCTAGTAAAGTAATTGCTACCGTTCTTTACTGTCATTTTTTTTCTCACTTTCCTTCAGTCAGAGTGTTCTGCAGAGATATAATGAATATTCACCAAAATAGCTTGGCATTGTCACTTATGCAATTCCTCATCAGATCCAATGTGTTGATGAGCTAATGTGCACTTGATTAAACATACTTGATTTATGCAAACAAAAACTGTAGGTCCTTCTTGAAGTAAAGTTAGCACCTGCACAGCTGTTAGGGCGATGAGAGTCTAAATAATTAAGATGGAATTAAGTAAACAAACAACTCCAATGTGGTGTTCCTCCAACTTCTTCACCTTTATCTTTTAGTTCTACTCAGTAGTGGATATTTATTTTGGCTTTTCTTACGGATTTTCTTATCCACCACGGGAAGTTGTGAAGCTCAGCTTATAGTGGGGGGGTCGTCTTCTATTTAAATGGCTACCCTTAGAATTAAAAAAAGTAAAAAAGGTTTTATCATAGCCATTATTAGCTATAATAAAGCCAGGGTTGATTAGAATTAGTGGAGTATTACTTTAAGAGTTTTGTTACATTTTTTTTACTCTTTGCTTGGTCAAAACTCATGTAGACAAAGTGGAAATAAGTAGAAGATATCCAGTTTGTCTAACCATCAATGGATTAGTGGTACAAAATGCTCTCTAAATGTCTACAAAACTGCTCAGGTCTGGCTACAAAAGAAAAGGCTGTGAAGTCCTTGTCCCTGGAGACTCCAGAACATGGATGGAGGAGGGAGAAGGCATGTGCTTGCCCAAGCCCTGGAGCAATGAGGCAGACTAGAGAGCTGTTCAAGGGACCTTGTGGAGCTGGGACTTATTTTCTTCAGGCAGATAGTAATGTGGTTATCTATTGAAATAAGTATTTCTGTTTCTGTCTTTGCAATTAAGTCTCTGGATATACATAGCTTTTGGATCTCTCTAAGTTTCCATCTCAGGCGGCTGAAGGAAGACTTGATTTTTGACATAATGTCCGAAAGTGTCTGTGCTTAACAAATGATTAGTAACAATTATTAAAAAAAAAAAAAATTCAACTTGATGATCAGCCCCTGCTCAATTGCTCAGCCTGAGACTGACATAACATGGGGCAGAGTTTGTCCCCAGGAATGTGTCAACAGAGCTGTGGTCACGAGCCACATGCTCATTGAGATTCTCGGTTTCTCTTTGGAATTTGACTTCCGGGAGCCAGCGCCAGCCTGGATTGATGATTAGCTCCACACTGAGCTCCCCGGGCTCAGGAGCCTTGGTATTAGTTGATGGACAAAGTCTACCTGGTGCCTTCTGAGGCATTTCCAACCCTGCTCCAACTTTGTCATTAGCTTCCAAGTTTCTACCTTTTTGGGTTCATTTTCAACATGTCTTCTTCCACTGCCTGCCCTTGAGCAAACAGCTTTGTGATTCGGGAAACAAATGGAATTAGTAGTTTTGATTTATTCAATCAACATATGTCTACTTCAAAAAGTTACTTATCTAATTAAAACCTTATTTCTAGTATTTCATTTGCTTTTCTTGTTAACTAGCATTAGTAATTTAAGTCTACTAATAAAAGTAGAGTCAGTCTCACCTCTGTGCCCAGCAAGATCATGGATCAGATCCTCCTGGAAACTATGCTAAGGCACATGAAAAATAAGGAGGTGATTGATGACAGCCAACATATCTTCACTAAGGGCAAATCATGCCCGACAAATCTGGTGGCCTTCTGTGACGGGGTTACAGTGTTGCTGGATAAGAGAAGAGCAACTGACATCATCTGCCTTGACTTGTGCAAAGCACTTGACACTGTCCTGCATGACATCCTTGTCTCTAATTTGGAGAGACATGAGTTTGATGGATGGACCACTTGGTGGATAAGGAATCGGCTGGAGGGTTGCACTCAAAGAGTTGCTGTCAACGGCTCAATGTCCGAGTGGAGAGTAGTGATGAGTGGCATTCCTCAGGGGTCAATATTGGGACTGGCACTGTTTAACATCTGTTTGACATGGACAGTAGGATTGAGAGCAGCTTCAGCAAGTTTGCTGACAGCACCAAGCTGTGTGGTGTGGTCAACACGCTGGAAGGATGGGATGCCATAGAAAAGGACCTTGACAGGCTTGAGAGGTGGACCTCTGCAAACATCATGAAGTTCAACAAGGCTAAGTGCAAGGTCCTGCACATGGGTCAGAGCAATCCTCAGTATCAATACAGGCTGTGGAATGAAGGGATTGAGACTTGCCCTGAGGAGAAGGACTTGGGACGTTGCTTGATGAGAAGCAAAACATGACCCAGGCAGTGTGTGTTTGCAGCCCTGAAAGCCAATTTTATCCTGGGCTGCATTAAAGAAGGGTGACCAGCAGGTTGAGGGAGGTGTTTCTCCACCTCTGCTCTTGACCCCACCTGGAGTACTGTGTTCAGTTTTGGGGCCCCCAGCCTAGGAAAGGCATGGATCTGTTGGAACAAGTCCAGAGAAAGGCCACAAAGATATCAGAGGGCTGGAACACCTCTCTTATCAAGACAGGGTGGGAGAGTTGAGGTTCTTCAGGTGGAGAAGACAAGGCTCTGGGGAAACCTTGTAGCAGCCTTCCAGTACCTAAAGGGTGCCTACAAGGAAGCTGGAGAGGGACTTTTTACAAGGACATACATTTAGCAATAGGACATGGGTCAATGACTTTAAACTCAAAGAGTGTAGATTTAGACTAGATATAAGGAAGACTTTACTGTGAGGGTGGTGAGACACTGGAACAGGTTGTTCAGAGAGTTTGTGGATGCCTCCTCTCTGGAAGTGTTCAAGGACAGGCTGGATGAGACTTTGAGCAACCTGGTTCTAGTGAAAGGTGTCACTACCATAGCAGAGGGGTTGGAACTAGATGATCTTTAAGGTCCCTTCCAGCCCAAACTATTCATGATTCTATACTTTTGGTAATTTGCAGTGAATAAATTTTGTTATTGCTAGTAGTCACAGTTTTATGCTGCAGATATGTCATCTTTCTTTCTTTCTATTAAAGTCTTTTAAGAGCCTTTTCAAGAGCTTTCTCAGTCCTACAACAAACCAGGAAGCTCTGGAGAAGCTTTGCCCCTAGGCTATCCTTCCTCTACTTCTGTGCTGAATCTGCAGAGGTAGACCTGTTGGGAGCACTCTGCCAGATTAAGTACGTAAGAACTGTCTGTGATCAACGTGACTTTAAAAATCCATGGAATTTTTATCACTTCAACTGAATTGTTACCTCGTTCTAAAAAAGTAAGTTCTATATGTTTATGCTTGTTGCCGAATAGACCTGGTTAGTGTATCTCTAGTTAAGGTGGATTAGGTCTGCGTGTTGATTTGGATTAAAGGAAGCTCTCATAAACCTGACACAAATCTTGCTATGTCTAGAGGTATCATTAGGGTGGTAGCTGGGTCTCTTGGAGAAGTGATACAGAAATCAAGATTTGTCACATTTCAGGCTTAACTTTCTGTCTGTACTAGTTAACTGTGTTTTAAATATGTAGAAATTTCAGGAGTAAACTCCTTGCATCTTTTTCCTCAGGGCTGTTGTTTATCTTCTACATAGTTTAAGAAAAGATAGTATCTCTTTCTGATGGATGTATGTAAAGAAGATCTAGCTCTTACATTCCTAGTTGCATCACTGTTTAGAGGTCATGAAGGACCAGTTCTTTTTAACCAGTGTTTGCTTAGTGGGAAAATAGTGATTAGTGAAATGTATTCAACCATAGGAAGGAAACAGAGGGAAGAAAAGATAAAACATATTGATTTGGTCTACTGTCCTGAATCAGAAGGACAATTTAATAATCTTTTGTTTGGACTTAGCCTAAGCATACACAGCAAATAAAGCTGCTTTCCTGAAGATACATGGAGCTTGGAATGGTTAGTAGTAGTAGCCTGTGATTTCCTTCAGCTATGGCAGTTAGCCCTTTCCCTTTAGTGGATCTGGTTATGCTCACTGCAACTGGAAATCCAAAATATGCAGCTTCTCTCTTAAATACATCAAAAGACCATTAATTTGTCCTTCTTTAATATGTTACCATAGTGTGTATTGAACTTATGTGCTATGTTCATTTAATCAGCATGACAAATTGGTATAAACTTAACATTGGACCTGTTGAATTATAAGACAGTGAAAGCAATAGTTCAACCTCTTCTACTTCCAATCTTGTGGGATTAGCAAGAGGTTAAAAAGCTTTTAAAAGTTCTCCTGTGCAGTTTTGATTCACATCATCAGCAACTTGGACCTTTTTTTCTGGTGAGCTGACTGACAACCCATATGAACTCTAGTTGAGTTTGCGATGCATGCACATCACCCTTATGGGTATAAGTTACAAACCTAGAAAAGCACTGAAATGGGTGACTTCTGGAATTTTTCCTCCCAATCATGCTAAATGGAGGTGATTTTGTCTGAAAGGCTTTTACTCTGGCAGAAAGTGTCTTTGTGTATACTTCAAAGAAGTTTTTCAAGGGTCAGTAATTCTGCAACCATGAAGCTGGCTTTTTGGTTGGGAATTATGTATCTGCCAGGTGTTGTCTCCTGCCCACCCAAGCTGTTGAGATGAAAAACCAAAAGAGTTAACTTGCCCTGGCAATCCCATAGCACTAAATGGTGCTATGAGTTTACTTATTACACTGGATAAAACTGCAGAGAGGTGATGGTTGTATTTATTAACAGATGGCCTCTTCGTTTGACATTTAGCTGAGGGAAGATCTGCAAGCGTTTCACAGTCCATTGTGCATTTAATTCAGTGTTCAGTTGCATTAATGAAAATTCAGGACAACACCCTTTGGGGGTTTTGTTTTGTTTGAGGCTTTGGTGTTGGTTTTTTGGTTTTGTTATTTTTGTTTTGTTTAGTTTTTGAGACTGTCACTCAGAGTTTAGGGTCAGAGGAGCCATCAAGTCCTGCAGTTGTTTGACCATCTCACTTGGCTGTTGCTCATGGGCTGAAAAATGCTTGGGCTAAGGCATATCTTATCCTGAAAATACTGAGAAAAAGAAAATTCTTCCTTAAGAATGTTGTCACTGTGTTTTTCTCCCTGTTCAGATTTATATCTCGTTTCTAACAGGAACCGTCTATGCTTTTGACTTGCATCTCTTAGTCCCTTTTAAGTCTTTTTGTGGCTGTATTAAAGTGGGTTTTATTGCTGTTAATTTTTTTTTCTTTAAAGATGATCAAGTAAGCTGTCAGTTGTCTGTGTGGCTTATCAGAAGGACTGAATCTTTAAATCTGATTATACATAATGCTTTTTCTCCCCTCTAGATGCTAATTGCTTTTGCAGCTCAGCTCTGCATGTTCTCTAATTTTCAACAACATTTTTTTGACCATCAACCATGGAACTGGGCACAATATTTCAGCGTCACTCTTTACCATTGCATATCCCATTGCACCTCATTCAGTATTTCCATTCAGTCTCATATCTTTACACCCATTAACAACATTAGCCCTTTTAATAAGAACAGAAGCTCTGAATGTGATGCTGAGTTGTAAGGCTGTGATGACCTCCACATCCCTTTTGGTTTCCTTGCTTCTTAAGGTCACAGTTCTCTGATTTGCAAACCTTACCTGCATTTCTTGTTACTGGATATATATATATCTGCCTTCAGATATCTTAAGATTGTTTTGGTTGGAATGAGCCCAACTTGACAAGTAATTGAGCTAACTCTGTGTGATTTCCTTTCCATTTTTATTTATCATGCTACTAAACTATGTAATCCATTAATTTTACCATCAAGGACATGCTTATTTCCAGGTAGCTAATAAAACACTTGGGTAAAATAAAGCATAATTCTGATCACTGTGAAGTGCAAAAGAAGCATTGCAGTTGCGTGGTGATGTTACTCAGTAATGACAACTTTTTTCAGATCTTTCAGTTAACTGATATTTAATTGATTTGGCCTATATGTATTGATATTCTGTTTTTAACGTCCTGTTGATGTGGTGTTTGTTGATTGTTACAACACATCATTAAGTCTTCAGTTGCTGCATTCAGTACAAAATCAATAGATTTCACCTTCCTTACTCTTCCCCATTTTGCATTTATACAGATGAAAGCTTTTGTGATGTCTTGAGATCCCAGGTCCAAAATGATTCCTTGCTTAGGGTACCCATAAACCCACTGAGCAAGCTATTTCTTTTTGATTGTGTGTGTTGCCCAGTCCCTTGTCTTATATCTTCTCTGAAGCATCTTTTCTGTGTCTCTCCCAGCAGGAACAAGTACACGTCAAAAGCCACTTCATCCTGGAAGCTATTTGCACCAAAGCCTGAGCCCCAAGAATTCCCTTTCGCTAGTGGTGGCTGTGCTGCTCAGGTGGGCTAAGAACTCATTTGGACAGAGCTGTTTGGGTTTTTTTTAACCTCCCTTTCTTCTTCAAAAGGGTGTTGCTTACTTGAGAAGGAGGAAGTCCTGTTGTAGGGCACTGCAGTGTGGTTGGCATCTTGAGACAAGAGATGGTTGTGTAGGTTTATGTGCTTTTGGCTTTGGTTGAAATAAAGCCTCAAATTTAGTTCAATAATCTGGCATGAAAATGTATTTACTTTTACATTTACTTTGTCCTGAATACTGTCTGATTTAATAGTGATTTTTATACCTCCTGGACCTGTAGTGTAAAATAACATTAAGCAATTTCTGCATGTGAATCATCTCCAAGGTAACTTAGTTATCAAAACATAGTATCTCAATTGCTCAGAGTAACACTTTCCACTTCTCTAATTGCACTTTTGCAATCTGTGTTACACTGCCACTGTTCAAATTATTGTGTACAGGTGTACTCAGTAAGGACTTTCCAATTTACTTTTCCCAGTTGTAGCAATTAGTTATTATCTTTTCATTTTGATCCCAAGGTCTGTAAAATAAGTGAGCAAGTGTAAACAGCATCCCTGAAACTAAACTCTTCGTAGTATTTTCTCCTACTGATAATTTGAAGAGGCAGGCTATGTTTTCTGTTGTCTGTGGCTTAATTAATCTACTTGAATTACACTTGAACAGGAACTCTGATATCATAAGAGGGTTTAGCAGCCTTGGAAGTTAGGAGCTTTTGAATCCGGCAGCACTGAAGCGTTCCTGTATATTATTACTCAAGTTGTTGGGGGGAAAAAAAAGACTGGTAAATTCATGGTCTGGAATGTCTACATACTTGCTTTCTTTCCCTCCTTCTCACAGACTTTTCCATTTCACGTCCAGTAACTTGTCATGGCCAAGTTGTTTGCTACTGTGTGTCTGTCCCAAACTAAGATGCTCCTACACTGTGCTGATAGTTCAGTGGCATCAGTCAGACGAAACAGGCATCTGCTGAAATACCAGAAGTCTGGTCTGCTTTGTCTGTATAGGTTTGGTGTCCAGAGTGCCATCTGCATGCAGTAGGGTCCTGTGGGTTTCTTGACTGAGGGCTTCATGCTTTCTGGTTTTGTTTCTGCCTTTAGCAAGTTTTGGTTTTGTTATGGCTTTTTTTTTTTTTTTTTCCCTCTGTCTTTTTGCAGAATTTTGGGGAATCTGTAGATGAAAGATACATTTAGTGGTATTTTTGTCACATCTAAGTAGGGCAAGTGGGTGCTGCAACATTCCTTCTTGACTAAGAAGGGTGGGGACCTGCTAATTCTATAAGCTATCCTATATCCTCTCCCCAAAAGCCCTTGTGCAAAAGCAGAGCTGCGTCCCCAGATTTCCTGGCTTGAGCAAAGCCTTCTACAAAGCACTTTTACTTCAGACTCTCTGTACCCATGAGATGGCTTGGCACAGGGGGGAATGTTTCTGTTCCAAGTGGGTTAGCAGTGTGCACAGACTATCATTCAATGATATAAAGTCTTTGGTGGCAGCTCTGCTGTAAGTAGTTCCTGCCATCGCTGACCAGTAGCTGCTTGGTGGTGCTACCATGACTGTTTTGTGGAGCTGTGCAGTGAACTGAACAGGAGAGCTGATCTGGCATTATACTGTGTTCTATGTAGTTGTTATATGGCTTTGGAAAAAAAAAATAAATTTAGAAGTTTCACTGGATCTCTGCTATGTTTCAGAGAACGGCCCTGCAAACACGTGTTATTTTGCAATGTTGGACTGAGAAGCTGAAAGGCTAAAACAAAGCAGAAAAAAGGATTCAGGGCCCACTTAACTAATTTTGTTGCCAAATTCTTTGTGTTATCAAGCCCTGCCTGTGTCTGTAGCTCTCTTCCTTTCCTGCCCATCCCCTCCTGGGTGGCCCTGTTAATAAGGGAAGAGGAGGCTTTTGCAAATGAAGTTAGGGTGTTGGGCTTGTGCTTTTAATAACAGCTGTGCCTCTGCGTAGCTTTGCTTCCATTGGGAGTAATATGAGGTGGCTTTGCACAGAATACAGACGTTTTGCATAGAACTGGCTAGTGCCTTTGATTTCTATGGGTGCTCTAAATATCATGTCCATATACACTTTGTGGGGAGCTTTCTTGGTACCTTATTTTTCTTTCTTGGCTAATGACTTCCTGTGCACTGCTAGTGCACTCCGTACTGTTAACCATGCACACAGTCGCTTCCTTTTCCCTCTTACCTCATTTTCGAAGACTTTGCTCTTGAATCTTGTAAATGGGGTGATAATTTCAAAGCAAACAGCTTCCAATCCTTTCTTGCCAACTTTTGCCCACAAGGTATGCAAAGTAAACAGAGCAGTTAGGTAGTTAGTTATGTACTTTCCCTCCTACTGCAAGGCATCTCAGGATGGTTGGTAGCTCTTTAAGTAATGAATAAAGGGAGAGAATGAGATTGATTTGCCCAAGTTGCATTTTAATTTATGGAGCCATTGTGCAGATCATTCATATTCTTAAGAAGTATTAGGAAAACTGTAAAATGTGAGGTTTTAAAAAAATCTCCCCTATTCATGTATTGAATGTAAAGATGTTTTATTGCTTGCAGCAGAGAAAGAAAATCAAAATATCATGGATGAGGTAAAAAAAGTATAGATAATTTTCTTCAAATGTAAAAAATAACTTGAAGCATACATCACCTAAATATGAGGATTCTTACCTCAGTTAAGCTCTTGGAGGAAGCTTAGAAGGATTTCCAGGTGCTACCATGACGTTTATAGGTTTAGTTAGAAATTGTGAGTCCGGATGCTGGAATGACAGATATGCAGCAGTCACAGGATACGATACCTGTAACAGGATATGCAGATGCAACCGTGATGTATTTATTCAAGGAGACAAGTGCAGACAACTTAAAAAATGTAACTTGAAAAAGTTGTCAAAGAAATGGTTAATGTTTAATTTAGCTCCAGCCTTGGTATTGAGGAGCCTTTGCCAATTGAGCAATAGGAAGATTTGTTAAATGTGAAAACTAGACCTGAGGTCTAGGTTATCGACTCTGAGGCTCAGCTACAAGGGGATGGCATGGCTGTAAAGAGGAGTAACTATCATGTGATCTCCTCCAAATGAGAGAGGGCAGGTCTTGAGTGTACGAGGCTTGCAGGAATTAAAATCAACAGTAGAGTTATAATCTAATGAGACCAACACAACTTCAATTTAAATCTCCTGCTTGTGGCAGCACAAATAGAAAGCTGGAGGACCCCTGTCCCAAAAAGAAGAGTCTTCATTAGCAATTTTACTCACTTGGCATGCCTCTAAAGGCCCACAGTGGTTCTCCTTCACACATTTCTAACCATTTCATAAAAGTATCTGTATGCATGGAGTGATCTCTGCTTCTTTTCAGAAATAGGATCTATGTCATAAAAAAAATTAAAAATGCTATCTATTTTATGGAAATATAAAATTATATGTGTTATATAGTATGTATAATGTATTTTATAGTTACAATTGAGGTGTTTTTAAAGGAAGGTGTGCTCTGTCATGTGAGAACTTTCACTTCATGCTTCCCAAGTGAAGGTTTTGAAATTTTCTCAGTGTAGGGTTTTTTTACAGAAATTCCTTGAGTACCATAAATGTTAACTTGAAACACCTGAAAGAATGTAACAGATCTGTCTTCTGGAGTATTTCAGTTGTACTTGTGCCAAATGCAGAGCAGCAGACTCAGCTGCAAGAGCCTAGTTTGGCTGTACTTGTAGTCCCTAGAATGCGTGAGCTGATTTGTTTTCTTTTAACACAAATTTAATGCTAAGCTCCTATGTTTATCTGAAGGGAGAGGAAATGTTATAATTTAAGTAATTTTTTTTTTTTTTTAGTCTCATATATACATATATTAGCCACAAGGTAAGAATGATGTGATCCTACAATAATTTCTTTTAAAATAGTTGTGCTTCAATAAAGCATGAGATCAAACATTCCAAACAACACAATAACTTTTTTTACTCTTTTAGTTCAAATAAACTTCATGTCAAAAGACATATTTTGTTTTTTTTCCTGAGTGAAATTATGAATATCCTCTCACAAACCTAAGAGAGATTAGGAGTGGAGATAGCCTTCTCTTTAGCCTAGTCTCCATAAAGCAGAAACTGCTTTATGAGATAATGATTCAGCATCTGCTTTTTACCTGTGAATGATTAATGAGGTTAAACCCATCCAGGTAAATACAGTCACAAATGTGATGCAGGTCGTATCAAAGCTAGGAGATCAGCAGTTCAAAAGTTTTGTGGCTGAACTACAAATCATCAGAGTAACCTTCTCTTCTGTACACACCCACTGCCATTCTCTGCCCATCTTCTGGGAAAGGAAAGGCAGTGGTAGTCGGTGGGACAGACTGTACCTTCCTGGCTTGCCTTGTGCAAAGATCATCAGACTAGGTAGGAATCCAGATTTGTATTTTTTTGTCCTCCGAGTGACTCTTTGAATGGCTTTCCTCTTGCTCTGTGGCCAGACAGAAGGCAACATCTTACTTGTCTATAACAGTTACAATAGCTCCTTTTTTCTTTTCATAGTCTAAAACTGATTCTTTTCTCTTCAGACTGTATATGTTAAGGATAATGGGAACAGTATGTTTATTTTTTGTCCCTTTGTCTGGAGAAACCTTGTAGCAGATTGCTGAGTGCTGGGAAGGTTGGCTAATGGGAGCAATCCTTGCAGCTGCTTCATATTATTTGGCTGTTTGAAGTGAGAGATAAAAAAACCCTAGGTGACATCTAAGTTGGGTTTTATCTCTTTGGTGCATTGAGGCTGCACATGTGAAAGTTTTAAGAATGCTGTAATATTTTTTTTCCTGTTTGTAATTTTAGCTATAAATATCCATGGCCTATTTAAATAAGATGGACCCATGTACCTCAAACTGAATAGCTGATTGCAAGAAAATCAGATTGCTCTCCTCAAGTGAGGAGTTGTGCAAACTCAAAACATTCAGAAAAGGTGAATTAATTGAAGGTATGAAGATGGAGTACACCAAACCTCAAGCCGCTTTGTGGGCAGGGGTATTCTTGAGAGAGAAATTCACTTTCTCCTTTGAATTAAAAAAGAAAGAGGAATTGATCCCCTATGAAGATGGAAAAAGCATGATGCTGCTTCCTACTTGGGAGACCAATGGAGTGATCTATCATTAGATCTTTTACAGGAGAGGAGGTTGCTACCATTTTACAGGAGAGCAAAGTGAATGACAGGGCTGTACTTATTTGCTCAGCATCAGAACTGCGGATTTATTCCCCAGGTCTGGCAGATCCAGGAGTAGAAATCATGTGTCCAAAGGTGTTTGTGTTCGAAGACCTTCAAGGGTCTCCTCCTGGCTGAAGAATGACTCTCAGGTGGTAGTTTGGATCTATATTGTGTGTAAATTGTATAACTTCAACTAACGAGAACACAGTAAGATTACACTGAATGTGTTTATGCAGGAAAATTAAATTGTGAATCTGTACAACTGGGTCTGGTTAAAATAAAGTATCACCACATCAATTGCAAGCAGAGGCAAGTGAAGGAAATCCTTCACTGGTGTTCCTCGGGAGCACTGAAAATGCCTTGCTGTTCCTGGAGTGCAAAATCATTACTCCCTCCTAAAGAGTATCCAAATGCTTTTAATATTGACCAGGAGATTAAAAAAGCCCCAACAACTAAGTGTACAGCTTGGATCCTATTACTGTATTGAATAGCTATTAATATGACTGCTGTGGGAGATGTGGTAGGAAAGGAAGCGTAGCTGCCTTATAGCTGCAAACTTACGAGCTCTAAAGTTTTAAAATGCTCCTGCTGCTCCCTCCCATGTCAATGCTACCTGCCATCCTTTATTTGTATTTTGTACATTGACTTGGGAAAAGATTTGATTTGATGCTGCAGCACAGCTTGAGGAACTGGCTGTACAGAATATTAATATCTGATCTTGTTTCATTAATATCAATTTCAGGCATGCATTCTAGAGGGGGTTAATATTAAGCTGTTTTTAACCACGGCAATATTGTACAGATTCCTAGACCGAATGCACCAGCTGGTTTGACTAAGTTTTATGGTGCAGCAAACAAGAAACAGGCTTCCTCACAGAAAGGGAATGTGGCAGTGGAAGTTCTGGAAGCATGGGGAGGTTTTAGGCACTGGGCAGGATGTCTTGCTTTCACAGAGAGGTCTGGCAAAGATGAGGCAGGAAACCAGAGAGGCTGCCCTTGCCTGTGCTCTCTTCTTGTTCTCAGACATTGCTGTTCAGGTCAGGTTCTTTGTTCTGATCCCACCTCAGCACTCTTGTTGGCTTGTGTTTGTCCCTCATTGTGAATTGCAAGCTTCCAGCTAGGCTGCATTTCTGGGCTGACTTGTGGCCATCTGCCCCACTCCCTGCATCCACCTAAAGCAGAAGTAATTGTGTGGCCACTTTGTGGAAGTTGGAACAGATATTGCAATAGCCTGATCTCATGCGAGACCACCAAATGAGGTCATTAGATGATTTTTTTTTTTTTTTTTTTTTGCAATTCAAATATGCAGCCTTGGAAGAAGTGAATGAGCCGTATCCTTCTCTCTTTCTCCACTCTTTCCATCACATAAAATGGCATAATTAGGTAGCAGCTATATTGTTTTACAAATGCCTCTACGCGTGAAATCAGTGTGCTTCCAAAAAAAGCCCTAAAATTGAAGACTCTGCAATGTTTGCTACAGTGAGTTAGGCCTGTGACATTCTATCCTCTGAGAAATATTCCTGCATAGGATCTAGTTGTCCAGATCATCAACATATATAATTTCTTCCACTACTCCTAGCTTTAAATTGAGATTAGATTTTGTGAAGATATCTGCAGAGGAGTTTTATGTGTTGAGCTGTACGAAAAGAAAAGGTTAAAAATTGTTGTTGCAGCAGCCATGGAAAGATATGGCATATAAACTCACTGCTTTAAAATATGAAAAAATGGTGTCTTTTAAATATCAAAGGGATTAGTATTAATCCAGCACTTGTGATTTTCTTAAATCATGTTATTTGCATAATAATACTCACCACCTGCTATATCTTCAAAGCGCTTTTCAGACATTAACTAATTGATCTTTGTAACACCCCTGTGATGTAAAGACCTGTTATTATCCCCACTCTGCAGATGTAGAAACCAAGACACAGAGTAGCTGAAGGAACTTGTTGGGCACAGGGTTGAGATGGTGGCATCGAGGCTGCCAGGTCCCTGTTGTCCTGTCCTCTGGGAGTTCTCACTCGCAGCACTTCCAGGGGCAGCCACACTTTCTTCTTGCCTGCCTTTATTTAAGAACAAAAAGGTCAGGGAGTTGTTTCTTTCCGTCTTTAGAGGGATATTGTCGGGGGATGTTTATTTGTTTTGATTTTGAGGTTTTTTGCTGAATGATTTTGCTCTGGTTTTTAGTCACCCTGTAGTCAAATACAAGTAAGACAGAAAAGCTTCTTACAGCTCCTTATTGTCTGTGTGCACCACAGCGATACTAGTTGAGAGCTTTTAAGCATATTTTTCTTTGTTCCAGACTCAGTATGGTCTTCCTATTAGGAGCCTTTTGGTCAAATTTGCCCCTGCTTGTCAGAATAAGAAATTACTAAAATGAGAAGTGACAGGGTGAGTTGCCTGTGATTATAGAATTTCAATACCTATTTCCATCCTGCACTGGTGGGCAGTGGCAGCGCCCAGGTAGCTGCTAGAAGATCAGCCAACGTCTGTGACCGAGGGCTGCTCTGGTGGTGGGAGGTTGGGGTGGTGCTGCTGCCACTGGACCAGCAGTATGTCCCCTCCCTGTAGGACATCTGCCTCCAGGTTTTCCTTTACTATGGGTCTGGGGGAGCCATGGGCACGTATTGTCCCAGCCCTTGGTTTTGTGGGTGACGTGCAGGTGACATGTGGGTTTCCCCAACCTCTACTACTACTGTCTTTGGAGCAGAGCTTAGTAAAATGTTATGTGGGCCTTGGTAGGTGTCGTGTTCCTGAGGACAGGCAGGTGTCACGCACCTTAGTCAAAGAATAGATATTAAAAACTCTTTCATAAGTAATAATCAGAGTGAGAGTTTAAAATGGGGTATTAAAAATATATATTACAGTCCCTTTAATTCGACAGTGTCATTTTAATACTTAGTACAAAGATTAATATTAAAGTCAATGGATTTGTTTTTACAGATGTTTCAGCAGCATTATCTCCAAGCAGGAAAATTAAATCTTGGTGGTGGAGCTCTTGGAGCCCATCAGTGCAGGTTCAGGCTAATCCATAGGAAAAACCCATGTCATGCCAGAATTCAGAATATGATTTCACCTAACATATGGTTTCCCAAGCACAGTGCCTGGGCCCCCACAAGGGCTACAGTGGTGGCAAAGTGGCAGATTATGTCAACAAGTTAGGGACATGGTTATGTGTGTTGGCTTTAGTTATTCCACTAAGCAGGGGGCCAGTGGAGGCAAGGAGGGGGAACACAAGTCACTCTGAATTCCTTTGTACTCTGGCTGGGACAGATGGGCTGTAATCTCTCTTCACAGCACAAATTACAGGGTTTCCAGCCCTCACACGTTTGTGGGTTGTTGGCTTCCTTTCACTCCCTAGAACATCATTTCCATACAGGTTGTGTTGGTTCAGGACAGAAACAGATCCTGCTTCAGGTGAGAATGTTGCTTGTGCTGTGGGGTGCTCTCTCCATGTTTTGTGACATCTTCGGGTGAAAGGGATGAAACCAAAGAGTCCCTATATGAAACATGGGTCAGAGAGAGAAGGGCAGTTCAGGAGAGGGACTTGCTAATGATGTGTTTGAAGATGGAGAGAAGTGGGATAAAAAGTGGATCACCTAGCAAGAGGCAGGGCTGGAAGCATGGGGCAGGGCACAGTGGGGTGATATGAGCCGGTTGGGGCCTGGGAGTTGAACTCGGCTTCTGGGAACCATCATACCAGCCTGCTGTGTGTCTGTGGTAGGGATGCATGAGGTGCTTGGAAGAAGTCTTTGGCTGTGATGTCCTCCCAGCAGCTGCAGCAGTGCATCTCTGTCTCCTTTGCTGCTGGAGGACAGGGCAGCCCTCAGGCTGGCAGGAGCAGTCTACTCTGAGAGTCTCAGGAGGAAATTGCCATGCTCACAACCATATTGGATTTTTTAATTTTTTGTGGCTGAGGGCGCAGCGGCTTGGGCAGACACCTCGGTCATGGCTCTTATGCTCGGAGAATATCTGGGAAAAGAAATGACTGCAGTCGACTGTGATGTTGCTGGGGCTTGTAGCAGAGTAGAGGTCATATCTTCCTCTGAAAGGACCAGAGCGAGTAGGAACTTGTAACCCATCTTCCCTTTCCCACCGTTGCTGCTGAGGGTAAACATGGGCCATCAGATCATGCCACAATTACAATGTGAAGAATGGTGCCCTGACTTCTGAAACATCAAATGGAGGCATGCCCTCTCTTTCCTGATTTTATTTTAGTTTTTGATTTGAAACTACTGAAGTGTAGAGTTTTTGTACCGTGGATGGTAGGTATACCAAAAGGAGTCTGTAGAAAAATCTTATTTTAACATACTTCTTGTAGTCAGGCCAAAAGCTTTTAAACCCAAATCCATAATGTTTCTGCTCCCCTTCCCCTTAAATTAATCAAAGGAATAAAAATATTTTTGCCACTCAAATTTATGTTTGAGACTTGGGATTAATAATTTAAGCTTGATGTTTATGAAGGACGTGCTGCTGTCTGCAGCAATGAATGACATCCTGCATATGTCCAGCTGAAGCTTCTTCATAGCATCCCATCATAGGGCCTCACTTCTGGACTGCAGACAACATCAGATGCAATTTATTCCCAGCCTTTGGATCAGCCAGTGCAAATTTTATTTTATTGTTTTTTTCTTACTGTGAATACTTATTCAGTTATGGGACTGTATGATAGCTTTGCAGAAAACCTGGACACCTATCAAATAATGACTACTTTTGATCTTATTTCTGCTGGGCTGTACTGAACTATCAACCCATAGGAGAGGTCTCAGCAAACTCAGTTTATTTAAAAGAATATTTAAAATAATAGAAAATGGGTTTGGGGAGGGATTTGAAGAAGCTGTATACAGAGTTCATCCTCTGTCATAAGACTGTGGTTAAGTCATTCATTATAGATTCTTGTTGAACCTCTCCTCCAGGCTTCTTGACAGGGAAGAATTTGTGGCTGTCTATTTCTCTGCTCAACTATTATTACTGTGAAGTTTTTCCTGATGTTTATCCTGCAACTCCTGGATGCTATTTAGGTCTCTTGTCTTTAATAGACATGGCAAATAGTTCATTCCCTTCCTCTGTGAATAATTCCTCTCTATTTGTGTACTCAATAAAAGCTAAATCACTTGCCAATAATTCTTGGGCCCTTGAAATGTGGAGAAAGCAAGTTTTTAAACTGTTCTCTTCAGAAATAGCACTGCTTTGGCAATTTATACAGCCTTGAACTTGTTTGTGAGTTGACTCTGTAGACTCTGTAACTGGCTACGTTTGTTTAGTAAACTTTTTTAAAAACCTCTCACCTTTTAAAAACCAATTGTTTCCAGACTGGGGTTATAAATGACGTTCTCTGCCTCTTGTTTAATTTTGCTGTGAACAAAAATGCTAGTGTCTCCATTCAAGGGCCTGCCTTGCTTTGTATGGGCTGATTTACAATACAATGTAGTAGCAGCCTGGAACAAACGAGAGCCTGTTTATCCAAACAAATTTGAGGGTGAGGGTGAAGAGGTAAATGGCAGCCTGTTCACTCAACTGCAACTTGAAAGCAGAATGAAACAACCATGTGGGGAAACCTGATGGGCAAAATGATCCTCAGGGGTTTTCAGCCCAGCATCCCTGTAATTTTAGGGTACTGCTGACCCAAGGAGCCAAGGTAAGCTGTCAGGGCAGCCAGGTGCTTCCTGGCCATTTGGATGAGATTTTTGTGCCCTGCTTGAAGCAGTTCTTCTGTAGGCAGTTGTGTGGAGTGCAGTGTAACCTCTTGGCAGGTCTCACCACAGTTGCTGCAGTTCCTCTGTCTGCAGCTTTTTAGCCAATTGCTTCTACTTGTCCTGAACTAGAGCCAGCAAACACATTTCTTGGATTTAAGTATTCTGAGTATTTTAGCCTTATTGTTAAGCTTGTGTATTTCAGCTATAACAGCTAAGTCTATTAGCAAAGAGATTAAATTGTGTAGAATTTATATTGCCTTGTCCAGACATGAAAAATAAATTGTTAGAAATGGGCTTCCATCCAAGGCATGATCACTCCTGGAAAATTGGACAAAAATACTCTCTGAGGCCTGTGCCTTGCACGCTTGCTTTTCAAGTTTCCTATAGATGAGTTCACTACGTAATGACAAACAACGTTAAGAAGAATGACCTCGTCAAACTTGTGTTTGATAGTGCTTCCTAATGTTGTAATGTTGGCTGCAATAAGGGTCTGGGTTGCTGAAAATCTTCCTTTTTTTTTTTTTTTTTTTTTGTTCCTCTGCTACTATGTAACAGCTTGAAAGGGTGATTTGCAGAGCAAGAAAAGTTAGTTGTAGCTGGGACATGATAATGTGAACCCTTCTTTAATGCAGCTCATCATCTTGGCTCAGTCATGTCCTGCGTGCTGTGTAGTATTTATTGTCATATCAAGCAACATGAAGTTTCATCTGTCTTTTGTTTTCCTGCCCATTAAGTACAAAATTCATTTTGGTTCTGCAGAGCTTTTTTTCTAAACTTTTCTGAGTTATAATTTATGGGTTTTCTGAAATCTTCAGGCTTGCCTGTGGGAAGGACACTTTAATTTGGCTTAACAGTAGATGAGTAATCTAGCTACACGTAGTGATTTTTCAGTTCAGCTGCAGTCAGCTTCTTACTCCAACTGTTCCACTAAAATTTCGAAGGCAGCAATCAATTCCTCAGCCAGCCTTGTTTATCCTCCTCTTGATTTTTCTTGCTCTCTTCTAGGTCTATGACACTGAAGACAGCACTAGCTTATAAAGTATGTGGGCTCTTAATGGTTTTCAACACAATTTTGTTAAGGTGCTGATCTGGTTTTGCTCTCTTTGGTCCTTGCCTAGAATTTTATCACAGACACTCAAATACTTTATGCTTGCCATTTCAAAACAGATGAGCAGCATCTCTTAAGAAATATATTTTAACTTCTTATGTCTGTTTTGGTTCTTTCTGGTGTGAAACTGGGTCAGCGCTAGTTAGACTAGTTTATCTTGTTCTCCATGTACCTGAATACAAAGTCAGGCTGAAAGCTCTTGCTTGGTGTGCAGGTTCACTCCACAGCCGTTTTATAGGCACTTGAACTTGAAATGCATCCTTTCAACATCAATGAGCTCTGTTCTGCGGATGGGTGGATGGATGGGATGGAGAGATGTAAGGGCTGACTCACATCTGCAAGCACAGTGGGTAGCTGTGCCGAGGCAAACAGGAAAGCTCCCAAGTTAGGTAGGGCACAGGGTGCTTCTCAGGGTGGCTGGGCAAGGGAAGAAGGACATCCTGATGGTGCTGGAGCTGCTGCCCTGTGAGGTACTGGTGGGTTAGCAGATGGATGCACTGCTCTTGAGATGCTTGTTTTTATTGCTGTAATTAGTACCTAATGTTAATTTACTCCCGAGAATGTGTGAGAAGGAGCCTTGGTCTTCAGGGACTGCTGCCTGCTGAAGATGGGGGCAGGGTTTTTTTTGTTTTAAGCAGAGCTAAGTGTGGTATGGACCATTTCCTGATGGAAGGACAGAAACATCTTCATTGCTCTTGTTCTAAAAAGCTTTGAGAAGGCTGTGGGTGATGGGTCAGCCCATAAATGTCATTAATTTCATGCGGAGTGGCTAAACTTCCTGCTGACTTAGGTAATGTACCCACTGAGCTTGGATAAAAGGTTAGAGATGGCAATTATGGAAAAAATCCTTTTTCTGTTAAGCTTTTCTAAGCTTAACCAAGCCACTGTCAATAATTACTCTTTCTTTTTCTTGCTATTGTGAACTGAGTCCAATCCAGACCTGGTTTATTTAATTTTTTTATTGCTTGAATGTGCACACTCACACGGTACATGGAGAATATCAGGCTACATTGTGTACACATTGAGCAAATGCATTTGCTGGCCATACCTGGTGTGTTAAGCAGTGAATAGATTTACAGTGTGTTTGTAAGTGGTCATAATTGGATTGTAAAAGCGTATGTTCTTTCACTTTTATTTCTCCAGTTGTCTCTTAAGTTGAACAAGGCGTCTTGCAAAGGTGCATAGGGATGGAGGAGGGGTTCAACCAGAAGGGCTAGAAATAGCATCTGTTTGTTTATGCCAGGGTTTTTACTCTCTCTTCTTCCTCCTCCCTTTCTTAGGGGTAGTCTTATGTATTCCACCCACTCTCATTCCCTTCTGGTGAATGTGTGTGTGGATATGCTCCAGGACCATATGTGCTCGTAGATATATACTTCAAAGGAAACTCTAGACTGCCTAGAGAAGCTGTTTGAGTTTAGATGAGCCCTGAATTTGCCGACTCCTACGGCATTTCTTTTGAAGAACCACATGGCAGTGGTGCCATTTCTTTCCCTCAGTACCTTTACACACTGATGAACACCCTTAAGCCCCCAAAGCAAGTAAGCTGCTGATACATAGTCTGTATGAACTTAAAGCAAGCTGAATTCCACCTCAAAGCATCAGCTCAGCTGGGCTTTTTGGTGGCTAGCGGACATGTTTTGTATCACATAATATGTTTACCTAGCACTGAGAATAATGTGAGATTTGTTTCTTTTTTTTGCCTCCTCCATGTACAGTGGTTACTTTAGAATTTTCCCAAGCAGTTTTCCTGGAATGGCAGGCATTTGCCCCAGTGGATTCAGGGATACTCTTACCAAGTTATTTCTAGGTACTGAGAATTCTGGCTGCAGACCAGGAGGACCTTGGTCATGTCTGCTCTGCTGGGGCTGTTCTTGGTTAGATGCCTACCTTGTTTGACAAACCTCTGCATATTCTTGGTGGCTTCCATATGATTTGTGTGGTGTTAAACTGAATATGCTAAATGTACTCTCAGTTGGGGAATGCAGGGCATCTGGTGCAGATCTTGGTATCCTTTTCCTTCCGAAAACCAGAATTGCACAATAGCCACTCCATCCCAGCAGCAGCAGCTGTTGAGCCTGCACTGTATTAAAGTTAAATGTTTGTCAGGAGTTATCCATTAAATTTTCCAATATGAAACATAGATACTTCATATAAAAGCATTTATTTTAAAAAGTCTTCCTACCTATTTTTATGGATATTTGGTCTGCTACTCTTGAAAAATGATTCTACCTGGCAGATGCTTCAACAGACTTTTATACAGCATCTTTCACTCTTTATGTGCTCTAATCCATGGTGCTGATCTTCATTAATTTGTTTCTGTAGAAGCAAGTTTCATATCCCAGACAGGCTGATTGTGTTTGCAGCTAGCTGAAGGTAAGGGAAGGAAAATAGTTTGATTTTTCACAGGTGTTGCCATCCAATCATGAATTCTCTTCTCCAGCCTTCACGCTTTGGTCAGCCATGAAATGCAGCATGCGAGGGCACGTATGGAAACTGTCAGCTAAAAAAACCACCCTTTCTGAACGCAGGGAATTGGTCATGTTAGGGATGAGCAGTCTTGCTTGCTCGCCTCCTAAGTCAGCGGCATGAAATTGCCTTTAGAGACTTCACAACAGCAAAAGAAAATGAATTCTCCCTGTCAATGTGCCTTTGGAAGAGCATGTTCTTGTTAGATGGGCTGCTTGTAAAGGTGTGACTCTTTTTCTTACCCCTAACACCACCTGCCAATGCGCTGCAGGAGCTTCTCACATCCCCGGCCATATACTTGTTTCTCTGTTATCCACAGCTGGTGGAGTGTTTGTGTTCACGGGATCATTTGTTTACAAATGATATCGTTTCTCCTGAGACTACGTCTTCTGATGATGATCAATGGCTCAGTTACTTTCAATAAAGCTGAGGCCGTCAGACACAGGAATTCTTTTGAAGCTGTTGAGGCCTCGTCTGAGTCATAATACCTTAAACGAAAACAGAGCAAATAGGAAATGTAGAAGCAAATGACAGGTGTTGGCAGGAGGGATGTTTAGTAAGTTTCTAGCTCTCACAGCTTTCTTTTCTGCTCGGGGCAGATGATTGCTCTGCATTTAGGCACAGACAAGTTGCAAGGAAGAAGGAGAAAAACGGCTAGCCGTGGTAGAGAGGTGGGTGATGAGTCTGACCTAACACATCTTTCTTTTTTGTCACAGGCAAAGCTCCTTGAGTTGGTGGACCAAGTTCAGCATTTGGTGCTGACACTCTTGGCCTTGGGAGGATGGCCAAGGGATGGGATTGGCTGTAGGCCAGAGCTCAGCAGCTCAGCTTCCCACAAGGAAGGGTCTCCTAGGACCTCCAGTAATGATTAACTTCAAGATGTTCTGGCAGTCATTAAGTGGTTTCTGGACGTGTTTGGAAGCTGATTCTCTAGTCTATAACACATATCCCAATTTGTTTCTGTCTCCCCCAACCTACTTACCTGTGAATGTCCATATAACAATGTAACTTTTTTGCCAATTCAAGCTGTACACAAGCTTTTGTCAAGCTAGCAAAGCAGTGGTGCTTTTCTGCTAAGGTGGTAAATAGGGGATCTTTAGATATTACATTTAACTTTTTCTTCAATAGGAATGGATACATGGGGGTGAATGCTGAATAAGGATATCTCTACTATTTACTTTTCTGATAATACGGAACTTAAAGGCAATACATTTATGGCCTTTAAAAATCATCTAGGTAAAATAGTTCATCAGAGGTTCATAAAAAGATTAAGTTTCAGGAAAAAAAGAGTAGTATAATGTGTGTTATGCTGGCTAGTTTGTTTTTGTAACCCTAGGCATATGCTACTGTGCTGCAGAAGATGTGGCCTCTTCTCTCCCTGCTCACCTTCCTATCCTATCAACCTCCAAGCTTTTTGAACCAGTGCTTGTTGTTAGCTCTTAGCATCTCCCACTTCTGCCGTGGTGCTGTGTGGTTAAGCAGTTGACTGGCAATGCTATTCAGGCATGGCAGCGGCAAACAGCTTATTGTTTTGCCAGTCACTGGGCATCACTTTCCATGACACCTCATCTCTGACCACAGTTTGAGAGCCACTGCCCTAGTCCAGCTGGATTTGCACACTCTTACACAACTGATCAAGTGCATTACTATTTCTACCTTCAAGATGAGATCTTACTGGGAGTGGGAAACCTAGTCTAGATATTTACTCATACTAATCACTATTGATAATAATGTTAGGGGACAGATTGATGTGGGTTTTATTTCCTGAGATCACAGAATCACAGAATGTTTGAGGTTTGGAAGGGACCTTTGGAGATCATCTTGCCCAACCCTCCTGCTCAAGTAGGGCCTACTAAAGCCAGTTGTCCAGGACCATGTCTGCATGGGTTTTGAATATCTCCAAGAATGGAAAGTCTGCAACTTTTCTGGGCAACCTGTGCCAGTGTTCAGTCATCCTCACAGTGAAAAAGTATTTCCGGATGTTCAGAGGGAACCTCCTGTGTTTTGGTTTGTGCCTATCACCTCTGCTCCTGTCACTGAGCACCACTGAAAAGAGCCTGGCTCCATCCTCTTTGCAGTCTCCCTTCAGGTATTTGTATACATTGACAAGATCCATACTGAGCCTTCTCTTCTCCAGGCTGAACATTTCCAGCTCCCTCAGCCTTTCCTCATAGGAGATAAGCTGCAGTCCTTGTCCTTGTGGTCCTTTGTTGAACTCTCTCCATTATGTCCACGTCTCTTTTGTACTGGGGAGCCCAGAACTGGATACAGTATTCCAGGTGTGGCCTCACCTCTCTCAGCCTACTGTCAACACTATCTAACACAGCCCAGGACACCATAGGCCTTCTTTGCAGCAAGGGCACACAGCTGGCTCATGTTGAACTTGGTGTCCACCAGGACACCTAGCTCCTTTTCTGCCACGCTGCTTCCCAGCTGGGTGGCCCTCAGCATATACACTGTGCCTGGGGTTGTTCCTCTCTAGGTGCTGGACGACTTCTTGAACTTCATGAAGTTCCTGTTAGCCCATTTCTTTGACCAGTCAAGGCCCCTCTGGATGGCAGCATGACCCTC
>VYZX01030847.1:79720-270922 GCA_013401335.1 Brachypteracias leptosomus
CTCTTAGCATCTCCCACTTCTGCCGTGGTGCTGTGTGGTTAAGCAGTTGACTGGCAATGCTATTCAGGCATGGCAGCGGCAAACAGCTTATTGTTTTGCCAGTCACTGGGCATCACTTTCCATGACACCTCATCTCTGACCACAGTTTGAGAGCCACTGCCCTAGTCCAGCTGGATTTGCACACTCTTACACAACTGATCAAGTGCATTACTATTTCTACCTTCAAGATGAGATCTTACTGGGAGTGGGAAACCTAGTCTAGATATTTACTCATACTAATCACTATTGATAATAATGTTAGGGGACAGATTGATGTGGGTTTTATTTCCTGAGATCACAGAATCACAGAATGTTTGAGGTTTGGAAGGGACCTTTGGAGATCATCTTGCCCAACCCTCCTGCTCAAGTAGGGCCTACTAAAGCCAGTTGTCCAGGACCATGTCTGCATGGGTTTTGAATATCTCCAAGAATGGAAAGTCTGCAACTTTTCTGGGCAACCTGTGCCAGTGTTCAGTCATCCTCACAGTGAAAAAGTATTTCCGGATGTTCAGAGGGAACCTCCTGTGTTTTGGTTTGTGCCTATCACCTCTGCTCCTGTCACTGAGCACCACTGAAAAGAGCCTGGCTCCATCCTCTTTGCAGTCTCCCTTCAGGTATTTGTATACATTGACAAGATCCATACTGAGCCTTCTCTTCTCCAGGCTGAACATTTCCAGCTCCCTCAGCCTTTCCTCATAGGAGATAAGCTGCAGTCCTTGTCCTTGTGGTCCTTTGTTGAACTCTCTCCATTATGTCCACGTCTCTTTTGTACTGGGGAGCCCAGAACTGGATACAGTATTCCAGGTGTGGCCTCACCTCTCTCAGCCTACTGTCAACACTATCTAACACAGCCCAGGACACCATAGGCCTTCTTTGCAGCAAGGGCACACAGCTGGCTCATGTTGAACTTGGTGTCCACCAGGACACCTAGCTCCTTTTCTGCCACGCTGCTTCCCAGCTGGGTGGCCCTCAGCATATACACTGTGCCTGGGGTTGTTCCTCTCCAGGTGCTGGACGACTTCTTGAACTTCATGAAGTTCCTGTTAGCCCATTTCTTTGACCAGTCAAGGCCCCTCTGGATGGCAGCATGACCCTCTGACATATCAGCCACTTTTCTCAGTTTTGTGTCATCTGCAAACATACTGAGGGTACATCTGCTCCATCATCCATATCATTGATGAAGATGTTGAAAAGGACTGGATGCAGTATTGACTCTTGGGGTACACCACTAGTCACTGGCTTTCAACTTGACTTTACACTGGTGATGGGTATGAGTTTTCTAGTGGCAGGGTTTGAGCAGCAGAGAAATGGGATTAAAAGGCACCTTGACTGGCTGCCACCACAGAACTGAAGGAAGCTGATGTGAACAAGATGCAGAGGCACAGGGAGACATGTGGCAGTGTTTGCAAGAGATCTTGCTTGATAGCTGTGGAGGGGAGCTTTCAGAGGAAGAAATGTGTATTTGTCTTGTAGATTTTTGCTGATTTGTACCTTTTTACCACTAGTCTTGAAAATAGTTTATCCTTAATTTAAATCCCCAGCTTCTGGAGTCAAATGATTGAGGGAATGTCAGCATTTTCTTAAAAGACTAATAATCTCCTTGTTGCTAGGATTAACTTGTTAAGGTAGAGCAATTCAAATCCAAATGCTTAAAAATGAAAGGTAAATAAAAACATGCCTTATTTGTCACTTGTGGACCTGAGATAGTTGCTATGACTAGGACCTGGACTACTTTGTAGCCCTCTTAGCCTAGTGTCTGGGTGCACACAGGCGGCGATGAAGGCTTGCTGCTGGCAGGGCACATGCATTATGTGGAAGTGTGCATGGAGCTGGTGGAGTTACCTCCCAGAGACTTTAATATGCTTGTAGTCGTGCTTTGGCTGCAAAATGAGCTGTCAAGCTGAGTGCTGTTCCCCTTTCTTTTTGGGGCAGGGTGGAGTTCAGTGGTTTCCATCCTGCCTCCAGTTCCTTGTGCCACTCTCCCTTCTTTGCAGCTGGTGGGTGCTGCTTCCTTCTCAAGCTGATTCAGCTTCTGGTGTGTCTGTGCTTTATGCCAGACCTGTGAGATGTTTTGATTTGGGGGCGATTTGTTTGGGTTTTATTAAAGAACATGGTGCTCTTTTAGAGATTTTATTTTTAAACTCCACGTGTGAACGCGCACTCAGCTTCCTTGTGGTTAAGCAAGCAGCTGAACTGGCACAGGGGAAAGGTGTGGTAGCCCTCCTGTGCAGGCAGGGAGGCATGGGGGTGGTGGCAAGGGGAAGGAGGCAGCTCCCAAACTAGCTTTGCTGCTGGAGGATTGGCAAGGTGCAGTGGCATCCTTCCCCAGGTGTTTGCTGCAACTCCTGCCTCTCCCCAAGGTCACTGCCCACTTGCTAAAAGCTGGTAAAACAGACTCCAAGGGACATCCCTGGGAGATGGGTGGACTTTTACTCCATCCAGGCCCTTGGTGGCAGGGCTGCAGCACAACTCCATCTGCCATACCCATAGAACCCAACCAAGGCTGGCAGGGAGCCAGGGGTGCTTGCCCATGAAGGGAGGCTGCACAGTGACAGCAGTGCTGAGCTGGATATTCCTTATCCACCTTGTTCACATCTCTGTAGCTAAATCTTTCAGTCTTGTTCCTGGTCCAAAACAAAGTGATCAAGACTGGGCCATATCAGCAAATATAGTGAGTTGTCTTGTGCAGTGTAAGTCACAAGATTGATGGAAGGGACTGTGCTGTGGTGGAGCTGGAGGAGAGTCAGAGCAGAAGGTGCTTGTGCTCCAAATGAGACCTGTAGTACCTGAGCCTGGTTTCCTCTCCAGTAACCTCAGTTTTCCATGTGCCAGAGCTGGACACTTAGCCCTGGAAAAGACATGGGCATTAGCTGCGTTGTTACTGCCTTGCTAAGGAGCTTCTACATAGATATTAGTTTTTCCTGGCTCACCTCAGTAAGGAATCCTGTCTAACAGCCAAAAAGAGCCTAGCCCTTTTAAAAACCACCCATAACATCCTCTCTGAGCATCTGTTAGCTATGTCCCAATTGGCTCAAAGGATCTGTGTACTCTGTGTGTGAGCAAAAGCTACGTGAACCTGCCAGAAGTATGCCCTTGGCTGCAAAGAGAAGAGGCACATGGAGTCCAATTACTGTCTCTAAGCAGTATAAAATAATGTTAAATAACTCTTGATTTTTAGATTTAATTAAAATGAAAGGCTGAATTGGCACAGCCACTTCTGAATTCTCAGCGAGGGGTAGGAGTTTGCAGCAGAAAGTGAGATCTAGAGGAGAAACTTTGAAATCATTCTAGTAGAGCTGGAAGATGGAGATCCAAAAATATTTGGCCTTGTTCACTGTACTGAACATGCTCCTGTTCGTGCTTTTTGTTGCTTGTTCCCAAGTGACAATGACACATTCACTTAAGTCATGGGGGAAAAAATTAGATTTCAAAGCAGCTGATTATGAATCATAGCAAAAAAACCCAACCACCCTGTACTGGGGACATAAGAAAAATGTAGTTCAACATTTATAGTCATGAGAAAAAAAAAAAAGTTTAGGGAAGTAAAGCACCCCAAAGTAGCCTGCATGTCATTGAGTATTGATATAACTTGACAAGAGTGATTTCTGTCAGCATGTCAAACTATGTATTTTGCAGTAATCTTCCTCTATTTGTACCGAGATTGCCTGGTCTGACTGACAGCTAGTTTTCTTGTTCATTCATGGGATAATCTGTTTTGTCTCCTATGTCTGTATGAAGCTGAAGAAGAAAATTGCAGGTAGGTTTTTTTTGTAGGGAGAAGGAGTCTTTCCTGTGTGTGTGAAAAGTTGCAAGCTGTGTTCAAGGGAAAGAAGAAAACCTCTGTTCTGCTGCTGTTTCTGGGATATTGTTATAACATCTTTCTAATGAAGCTTTCATAGCATGATGATGGAAGTCAGTCTCAGATGAGTCCTTGGCAAAAATGAATTTGGAGAATTCCCACAGCTTCTTTAAAAATCTATTTACGTGTGTTATGTTCTACCGATTTAGTTTCTTAAACCTGTTTTTTTTTCTTCAAGATGTAAGAATTAACAATCCTCTGAGTGTAATAACAATTTTCCTAGCTTTTTGGATGTTATTCTAAATATGGGGTTGTAACTGCAATACTTAAGTTTTATGTTGATAGTGTTTAAATTACTGCAAGGAATTACAAACCTATATTCTGGCTGGACCTTTTGTTCAAAAAATAAAAAAATTCTATGTACTTAAGCTTTCTTGAATTATGTGTTTTCTGAGAGAGACTGTAAAACCAATCCAGCCTTGGAAATCCTGTCCTTTTTGCCCTGACATGATGTTGAGCAGCGCTAGGTAAATGCATTTATGAAGTGACGTGGTTGAAAACTGCAAACCTATATAATTATCTACTTCCCGATGGACACGCAAAACTTCCTGTGTTACCACATCACTTAAGCACAGTCTAAAGTCTAACTTCCATGAATCTTGCAGTATTTCACAGCATATCTTTTGTTTAAACACAGTTCCTCAGAATCACATTAAAAATAATTCCAGGTCTCAATTAAATTCCTACGTTTCAAAAGCTATAGCGAAAGACAAATAAACCCAATAAAAGTTCATAGCCGCTAAAAAATCATGAGATGATAATCAAGCTGTATGAGGAGAGGAAGGGGATAGCCCATGTTTGGCTTTGTGTTTCATTTTTTTTTTCATGGGAAGAGTATCATCTGAGTCACTGATCTGGAAGTGTTTGGCCTTGGCACAACTTCTGCAAACCACAGTATCATTCACCAAAGCAAATAGTGGTAATGTGCCCCAAACATCCTTCAATCAGTTCCTTCATTATTTTCAGATGGGTCTAAGCTACAGCTGACACAATCCTAAATGCAGGACAGATCCACATTTACTGGAGTTAATGGAGCTGCTTGTTTTTTCTCCCCTCCCTGTTAAGCGGTGGGAGATCCACCATAGTGGAAGTCTCTGCTGTATCTGGGAAATGATACATCATCCAAGGTTGATGGAGGTGTTACTGCAGACTGATTTACTGCGCACAGGGTTGTCACATCTGAGGGGACTAAGGGTGGCAACTTTATGCAATAGGTTCATAACAGAGTTCCTGCCTACACCTGTATCCTCCAGTTTGAGTGGGCTGAGGACACGCATGTTGCTAGGTGCCACAATGAAGAGAAGCTTAGATGTCAGTTATTTTAAATAGTGTGACTCATCCTTTATCCTTTTGCCTTGTACTCCCTCCTTTCTCATGCCTTTGCTCCTCTTAGGCTACAGATCATTAGTTTTGCTGCAACTGCTGCTGGTATCTTCAAGGCAGCTGGATCGCAGGGACTTGCCTCCACTGGACCAGACATGTCTCTTTGATAGTCGCCTGTCTCTGTTTGAAATGTCAGTTCTAAAAGGCTTTTCACAAGGGAAAAAAAAAAAAATCTAATAAAAAAAAAGGATCAAATAGTCTGGTAATAAGGCACTGGCGCTGGATACTGCTCATGTAAAAGCTCCAAAGGAATGAAAATAAGAAATTGCTTCTAGTCTGCCATCTGCTTAAGTAAACCAATAATATACTAATCTAGCAAGGGCTTCTGGGTCATCTGGGAGATTATCAGTAACTCTGGCTCTTGTATTAGGTAGTTTGGTAGAAATCAGAATAGAATAGAAGTAGTAGATAACAGAAATATAATGCACCAGAGAGGGGACTGTATGCCTTCTGTAAAGGGAATTTGTTTCTTATGAATCTGTGGACGTCTTTGAAGGAAGCTACTCTATGAATATAGCAGATCTAGCTGATGCCTTGTCAAAAACTCTTCAAAAATACGAGTACAAACTATATTTCCCAGAAATACATTAGAACTGCAGTTATCAGGAAATGAAAGAAAAGGTCTTCTCATAAATTGGTTAAAAATAGGAAACAAAGAACTGGAATACCTGATTAGCATCCCTGTTCTATAATGGCTACTGCTGGGATGAAGTCATCCAAAGGTCTGTGCTGTTGTTGGAGCTGTTCAACATATTAATCAATGTTTGATTTTAAGTAGATGTCAGAACTTGTAGAGGATACCAAAATTATTTACAATAATCTGACCCGAAGCTGCCTGAAATGACTTACAGAGACTCTTTCAACATGGAGCTGGAAATACAGGCAAATGAAATTCAGCGTCAATGAATGCAAAATAATGTATGGAGGGGGAAAGGAAATAATCCTCTTCTTGCTGAGGGAGTAAAAAACCACACACCTTGTTGGAGTTGCAGTGGATAATTCCTTGCAAATGCCAATTCAGTGTGTGGTGGTGCTCAGTAAATGGAACAATAAGAAACACTGGGAGAGGAGTAGAGAACAAAATCAGAATTGTCACTGTGATGCTAAAGATCCATGAATATTCTGATCTTAGATACTGTGAAGAGTTCTGGTCATCCCACCTCACAACATAAACAGAAATAGAGAAAGATAGGAGCCCTTGGGGTGAAAAAGACTGGGACAGCTTTCCTTTGAAGAAAGACTTCTGTTGGGAGGGAAAAAAAAAAAGCAAGAGAGGGGAAACGTGATGTAATTTAAAAGTACAGACTAGACACAATACGTTATCAGAAGCAGGCTTAAATGAGAAGTAAATCCATCTACTACTTCTGCACCTTCTCCTGTTCAAGGCAAAGCTAAATCATGGAATTGCTGCTGGAAGCTTTTGGATGCCAGTGATATGAAGAAGAGATTAGGCACATAGGTGGAAAATAAGGCCTTTGCTAACTTTTAAGCCTTGATGCAACTTCCAGTTTAGAAAGTTCTGAAACCAGTTTTCTGAGGAACCTGGGAGGGTGTTTGGGATGCAAAATGAATGATCTTTGGTCTGATCAGCTGCTGGCCACTGTTAAAATGTGGTTCATTTTCCCTGATTGTTTTCAACAAGAAACCTAACTTCTATCTCTGTATGGTTATTTAAGGTAACCTCTATCAATAGGGGAGGGAGGGAAGGAGAGGCTGAGGTGATTCATGCAAGCTGGAGATAAGCACCTAAACTAGGGGATCTGAATCACCCCCAGGAGGGCTTGATCTCCTTGAAAACAGAAATAACCTCATGACTAGTTCGGGCTGCTTTGCAACAAGTGAGAAGTAGCCTGTTCTCAGGGAAGGGTGTTGGGCTAGAGGATGTTTCATCTGTCTCAGGTTTCTAAATGACAAAAAAAGCTGTCCATCAAATTAGGTGGAAATCATGGGCCTGATTTCAGAATGGCTTAGCACAGACACAGTGGTTATGTTGGACTGGCTTTCAAATTTGTCTTGAGCTCATCCAGCAATGGGTGGTGAGGGGTAGCTGTGGATGGTCATGGGTGTACAGAGGAGCTCCAGGCGAAGTGCCCAGGTTTAGTAGTGTCACTGTCTTTTGCTTCTGGCTTCCTAACAGAGGTGGTGTTGTCTGATGAGGGGCTCAGAGGGTTGAGGGAACAGAAACAAATCCTGCTGGAATAAGGGACAAACATTGTTACAGATTAACATTTGAATGTCTTTAATTAATGTAATTACATTTCCTGAAGTACACCCTGTATTGAGTGCACTTCAATACATTCCACTAGTGCCCAAGGGAATAAAATCTGATTAATTTTATGAAAAGTTGCTATCTTTAGACTAGACGCAATAACAAATAGCTCTGCAAGTCTGTGCTGAAAGTTTCCAAGCTGAGACTGAGGCATAAATTCGGTGGCATAAGTCAGTTAAGGAGCCCACCAAGGAGCTCCAAGCTAGTGTGCACATGAGGGAGTTGGAGAAGATCTAAAAGAAATTTGCCTTGTGCTTCGGGCAGGCTAGTTAGACATGTGTCATCCATGACATCATACATCTGATTGTGAAGATTGCTTGCAGTGATAATAAATAACGTAATCTGCTTTATTAAGGACTTTAAATTGGTACAGCATCTCTGTACAAGAGTCTAGTTCCAAAGTAATGAAGCTCATCTATCTACCAATGCAAACATCTCTTCTGTGTTGCTCTACTGCCAGATGGGATAATTCATCTTTTTTGGTATTCTGGACAAGGTAGTAAACAGCTAAACTCCCAAGCTCAAACTTAGAAGGGTGAAGTCAATGTTTATTTTTTTACCTTTGACTGCTTGCTGCTTTTCTGTATAGCAGACCTGCAAAGTATGTGTCTGTCTGATTTTTAGGTTTTGATTTCTAAATTATCACCAGATGCTTTAGAAGTGACATAACCCTGGGGTGAGCATGATCCCAGGCTGCAGGAGGTGAAGGCATTAGTCATCATGGGCATGCCCGCAGTGCAAGGCAAGATTTCTCTCCTGGCCCACGGCAGGACTGGTGGCCCAACATGCCCAGGGTTTTGTTGTTTCTTGCCTCTGTCACTAACTCCCTGCAAACTCCTTAAAAAAAAAACATCTGCAGTATCATGAGGGAAGGATTTCCCACTCAGCTTCATTTTGTACACCAGTTAATCAAGAAAGAAATTAAGAGCATGCTATCACTCAAAATTTTAATTGAATTGTTTAAATAGCAGTGATGTGGGGAAGGATATAAGATGTGATATGCAAAAGGAAAAATTGGAGTTTAAAAAAAATAAAACCACAATCTGCTGTCTGTCATTCCCATAGCAAGGCCATTGTAACTCCACTGTACAGTTATTTCAAGAGTGATTGAAAAAGAACTACTGAAGCACCCAGGGGAGAAGGGAGTTGGGAGATTCAGTAGTTTTGAATTGCTGTCACAAACAATCTCATGTTGAAATACTCTGTAGTACAAATGTGATAGATATATACTCAGTCAGCTGGCTTTTTATTAGAAATTGAAACATTGAAATCTTCTCATGATTCAATTTGCAGTGCAGGGAAGTGACCTGGAAAATGATCTGGGTGGTAAAGAGAAGCCTTGTGTAGCAGATATTTTCCAACAAGTTACCAAAACTCCATGCTGCAAGAATGTTATGCACAATTTTCTGGGGTTACTTACTGGTTTTGAATACATATTCCCCTACTGAAAAATAAAGAGCCCTTTTTAAAATGTATTTTTATTTTCATGCATTTTTATTCATGTTTATTTTTATTTATTTATTATAGCCCCTGTAATGTAAGAACTTGGTTGCAAGTAGGTATTTATTGCTGCTGCTGCCACTGATATAAAATGACTGACACTCTGAAATGGGGGCCATGGGAGGTTCAGGTGTAAGCAAGCCTGAAATGTTTCTTTCTCCAAGAAAAGGCAACCTAGCCTTTTAATAGACGGATGCTTGACACATCATGAAAAAGCCAAATCTTGTACTTGGGGAATTATTTCTGAACACTAACTACCAATCAGCTTCAGAAATAAGGCAAAACTTCCTTCTCTGCTCCCTTTGGACATTTGAAAAAGGCATTTAAGATGTGCATAGCTTCTGTGTGCAATTAGCTGGAGGATTGGCTGCTTGTGATTTTTTGAATCATTCAGGAAAGTAACACCTGCTTGGCTTCTAAAATTGTACCTTCATGATAGCACCACCTAGTAATTATTATTCTGAGTCATCAGCTAATGCTCATTACCACTTCATAGTAGCAGTATAATTAAAAATTCTGTGCCATATTCCAGTAATGATCAGGCTCAAAACCTGAAGACACGACTTTAGAGAAGTTAGTTGCTGTATATTACTTGGTTGCAGCTATGTCTGTAGAATGATTTCTGAATTCTCTTCAATTATTCCTGAGCTAAAGTCACATTTTCCATCTTCCTGGTGTGTCGTGAATATGAGTAAATGTTGCAAGGGAAGGAAGGTCAGAGCAGCAAAGACTGTCCATCCAAAAAGAGGGCTCTTGGGTTGGGTCTGGAAGAGCCTGAGGTCAGATCTCAATGGAAATGAACTGCATTCATGGCTTTGAAGGTCAGATGGGACCTATGGAAGCAGTTGATCCCTGACCAAAAGGAACTGGGAAAAAACAGGAAAAATCAAATGGTCTGTAGTCATTAATTTTGAGTTGAACAAAGCACTTTGAATTCTTTCCTCAGTTCAAATGCAGGTGAGCCCAGGACATTGATTTGCCTTGTTTTTCCTGTGAAAATTGACTCTGGTGTAGCCAGTGATCTTTCCTCAAGGCTTTCATCTATAAGGTGTGGGCATGCCTGGACGCAGGGAGAACTGTTAGCCTGAGCTGGACAGCTGACTACATAGGACGCTAATCCACCCCATCAGTCTGTACCTTCTCTTTCCTTCCTTCTCCCAGTCCAAAAGGCATTTCTTTATGTGAAGAGAAACAGTTCTGGTGGGCAGAAGAGGGGAGGGGAGCTGGGGCTTTCATTTCTTGTTTTGAAGTTGAAAGACTGAACTTGGAAATTCTGTTCCAGTTTAGGCAAAGCAGAGATTATTTACACAGGTTTGATGGCTGCCAGAATAGCTTAAAGCATCAGGGACCTAAGAAATTTCCTATCAATCTTATCAAATCTGCCAAGTTCCTAAGAATGGCTTCAATCCAGTATTTGGCATTCTCTGATCAAATCAGCCCTAGGGAAAAGACTTATCACCTGTAAGCTGACATTTACAGACAATGATCACCACCTCTTTATCATCCTCTCTTTACCTTCTCTTGGATAAATTAAATGGATTTGCTATAGTATCTGTCTTTAAGTCTAGTTCTTAAATAGAGCCTACTGCTTTCATCTGAGCTCTTACTGATTTAATGACACTAGATGCATGCAGTCAATGTCAGGAGCAGATATGTTTTAGGAAGACCAATGCTAAATGATGTGATTATGTCTCACAATTTAAACATGATACTTTGATTCTATGTGTGTTGAAGTGTCACATTTGCTCTCTCTTCTGCTTTGCCTAGAGCAATTGTGCTAGTGGGCAAACCACCATGGCCCTAATGTTCTTTTATATTACTGTCTTCCAAATTATGTTCTAATACTATGACCTGAGTTTTGAGTCTGCTTTTTGTGTTACCTTGTTTGGTCATAGTAATAACGCTGGTGTTCATTTGAGTCTATTGTACTGTGTGATCATGTGGATCACACCTTTGAACTTAACTTTTCCTTTTGTGCAGGTCACATGACAATTGGTGGACAGGTGGATTTTTACTACCACTGACTTTCTTAAATAGGACTTCTACATTCCCGGAAGGCATTTGCTTCAGATCTTGATTCCCATAAAGACTAGGGGAGCTGATATACCCAGGATTGAATGCAGATGATCTAGAATAATGAACTATTTAATCTGCTTTGTTGACTTCTGTGGCATCTTTTTTTCAATAGAACTGTTTAGTTAAGAGAGACTAATAATAAATGCGTAGTTTGCTGAAAGACTCCATGTACCTTTATTAACCAAACTTATCAGGCTGGGGACATTTTCTGGGTAGGATTATGGTTCTGATTTTCATAAAGCTATGTTGACTGTTTTACTGGGGATTCTGAACCTTAATTCTGTGTGGTCTTCATTTTCTATGAATGTTTAGGTTCTGTTGCTTGAGATTAGTGTTAACTTAAATGTCCTGCAGTTGCCACAGTGACCTCATTTGTGGTTACTAGATATTGCTGAAATATTTCATTCTTTGTCCTCTAAAATGTTCTTAAAATATGTTATTTAACCAGTCTTCAATCAGGGTGGCTCCTTGGCCTACTCTCCTAAAATTCACGGGAGCAAATGGTTCATCTGACACATCTTCAACATTTTAACTGACAAATGCTGTATAACACCTTCTGTAACTTGCTCAGAAAATGATACCTGCTGGCTTTGAAAGCTGAGGCAAATACTGCTGTGGTAGGGTGAGGTGGGGACAGAGCCTCCATCTCAGCACACTTGAAAGCCTCAGGTTTTCCAGCAGAAGACTAGTGAGTGGGAAGCCACTACTGAAGTCAAGGCACGTGAGCCAGGTGTGCCCAGCAGCGCATGCTGTGCTAATGGCAGCTTTTGGGTATGTTTGCATCTCCATTTTTCTGAGAGGTGACTGATGAGCATATAACAGAGACCTACTCACAGTCAGGGTGGCAAATTTTGCTGCTCTTGGTACCTGCAATTCAACCATAGTCTTAATTTCACTGATGTGATTTGATTTAACTTAATATGAGGGTAATAGCCTACAGTATTGAGGTAAATATATGAAATGAGTTCTTTGAAGCTCTTTCCTCCACCTCTTAGCATCATTTGGTCTCAGTGGATGCCTTTTATCTTGAAACAGGTTTCAGCTAGCCATTAAGGCTGAATAGTGGTGCTATTACAGTTGGCTCTGTGATATTTTACTTTTGCATATTAACTTTGCTATTCTGCTTCCTTTTCTACTTGACTCTTAATGTTCTTGCATGGCTAGTGGCTGTTTATTACATTTGAGGATGTGTATGCTGGAGAGGAGAGAGAAATGGAGTAGAAAGTTAGCTGAGGAAACAAGGTATCCATATATATGTTAACAATTTTTCCAACAGTATCAGAAAGGTGGTTCTTACATGAAACACTTGTGGACTTTTAGCACAGGATCTTCCTGACCCCCACTCCCTGTTGCAGACATGTTCAGCTCTTTTCTGGTTTATTTACATGCTTGGCAACTTGGAGCAGGGGCAAAGGAATGAAAGAGAAAGAGGAGCCTTTGCCAGAGCAGTAGGAAGAGAGATTGTGGTTTGGGGAGGGACGTATGGACCTGGGAGGCAGCTGTGCTCTCCACAGCACAGAGGAGATGAAGGAGCTGCTGTGTGTGCTGCCTCTGTTCATTTCTCTTCTCAGGCAGCAAAATTGCCCAGGTTTTGTGGTATG
The DNA here is from genome assembly GCA_013401335.1 of Brachypteracias leptosomus. NCBI lineage: Eukaryota > Metazoa > Chordata > Aves > Coraciiformes > Brachypteraciidae > Brachypteracias > Brachypteracias leptosomus. The sequence continues at coordinate 92,448 of VYZX01030847.1, forward strand.
CTCCATCAAGATTTTGCTGCTATAGCCAGGCCCATCCCTAAAATAGTCATAGGACTGGAATATGTTCCTCTCTTTCTCCCACTATGACCATATTTCAAATAGAAAGCATTCCATAGCAACATGCATATTTTTAAGAAATCTATGATGACATCTTATAACAAGAGCTCTCTCAAATTGCAGTGTACTTCTTTAGTGAGAGAACTTGGACAGAGTAGTTATTTCTCCTCGTTGCATGCAGAGCAATTGTTTTTTCTTACACCTTCCTGCATGAATGAGGAACTTCTCCACTGATGAGAGTTCTCCTTTGAAGTAAATGGTAGTTCGCAAGGAAAAATCCTTATCAATATTGAAAGGCCGATGTATACATATATATAAAAAACATATCCTGTTATAGGAGAGAAAGTTATGTAAGAAAGAAATACCTTCTCAGCAATCGTAGCTTCAGGAGCTGTTGGGTATAATTACCTTTGTACTTTCTTCTTAGAGAAACTTCCTGCAATAAGTTGTCCAGACTTTTGGACAGTGCTCATGTGACTAATAGTTACACTTTATTTTTAGCTTTGGCTGACATAGTTACCAGGAATACTTACATAATAAACCATTGCAAGATGTTTTTTAAATGACTACTCTGCCGTGTACGTACTATAGTGCTAGAGGAAGACAGTCAGAACTGGGACACAGGTGTATCAGGTTCCAGTCATGTTCCAAACTTGACATCATTTTGTGGTCTTGAGGTGGAACTGTATTTTAAGCTTTCCCCTAAGTGCCTTTCTCCTGGTCATCCCCTGCCTCCTGCTTCCGTTATTCTTAGTGCTTGCATGGCCACAGACAAGTAAAGTCAGTTGATTTATTATTTTACATTAAAATATAAAGAACTTTTTACTTTTTTGAAAAAAAACAAAACGTGTTGTCTCAGGTGCCAGATAACAACATAGAGTGCAAGGATGGGCACAACTGAGGTGGAAGCATACAGTAGCATGGGTGGGAATTTCTGAAGCCATGTTTGCTGCCTAAAAAGACTTAATGTATAGCTACTTCAGTCGCAGCATTTGATACCTGTTAGAGAGTTTAGAAGGACTGCAATTTTTTGCTGCTCTGCCTCATAGAGCTGTTTTTCTAATGCAATTGTTTTCTGAAGGGTAGTGGTGAGAAATGCAGAAGAAATGAATGGTAACCATCACCCACTGTAAATGGAAGAGTATTACCTGGAATCTGAAAGAGAAATCCAGCCTACTGCATCTCTGTCGCTGAGAAGCAGTCATCTAGAGAGTCTCACTCCTATTATCATGGAGGTACAATTTGTAAAAATCAGGTTATTTTCTATTGCTTCCTTCTTGCAGGAAAGAGAGACTTGTTTTTTAGCCTAGGTTTTACCTGTTTCTTTTTCCTACAAAAAAGCAATTAGTTTATTCCTTTCTTCTCACTCTTCCATATCAGATCATTTGAGAATTCAGCAGCTTCTCACCTTGGCCATGGTGGGCTCAGAATTAAAATCTCACCTGTTTTGGATGGCCTGATGCTTTTCAGAGTACACTTTGTTCATGGGCAATGGGGGTCATGAAAGAAGTGTCTCTGAAGCTGGGAAGTGTTCAGCTGGTCCTTTGTCACAGGTGGTGCATGAATTGCTTAGTGGAGGATCCTGCTTTTTGGAAGATGTACAGAAAGGATGAGAGGAATGGAATTTTGTGCCTGGGGTGGGGGAAATGTTGATCAAAGCTGAGAGGTTGTAAGAGATGATGAACTAAAAAATCAGATTCTCCCTGAATATAGGCAAGACTTCAGGAGTCTGGATTAGCCAAACAGCGTGAGACTCATGGTGTTTTGAGCATGTCCTCTCTGACATACCTTAAAGGGTTTTGATCATCTGAAAAGCATGAGTGTGCAGCCTCTGAAGCTGCTGCCCTCTGTTCTCGAGATCAAAAGATTATTTAATCTCTCTGAAAAATGGCCAGTGCCCACTTTGCATTTCAGCTGGTGCACGTACCAGGTGAAAAGGAGCCGGTACTACCAGTAGTTAGAAACTGGCCCCCAGCTCTGTGTGCCAGCACACTGAAACATGTGCTCAGTGCCTTTGGGGTAGTGCCTGCCTGTGTTTGCAGTGATTTCTGCTCCCACTACCCCGGTGCTTCATGATGCACCTCATAAGATGTCTAGAGCAAAAGGCTGAGCAGCACTGTTGATTTGAATGCATTCTTCTTGTTTTTATACACTGCTTTGAGAATCTTTCTCTGGGTCCTCTACTGTAATATATGGGTGCTTTGAGCATCCAAAAATGTATCCATGTAACTGTGTCAGAGAGAAGTTCTGTTCCCACTTTGGAGACTTAGAAATGGGAGATTGAACGACGTGGCCCAGCCCTAGTTTCTCCAGCATCTTGTGTGTCCCAGCCCCAAAACATCACCACGCCTTGGCCTTGGCCCCCAAGAAGCTGGTTTGCAGAGGGGAGAATAAAATATAAAGGTGTCTGAGAAGGTAGCTGGGGGATAAGAAGGAGAATAGAATATGGCCATGTTTGTGTCACCATGATGCTGTGCCAGCAGCTGCCTCCTTGCTGCGACTTGGCTGGGAGAGACACCAGTAGGTGCCCAGCCCAGCACTGACAGGCAGCTCCTTATCTTTCATGCTTTCCTGATCCGTCCTCATGTGAAACATTACCCTGTGTACCACTCATGCTGGGCAGCTGCTCTCTGACACACCCAAGGTGGTGGTTTGCTTCCAGAGTTGTTGTTATGGCCAATATCCGGCTTCCCCAGGTGTACAGCCTGGGCAGGGTGTTATGTTCATACCCCACCCGAGCATCCCCCCTTTCCCTCTCCCCTATAAGAACAATATGGGCAATAGTTTTACTAGTTTTAAAGTATTTTGGATTATCCTAGAACTGGCAGTCTTTCTTAAAGACTGACTGGCCCTGAGTGGTGAAAGGTTGGTTGATACCATGCAAGTCCGGCACCCTAAGAAGTTGGCTCTTTGCATGATTTATCTGAAGAGCTTTTTGGAGTTGAAACCCCTCAATTCTTACAAAGTGCCTATCTTTTAGGCTGGGCAATCATATGGCTTCTCTTCCCCAGCAAAAAGATTGATGATCTTCAAGGTTTGGCTCCATCTGGACCTGGCCTTATAAACCTTATCCTGTGATACAGTAAAGGCCCTAGGTCTCCTGAGTGTCAACTTGAGTTTCAATTTATTTTCCAATATAGAAAACATTCTGGAATATATGTATTTTGTGATACTTTCTTCATGATCACCTGCTGACTGCGTCTACACTGGCTTCTGGAATAATCTGACTTGAGCTTACTTCTTATATGTTCAAGCCACCTCATTACTACAGGGAGCCACCTGAGAAATGTGTTAATGGTCATATGCCAACACGCTCAGCTCTATAAAAACTGCTGAGATGAACCTGCTCTGACTGCTGAAAGCCAGAAACAACTACCCTCTTGTCTACACCGGGAAAAACTACAACTTGTTAATTTGCCATCGGCCAGCAGCTGCTCTTGGGCTGGCAATGGTGGAACTGGTAAACGGAGCTCAGGCATATTTAAGACTGTAATAAAACATAATTTAGAATTACAGAGCAGACTGGTAATGCTGCCTATTATCAAGGTTGTTTGACACTTCCCATTACAAGACTCTATTTTCAGCTGCTTACAAGTTTGCCAAATTTTAACAGCTTGTGCTGAGATTTCTTTAACTTGGTGTCTGCTTCTTGCTGAATATTCTCTTATTGTTGTTTAAAAAGAAAGAAACAGCATTTAGCCAGAGCAGCTCAGCTGTTTCTGAAAAAGACTGAGAAAATATCTTGTTAGTCCTGTTAAATGTAGGTGACCTTTTCTTTTAACAGCTCAGAGGCAGGATTTGGCAAGTGGTGGGAGCTGCTGTCAGAGATGCTTGTGCTTTTTCTATGAATATTGACCAAACCAGGCTGAAGTGCAAGTCTTCAAAACATTTTGGTTAACACCAGCTAGCAGGTCTTTAATTCATAACAGCAAATTTCCCTGAAGAGGTGATGCCTGCAGGCTGTGCGAGTCTGGTCCTCTCATGGGGAAGACAGTTTCTACTCAGCCCCAGGAGCCTGGGTCTGCTCCTGGGCGCCTGGGGAAGTGCAGTGCCTGGCTTCCCCATGGCTCTCGGCTGAGCCCAGGCCATACAGAGGATTGGCTGAGAGGTTTGAATGGGGCAGAATGCGATAGTGACCACGAGAGCAATTTTTGTATGCTGTAGAAAGCTGTAAGGTGTGTATAACAGACGTGTAATATAGGCAGAGGTCCCTATAGATAATAGGCCTATATATTGTTCATGGTATCTGTTAGCTTAATGCATTCCTTGTAACTGTCATGTGTTAAGCTACAAAATGCAAGCCTAAAATCAAATTTGTTAATAGTGCTTGTCAATGGCTTCTCTTTTTTTTTTCTGGATATAATAGTAGAAATTAGATTATTACTGCAGAAAACTACAGACAATCAAATTTGAATTACTTTTGCTCTTGTTCACTGGAGTTTTTTCCCCAGTAACATGTGGCTTTTTAGTTATTCTTTGCTTCTCTATAAAGACACTGTTGAAGTTGGGTGCTACTCCTGCCTGCGCATTACTGCAGATGTCGGTGAGATTTTGATCTATACCTACAGAGACTGGGGTCCTGTCTTCCTCTAGCCACTGCCAGTGGCTGGAGTGGGAAGAGAAGGAACACACCTAAGCCCCTTTAGCCAAGCAAGGAAATCTTTCTCTGCTTTTAGCTGTATTGCCAGTCCACCTATTCCAGTAACTATGATCTAGCCATCAAAATTGCCTTATCCTTTCAGTTTTCTATTAGCCTGCTTACACGGAAATTGCAGGAACATCTTATGGCTTGTCTTGCAGAGCTCCTAAAATCTGCAGACTCAGCATCTCTGAGTTGGCATACAAGCAGCATTAGTCGTTATCTACTACATATCTACAGCTGCAGATAGTACATCAGCTGAAAGCCTACACCAAAGAGCTCAGAGTTTCATAAAATCAATTATATTACCTATTTCCAGGCACACTGGGTTACTGTGGTGTTCAGCCATCCAAACACAGGAGCTTACAGTTGGAGATGAGGCATGGCTGCAGGAAGACCGCACTTAAATTTAAAAATAACATTTGAAAATTTAATTAAAACTCATAACCTTCATTATGCACCTTCTCAGTGCATAATGATATCAGGTTAAGACACTTTATACCCAAGGCAATTTTGTATTTTTATAGTCACATTTTTTTACCAGGCAGTGTTTCTCCAGCTTCCCTGCTTGGCATGAGAAGCCCACACAGATAGAGGAAATTATGGAAGAAAAGTAAAACACAGTATAACTCAAAAGACTGCCAAACACATGCAGTTTAAAACAAAAGCTGCAAAATGTCTTCTCCTTTTTTTCCTATTACCTGCTTTGTAAAACCATTCTTAGGCTGAAGGTGGATGGGAATCTTTTAATGACCCATCAATAAAACCACTTAGCAGAGCTGAATAGCAGCTGTGACAGGTGACCTTCCTTTTTTTCAGAAGTGCTCTATTAGTTCTCATTATCTTGCCTCTAGGTCACTTTGGGGGGCCTTTCAAGGCCCCTTCTTTTTCTCCTCTGAAAAAAACCTGTATTTCTATCCATCTGGAGATGAATCTGTGTCATTTGTTGGGAGAGTATGTCATTCACGGGAGATGCCTGTGGAAGAATATCTTGCTTGCCATGGCACAAGTGCTCTCATTGAAGAGGAAGCTGAGGCAAGGGAGGAAGGGAAGAAATGCCTTGAGCGTAGCTGATTTAAATTGCGTGGGGCAGCAAAATACTCATTCCTTGCCTAATTCTGCTCCGTAAGTGGTGCCACTTCCCCCCTCCCAGGCCTGTTTTGTAGACCAGCTGAAATAATAGTCCTCTGCTCTGGCTACCTAGTTCTTCGATTGCCTCATTTTTTCTCCACAACCTATGAAGCCAAGAAATAACTGTTCAGGACTCTCTTTTCTGTCTGGCAAAGGTGCTGCTAGCTGGTTTCCAGGTTTATCCCCATACAGGTGCTGCTTAGTTCTCCTCAATTCTCTGATTTCTGGGATTAGAAGAAGCAATTAAATCCTTTCTGCCATGGTGTATTAGCTAAGCTTGTGAAATTCAGTGGTTTTATAGCTGCAAAACAAGAAGCTTTTTAAAAGCCCTTGCATCAATATTGTTTTTATGCCTGTGACTTGTTTTGTGCAACATGGATCTTTGCAATAATGCTGGTAGATGGTACTGATAAATAAATAATCAGATCTGTTAGTAAAATACTACGTTTTGCTCTGATTTACTTGCAGATATTTGAAGTGGATATGAAATCGGGCAGAATTGATGTGGAAAGGGAGGGAGAAAGAGACAGCTTTTTCCTGAGGTATCTGTTTCTTTGAAGTAAATTGAAATATTATGCCACAGTATTGTGATCAGGACAGCCTAAGAGTGTCCATATTTCATGTTTTAATAGCAGCCTTTTCTTATCCCGTTTTGCTTTAGACATGAAAATGCAATTTCTGAGGCTTTATCAGGTAAAACTAGAAACTTTGCATGGAAAGAACTAGAAATGAAGTTTCTGCAGACATGTTTTCTTTTTCTAAATGCTGACAAATAACTCCTGCCAAATGCTGCATAAAGGAAAAAAAGAAACATATGGCAGTTCAACAGGAGTGAAAAGATGAGCTAATCCAGCATCTAACAAGTCTTTGGATAAGTCTATAATAAAACCAACCAGCCTTTATCATGCTTGATAGCACCACTATAATTAGGAGTCTGTCACCAGGTTCATAATGAACCCTTAGCCCTGTTTTCTGGGGTTTATAGTCTGGTAGTAAGAGTCACTTTGGATTGCAACTTGGCATTGTAGAGCTTGCTGTGCAGAAGGCTCAAATCTAGCATGCAGGTTTTAAATAAACTGACTGTTAAAAGTTGGGGGGTTGTGCCAGCGATGAGCTAGTTGTGCTTATAATCTGTCCTAAATGTTTAAGGAGTCAGTGTCTGATGTGATTTATTTGCTTTTAGCATGAAAAATATAAATGTGTGGTTTGGTATCCTGATGTGGTCTCTTAAGCTGCCATGTAAGGAATCAAGAATGTAAGGAATCAAGATTTTTATTTATTTTTTTCCCTCCCTTGGTTTTATGATCTCTACATCTGCCCTAGCAGAAGCTGCTGCTGCAGAGCTAGGGGCTAACATTTGCAGTACTACTTTGCCTTAAAACTATACTTGTAGGAAAACTCATTCCTTACAAGTCAAGTTTTCATTCTTGGGGAGAAGTCTGGTAGACAAGGCAAAAATCCAGCCTGCTTCCTCCTCCCTTCTTTCCCTCCATCTATGAGGCTTAGTCAGCTGCTGGCAGAGGGACTGGATGTGCAGAAGGTGTCTTAGTTGTGTATGCAGGCATGCAGTTAATTCTGAATAAAGGGCTTTGAGCTTCAAGAAGTGTCCATTTTTTTCTGAACCCAGAATTATTGCATATCTAATCCAAGGTACCAGAAGCTGAAAGAAGTCCTCTTTAACATATCTTTACTATGTGTTGTCCTCTTTCCCTTGCAGTACTGTAGTTTCTCAGCACCTCGTGATGTCTGATGTAGCTATTTGAGAATGTCCATAGGAGACGGGGCAGAGCTCTCACAACAGCATCTCCTCTGCAGAACTTGTGTCTAGTAATGAAAGGTCAAATATTTATGTGTTAAGGCTGTGGGTTTGGATTACAGCTAGATGCCTAATGAGATTTTCAGAAACATTAAGGCTTCCCTGCAGCCTTGTGTGCAAGACTCTTAAGAGTCTGGCTTAAAAGGAATAATGAAGCAACCTCAGAAACTTGAGCAAAACCTGAGTAGGTCAGTCCTGTCCCAGTATGATTCAACCTTCTGACTTGTATGTGAAAGGAAAGGTGAACTGAGGTGTATGCAGTTCACATTTAATATACGGTAAATGTTAACTTTCCTTCCCAAACACTTCAGGGGAGGCTTTGATGTTCACTTGATGAAGGTGAATAGGTTGGGGGAGGATTAAAGTTTATGAAGTGCTGCAGTAGTCCTAAGGCTAGCAGGGTGGGCAGCTGAGTGGCACCTCTTCATCATCGTTCTAGAGAAGAGATTTAAAAACAACACACATAAGTGTTGGAGACCAGAGAGAGGGGTGTATCTCTTAACCCCACCACCCCCTGCCGTGCTGCTTCTGTCTATCAGACAGAGAAAGTCTGTGCTGCTTTTCTGACAGCAAGACCTCCCCAAAGCTCTACATTTATGAATTAGTAATTCATAAATTAGCAGCTGTAGGTTGGCAGTCTCTTCAGAGGGCTATGCCAGGTTTTGCTTTCTCAATCGAGAGGCTGACCCGTAAAGGCTGTACTTGTAAACTCAAGAGTTGAGAAATCCTGTCCCTTGAAGAGACAACATGCTGTTGGAGGCTATTGTGCCTTGTCTCTAGATGAGATACTTCAAAACCTCATGGGAGTCAGGAACTGCTGCCTTCTGCAGATCCGTTGGCCCCAAGCCCCTCATCCCTCTGTATGCCATTCAAACCCTGCTGGCACCCCTGCTGCCAACTTCTGACCTAGCTGGCCAGGCGGGACAATAGAAAGGAGAGAATGGTAACATATGTACCTCTATACACACACATTCTTGGCTTCCTCACCTATATCTGCTGGCAAGCACATGGTAGGAAGCAGCTGCTGACACTATTAGTTGCATTACACTCTTCATTTGGGCCCTATGCTTTCCAGCAGGTGCCATGAAGCATGGATTTGAACCAAATGATGACAGCCTTCTGTGGAAAGAAGAAACCATAAACAGAACAAGGAACACGAGGCAGGCAGGAGCTTCTGCTCAGCTCTTGGTGCACAGAGGTGCAAGTCCAGGGCTTCTTGCATGAATCTAATAATAGAATCATTTTTGTTGGAAAAGACCTTTAAGATCATCAAGTACAGCTGTAAACCCAGCACTGCCAGGTGTCACCACTAAATCAGGTCACTCAGCCTCACATCTACATATCTTTTAAATACCTCCAGGGATGGTGACCCAACCAATTTTCTGGGCTGCCTGTTCCATTGATTGACAACCCTTTTAGTGAAGAAATTTTTCCTAATATCCAATCTAAACCTCCACTTGTGCCACTTGAGGCTGTTTCCTCTTGTCCTGTCGCTTGTTACTTGGGAGAAGAGATTGACATCCACCATGCTACAAACTCTTTTCAGGTAGTTGTAAATAGCAGTAAGAACCTCCTTTTCTCCAAGCTGCACAACCCCAGTTCCCTCAGCCACTCCTCATAAGATTTGTTCCCTGGATTCTTCACCAGCCTCGTTGCCCTTCTTTGATCCTGCTGCAACACCTCAATGTCTTTCTTGTAGCGAGGGCCCAAAACGGAATACAGCACTCAAGGTTTAGACTCGCCAGTGCTGAGTAGAGGGGGATGATAACTTCCCTAGTCCTGCTGGCCACACTATTTCTGATACAAGCCAGGATGCCGTTGGCCTTCTTGGCCACCTGGGCACACTGCTGGCTCATATTCAACTGGCCGTTGGCCAACGCTCCCAGGTCCTTTTCTTCTGGGCAGTTTTCCAGCCACTCTTCCCCAAGCCTGTAGCATTGCACGGGGTTTTTGTGACCCAATCCTGAGCCCTGGGGAACACCACTTGTGACCATCTGCCAACTGGATTTAACTCTATTCACCACAACTCTGTGGGCCCAGCTATCCAGCCAGTTTTTTACCCAGTGAAGAGTACACGTGTCCAAGCCATGAGTTTCTCTGGGAGAAATTTCTGGGAAACTGTGTCAAAGGCTTTGCTAAAGCTCAGATAAACAAAATCCACAGCTTTTCCCTCATCCACTAAGCAGATGAGTTAAAGGGATAAGGGAGGACCTAGGTGGATGCTGCATCTCAAGGTGGTCTCTCTGGATGAACAGCTACTTGGACTGTACATTACAAGAAAGAACACAGCATATTCTCACATACCTGTAAACAGAGGCATATATAACCTCCAAGGGGAATGTAGTGAATGAGTAGGATTCATTCAGCCATCTTCAAAAAGCCACCAGTCATGTTGCGCATAGAAACCGCTCATGCTAACAACTTTGATATTAGCACTAAAGACTGGTGTCTTGAAGATTAATGTGTGAACATGGGGGACCTTTGTGGGTATAGTTTTGATCATTAGGAAAAAACAAGCTGAGATACTCAATCAGGAATATAAAGCTGATCACAGAAGGAAGCCACTGTATAGCAATATCATTGAAAAGAAAGCTTTCTGAAATTTCCATTAATTAGAATATATTTGATCTCTTGGCTTCATCTTAATTTAGAGAGAAATGTGAAAGCACCTTCCAATTTCTATTTCACAACAGAAGCTTGTGTAACCCTTCAACTCCTGGCATTTTCAAACTACAGTATAAATGACAAAAAGAAAAGTTGCAGTTGATGTGGAAAACACAATCTGTGTCTACAGAATTTTCTGTTTTAAAATGCCCATTTTATACTCTCCTCCAGAAGGTGTAACAACTCAGCTTATTAGTAGGGCTTTTATTTCATTTGCATTGTTAAATGTTTTTCTGGAAAAAAAAAAGCCCTAAAATGAAAAAGAAATCTTGCAGTGTCTTTCTATTTTGTTTTTCTTTTTTTTTTTTTTTTTCAACAGCTGTATATCAATTCCTACCCTTCCTGAGTGTATGTAATTCATAAAAGTATATAGATATGTATATTTCATGTTACCATTTCTTGGAACTTCAGAATTCATTAGTTGATGCTTAGCAGCAGCTTCCTCTTCTGTTGCAAACTGCTGCCGAGGAAAAACATCAGCCAATCTCGGAAAAGCCTATTAAAAAAAGATCAACTCTCAAACAGCAAGGGTAGAGTCTGGATGTTTATCTTCACTAAAACATACCAGCTGTTCCTCTCTTCAAATAAGAAAATTAGGTATTTGTCTTTTTTTTAATATTTTGCTACCAAATAGTACTTAGAAAAAACAGCCCTTGCACTTTCTCTTCGTGTGACCAATAGAACAAATACTGTCAAAACCCATTTTCTTCCTATTGAGTTAATGTCAAACTGTCACGTTTCCTATCAAGCTATGAGGTTGTATTTTTTCCTCACCCTTCTGAAGCTAATAATTTTATTTTATATTGCCCAAAATATAATTTTGCATAAGTTTTGCTGCAGAAACCAACCCTTTCCCCTGTTTGTTCTCAAGCTTCTGAGTTCCATTTTGAAAGTTCCCAGGTTTTTGTTAACTTCTGAACTTGATAAAGCTATAGAGTGAAGAAAAAAATTAAACAGACAACAAGTAGTAAAGCCAGTGATTTTCACCCCAGTGGGGAACTTGGGTAGCACAGTGTCAGCTCTTCCAGGAGGCAGATGTTCAGGGGGAGAAGTGCTGTGCTGTCATTCCTGGCCTGTGTTTGAGAACTAAATGCTATTTACTGTGCGTTTTATCTTGCTAATAGATGCCTGAAAGTTTTATTATTCAGTCCTATTCCAAGTGCTTGGAGGGGAAAGCTATTATTTCTTCTGTTGCTATGCTCTTCTAACAGTTTAAAATCTTTAAGTTCCCCATCTCTCTAGTACTTCCCTTGAGGCTTCAGAAGGGGAAATCTCTGCTACTCTGGTCTCCTTCTCAGCCTTTTCCAGTCCTGCCTCCCCAGCCACCTTCTCTTCCATTTCCCAGCCGTTCCTTATGGCTCTTCCAAAGAGCAGAAGTCTGTACTTGGCATGATTCTTGCCTTTTTCATTAGTGCCATTGGTAAACTCATCATGGAGCGGTTAAATTGCCTGTGCTTATTAATTTGATTTTGCTGTTCTTGATTGTGAGGAGCAGGAGACTATTACTGCCTGTTTTCAAGCTCATGAAGAGGCCACTGAGATACATTAGTCTCTAACTTATTTAAAAATATTGTTTTTTGCAAAACCAGAAATACCACAATTATTTTTAGCAGAACCTCTCATTTGCCAAAGTTGATGATTTAGGTTTTCCATTTGCCAGGGATAAGATTATTTTTCAAATTCATGATACATTTACAGTTATAGACATCCATTTAAAAAATAAAATCACTGAATAGGGAAGCGGAGGACCCCTGCAGTGCTCTCTCCCCAAAATTTTTTCACAGTACTTACTGCTTTCTGATCACCAAGAGAAAGAGCTGGGAAGTGTTTCTAGGTAAACAGAATTATTTTTCAGGAAGTGTTTTGCTTGCAAGAAAGGGAGAAAGGAGAAGGTTTTCACCTTTGCAGACCAAAAAAAAAAAAAAAAAGAAGAAATGAGGCCTCAGCCCAGAGCAAAAACAGACACTTGAAAGCCCTATGGTGGATTGAATCAACGCAGTGTGTGTGTTTTGGATTTGTGCACACATGGTAAGAAAAGCCAGGAAAAGTCTTCATGGGATTTTACTGAGAAGTTAACGCAGATGCCAAACCCATTTATCATTTATTTGGTTACGTGCCACTGTCTCTTATGACCTTCTCCAGCCTCAGAGCAATGAACACTTTCTCTCCCAGTACATACGCTTGTTTTGTTTTTAACCACTCCCTCACCACTCTGGAAAACCACCTCCCACTTGTTTTGTGGCATCAGCAGGTTTTCCTTTTAGGGGGCTAGGTACATTGCTTTAAGAAATACAAGTATTTGGAGAGAGAACAGAATTGACCCAGCAACAGCTTTAGTGGATTTGTGGGATTGGGGGCAGAAGGGAGGGAGTGTTTATGCCAGGACTCATAGTATATAGGACTACTCAGGATCAATTCCTTTTTTCAATTAATAACTTACATTTTTCCTCCACCCTTTTTTTTCCCCACCAACCCTTCCATTAGAAAGGGTAGGCTCCACAACCACCCATCTGTTTGTGGTCTACCTGAGGAAGCTGGTATAAGGTTAAGTTCTTCCACAGGCGCCTCATGCAGCCCTAGGGAAGGTGGTGTGTCTCAGTTGCTCTATTTAAAAGCACAGGCAATTCAGAGTTTTCCTGCACTTCAGTGCTTTTGCAGTCATTCCATTACTTCTTGAAAATATAACAACGTGTGCTGCCAGCACTCCCTGGCTGATGGTCAGAAAGGCTCCCCTTTGGTCATGCAGGAGAACATCTACTTTTATTTTTTCTCTTCTCTTATCCTCCAAGCTGCAGAGCATTGACATTAAGAGCTGTTGGGCAGAGCACAGCTCTTCCTCCAACCACAACTCTTTCAGTTGTTCCCATGGTCAGAATTAGCAGAGATAGCTGAAACAGTTTAAATAGTAGGTCTTCCCACAGCTGGCTGTTTTCTATATAAATAGGCAAGGGAGCATCATCCAAATGGCTCTGCTGGCAGTTTTGAAGGTTGGCAATCTCCACAGGAATCCAGATTAGCACTCTGCTGAGGGCAGTCTCTTCTTCAACTGGTGTAGCTGGAGCTTGGAGATAGTGTCTGGCCACAAATTGTGACTAGCACCTGTGACTTGTCTTTTGGCAAATAGTTTCTCTTAAATTGTGCTTGAAGAAGTTGGGTAAGAATATCATCAAGGAAGTGTGTGCTTCAAACCTAGAGTTGTGTTGTCTTATGCATGCTTAGCTCTGTTATGTGGTTATGGGATACAAAAGAATTTGTCATGGCTGGTTGCCACAATTTACTCTCTGGGTACTAAGATTATTTTAAAGAGGATGATCACTGAGCTCACCTCAGTTTAGCCCTTAGTGGGTGGAGCACAGCAAGCATGTGATTGCCCAATAACAAAACTCAGTGCTATAAGATGTTGATCTACACAATGTCGTGATGGTCCCTGATACAACAAATGCAGTTATCAATAGAGAATTAAATCAGGGTAGTGGTAGAAAAGGATCTGTTGGTCTTCTCAGTTTAGAATAGGGTACTCTTCCAGTATGGTGCAGGTATGTATGAATATGGACTTGAAGGAGGAGATGCTTCACGAAGCACTGTTAGCTAGAAGGCCACTTAAGTGCTGATAATGCAGGAGGAGGAATTAGACCTTCTTCTGTATCCTTCATCAGGAAAAAGAAAGGGAGAATTTCCAGCTTCTGTGGCTTCTCCTCTGTCTCCCCTGAAGTTCACCAACACCTGACACTATGCTTTTTTGTGGGCCAAAATTTTTGGCCTATGTCTCTACGTGTATGTATGCGAGACAAAATGATATGGATACACACCCTTCCTTTGTGCTTTTTTAATAGTTTTTCACAGGATTGCTCCCGCCTGGTTGTTTTCCCCATTTTTTGGTAGCCTTTTCCTGAGTTGGGTTGCTCCCACACAGCACAGCTGATGAAGGGCTGTGGGGCAAACACATATCAGCAGTGGGATAAGCAGAGAGTGCTGCCAGGACTTTGTTGTGAATCTTCAGCCTCATCTGTGTATGTTGAGCTGTCTGTGCGCCCATGCTTTAAACTAGGTCTGTGAAGTGCTGCACAAAGCACTTCCATGAAGGAGTGGTCACCTCTAGCAGAGGGCATAGGAACTAATCGCTGTAGGAAAAGGGGAAGGACTGGAAACACCTTCAGTCAGTGCTGTCTTCAGAGGATCCCTTCCATGGAGTAATGTCCTAAAGCTCTGCTGTGGATCCTCTCAGTGCCATGGTGTAAGAGATAACCATGCTTTGCTCCAAAGCAGACTGATAAAATCTGCTTCCATAGCACAAAGCTGCACTGCTCCCTTTTGTGGGGAAGAAGCTGAGATTCCCTGTGTGCCTTAGCTGTAATTTGCATCTCTTGTTTTCATTGGTATCTGTCTGTTTTGGAAAAATCTTCATTTAGGTCTTCATTTTCCTTGAAGACTGCCTTCAGATTCAACAAAAAAAACCATTGAACAAGTGAAACTACAGGCTTGTTGTTTCCTTTATTTGTGGTGGTGTTTATCAAGGACTGACTTTGACTGACAGTCTCTCAACAGGATAAAAACAGATCCGTGCTGAAATACCCTCTTCTCCCAATTAGCTTAATGGGAAAATGAGCTCTTTACGTCTTTTATTTCTCACTCAGGTAAATCCATAATTAATTCAGTTTTGGTGCATTCTTCTGACCAAACACATTCTCTAATCTGCTTGATCACCTTCATTATAGTCAGGCTATTAAATGCCTTAATTTTGGAAGAGTAATTCATAAGGCTGAATTTGGGTATTTTCTCTGAACCTTCATTTTCTGCCAAAGTAATGTATAACTTTGAAAATTGCCATCAGCACAGATTTAGCCTCTACAAAGCCTAATTGAAATGAGAACTGCTGTCATCCAATGGCTTGCTTTTGGATGGAGTTTTAGGTAATGGCACTAATAGAGTTCAGTTTGATGCATATTTAATAATGCCCATGGAATTCCAATATTTGAAATTTGGCTTGAGAAAAAGAGGTGGGAATTGGCCTTGTCTGTTCCAGTGTTGTCTGATTGTGCAATCTCCTATTGCCTTGTGACACCATCAAAATTTCTAATACAAACTTGGACTCCACTACGGTGACATTAAGACTCCTGACAACATGCTTGCTTTTCTTAGGAATGGCTTAAAAGCAGGAGGTGAGAGGGGCTGCAGATAGTGTAGTGGATGGTTTCCAGCACTATGGCTCAGTTGCTCTGGGTGCATTGCCTGAACAGCTGTTTTAGAAAGCTCCCATTGCAGGGTCTGCACTCGTTACCACCAGGTAACTGCTGAGGCAGCACATGGTTGTGTGTTTTGGATCTGTTTCATGCTTGGTTCTCCAGAGGCGAGTCACTCTAGTTTGTGGAGATACCTCAAAATAGAGCCAGTGCTGTCCAATGAACATGTGTTATTTGGCTTAACATATGAAAACATCAGCTAGGGTTTTCTTATGCCTGTTGGCAAAAAGGGGTTCTTTTAAAGAAGCGCCAATAATAATAAGAGCTACTTCAAATAAGATCTGAGTTTCTTGACTATGAGTGGGAAATTATGTAGATTACCAACCCTGAGAACCCTCTTATACTCAGTGTCATGATTAGAGGGTGTAAAAGTCTATTTGAGGATTTAGCTAATTTAAACTACTTGAACTCCACAGCAAAAATACCTCAAGTAATGCTTGACAGCTGTGTTTTCTAGCAATAAGGGCTCAGTATGTTAAAGAAGACATAGTTTGTTGTTTGTGACCTCTCATTTTGAAGCAATGCTTGCACTAATGACTGCTTTGGAGGGCTTGAGGAGGGGATAGTTTTGCTAATTGTGTTCCAAGCTGAAGTTACATGACTGAAGATGGAACAGACGTTTCCTTTTTGCTGTGTGACATGGTGTGATTTGTTAGCCTTTGAAGATATAATTGAAAGATAAAGATGGCAGCTTTTTTTCAAGGAAAGTGTTTGGATTTTGCACTCAGTTTAAGAATCTCTTGCTCTCTGTGTGTGCCTGTGCATATGATTTAAATCACATTTCTAGAACACACATGGAACATATTTGAAGGCAAGAAGCATGTAATATGTATGTGAGTTGTAGTGTTACAGTTTTAACTGTGGGTGTGTATACATATACTTTTTTTATATATATATTACTGGATGCTAATTGATCTCACTAAGACTTACCACAACATCATTAAAAACTACTGCTACTAGGAGAGTATTGTCCCTTGTGGCCCATCTAGCATCTGTGTTAAGAAGTTGTCCCTGCCACCCTCCAGAAGTCTGCTTTCTGGTGCTTTCCCTGCCTTGAGCTTCAAGTCTCCTATGACAACTGTGGTCTGTGGTCTGGAGACTTGTGTTGTTTACAGAAGACCTCATCTACTTCTTCACTGTGTGGTCTGCAATAACCTCCCATCACAATGCCACCCTTATTGGTCTTTCTTTTAATGCCAGCCCACAAGCATTCACCCAGCCTATTGTCCATCCCATAAATGAGCTCCACACATGTGAGTGGCCCTTTCATGTAATGGACAGCAATTCTTCATTTTTCAGGGGCTTGGAACTAATTGATCTTTAAGGGCCCTTCCAATCCAACCATTCTATGATTCATTGTTTCATTTTGTTCCATTGTTCCATTTCTCTAGTAGCCTTCATTGCCCAAGAAAGTCCCATGGTCATAAAAGACAAGGTGCTGTCTGGGATACCAGTCATGCAGCCAGACATTTATTTGCAGTAATTGTCCGCTCCTACCTGGGCTTTTACCTTTAGGATCAAGGAGAGCATCATCTGGACTCCCACTTTTTTGTCCATAGAGCTCTGTAGAAATTCTTTATGTATTCTGGGTCTCCCTTGGAAATGTCCCTGGTGCCTACACGGATGAGCAGCAAGGGGTGATAGTAGGAGGAACATGTGAGCTTCAGTTGCCTTTCTGCATCATCCCAAATCTGACACCTCACAAGTAAAACATCTCCCATGACAACATCTTTGGTCAGTACATGGGTGCCTTTGACTCCTGCAGAAGGGAATCTCCATCCACTGTCAGTCAGCCCCTCCTCTTGGTGCTTATGCTCAGATCAGGCCTTGAAACACCGCTTCATTGAGCTTGTACCCCATCCTGGGTTATTGCGGCACAGTACCAATTCAGACCTGAGGGCAAAGAAGGAGTATCTGTCCTGCCCCAGAAGTTCCAAGCTGCCAGCTGCTCGGGAGTCTCCACATGCTGACACGTAGCCCCTCAACTTCCTTCCTTCTTCACATCGTGTACTTGAGCTCTTGCTTTGATAAGACCATGAAGACCCTGTTTATCTCCTATTCACTTTCTACTCTCCTCCTCTCCCAGGCCCCTTAAGGGGCTGCCCAGTGCCCCACAGCACTGCATTTTTCTAGGGGAGGCCATGGAGGAGGTGGGGTCACCTCCTCTCTCTGGGCCATGGCTGCTGATTTGCTAGGGTGCTATCTCCAGCCATTGCTTCTGGTCCAGAACCTGCTAATTCAGGTGGGAAGGGTGAAGTGCATAATGGCCCTGGGCTTCATGTGGAGGATTCCCTGCAGCACCATCTTTTAGCAGAGGGTCACAGGGACAGGACACAGTGTGGCTCTCCAGCAAAGGGGGCTGTGCTGGGCAAGATGGGTCCCGAGAGGAGAAACCCCACTGGGTAGCCAAGCTTGACTTATCATAACTAGTGTTTAGAAAGGCGAGTCCTGACAATGGTGAGAAAATGTTTCTTGCTTTCTTGTCTCCAGGCATCCTGTTAATGGGTTTGCTGCAGTCAAGGTCTCAAGTTCTAGAGTATAAAAAACTGTTGGGTTGCTTTTTATGTGTGTGTGTTTTTTCCCTACAGGGTGTGGTGATATCTTTTCTGGACTTTTTTTTTGTTTTTCCCCTCAGTGCCAAAGAGAAACAGGTTCTCTAATTTCTATAAGTCACCTTTACCATTAATAACCACATTTGAGATAAGCCACTAGAGAGTTCTTTCATGAAAGTCAGTAGTTCTTCTTGTGGTGGTGGTTTTTTTAAATTGTGGAGTGCCTTTTCTTCATTCAAATGCGTACCTCATCCTCATCAAAATATTAATAAGTAGGGTTTTATGCATAAGTATTTATTTCCAGACCCAATTTGCAGCTGTTATGGTTTGTTGGATCAGCGGTTTCATTTTTTAATGAAAATTCTAAGGAGGTTTTGATTAGGAAATGCAATGTCTCGCAAAGAGCTATTAAGTTTTAATGTTTCAACATCTGCTTTTCTTTTAAATTACTTTTAAAACTTCATACCTGTTTAAAATTAGAGGAACTGTGTATAAATTAAAAGTATGTGTAGCAGGAGGCTTCTATCTCTGTAACAACTTTAAAAAAAAAATATTAAAAAATAGCTTTGAGTCAAATTCAGATTCACAAAAGGAAGTGATACTCTAGAGTGACATGCAGAATGATTCCTTAGGCCTTTTTTGTGTTTTAAAAAAACCCTTTGAGGAGGTTTGGGGGTGCATTTTAAAAGCCAGTGACTAGGTTTAGTCTTATGGTCCCTCAGCTAGGCAGGTTGATGTGATCCTTCTAGCGCAGGAGAGGAATTTCGGCAGGAGGATGGTGTTACCCAAAATCATATGATGCAACTGCCAACTGAAAGTGAAGCTCACAGCCCTTACCCCATGGTTCCATGTTTCAGACAGTGGTCCTGCATTAGCTGCTGTGAAACTGGGGGGAGAGGAGGAAAGAGGGAGGAAATCTGTTACTTATTTGGCCCTGTGCAAGTTAAAAAGTCCCATGCAATGTCATGGAGTAAGACATTGGAACAGCATGGCTGTTGGTGAAAACACATGCTCACAAAGGTGGCAAGACAGTGGTTTACAGTTCACTGACAAATGACTTGGTTTCGATCCAGCTTAAGCTGGAAACAAAACTGTAAGCTGTAAGTGAACTGGATCCTACAGCTGTTCACCAGATCTGGGCTTTTGTACGGCTGCCGTCCCGTCAGCCACTCCCAGAGCAAGGCTCCCACAGTGCCTTGTCCCCAGACAGATTATTCAGCAGAATCCATTAGAAAACTGACTTCACCATTGCCAGGGGTTTGTTGACCCTGAGACTGGCCTGTCTGAATGGGAAACGTTGCTGGAAGATGTCTGGCGAGCCCCTGTCCCTGGGATTGCCTTCTTGTCAGTGCTGAGAGAGGGGGGAGAGCTGGAGAGGCCATTTTGTGTTGCACAGAGCAGTCTGTCCTTCAGCCCCTATTTGGCAGCACCAAAAAGATGAAAATGGGAGAGAAAGGAAAGGAGAATTATCTTGATTTGGCTGTTGGAGTTAAAAATGGCATTATAGGTTTGCCTTGGGTACTCACATATGTGTTTTATTGGGTATTTCTTTTCATGTTCTGGAAAGCTGGTTGATCTCCATGGTAGTTCTGGCATCCTCTCAGCCACCTTCTCCTACTGACTTCTACTGGCCAAAGACATGGTCCTGCCCCTGTTCTTCTCTGTATCACCTCTGGAGCTTGCCTGTCTGCACAGCAAGCCAGCTCAGCTGTCTCACATGGCCACAAACTCGCCAAACCAAAGAAAATGAGTTAGATTAGTGAGTCAAATCAGTTTATTCCTGGGGGCAAAATGCAGAGAAGAGCTGGGGCTGCGTGGTGCAGGTGAAGGAAGGGAGAAAGCTACATGTGGGCAGAAGGCAACCTTGCCTAGTGGCATGGATCAGCTTGAATGGCTGTGTTGGAGCTGTGCCCGAAGCATTCCTTCTTGGTTATCCACCAAGATGCAAACTCAGTGAAGCTTATCCTGTAGAAAGACCATGCTAATCTCTTTCTGCCTCTCTCATCTGTTTTTCAGTGTGGATTCTCTGATATTTCTTTGGAGGATATTCTTTACTTTCATGCAATTCTGTTAAAAGAGCCAGTCAAGCACAAGAAGACAAATCAGTTTAGGAAACAAATTTCATTCATTCCAGTGGTCATAAAACTATACGTGTTATAACCTGTAAAAATGAATGGATGTCAGAGAAGTTATTCCTATTTCCTAGTCATGAGAAGTGTAGCCACTGCCAGCACAGGTGATCCCTCACCCTAAAGTATTAAAGCCAGAGCTACAGCAAATATTATTCTTCAGCTCAGTAATTCTGTGTCTCACAGCAACAGCTTCCACAAGTCACTGACTATTGTAAATGCCCGTGTCTCACAGTAAAATTGATTTTAAAAATTATTTTACCTCATTTGGTCTGTTTAATTAAAGTCAATAAAACTTGGAAAAATTACTTCAGGGACAATATAAGTCTGCTGTATTTCTGTGGGAGAAGAAAAAATGAAAGTGTATCACTTTAGGAATGTGATTGTTTCTTGCGCAGAACTTCTTGTGCTGAAAAGTATTTCAAGGAGACGGTGATTCAGACTTCAGTAGGGTTACGTGTTATTCTAATGCTGTACAGCAACTTGGTCCGAACACCTGAAAAGCTTTCCAGGTGTTTCATGGCAAAGATGCAAAATTCTGCAGCAGTCTTAGCCATATGCCACTTAACAGTTAGACTAGACTTCTAGTCTTCAACTGGCAATGACAAACAGGCTTGAACTCTGTATATTTACAGGGTGTTTTGTTAATCATCCTTCTTTGCTAGCAAAGATTAAAGAGCTAGCCAGACTCTTGCAAGCTGCAGGAAGCATTTGTTGACTAACCGTGGCAGGAGCTAATGAATACTTTGTCTCCTGTGGACACTGCTGTATAAAGAGATAACAAGAGGGAACACTAAGCATGCCACCTTGCCCATCTACTTACAGTAACTCAGCCAGCTGGTGATTAAAGCCATCTAGTTTTGGAGGGCACCAACAGAAATGCTCTGGAATTTCATGCTGAATTGATTTAAGAAGTTACTACTCCAGCTGTCAGCACTGATGGGTTTAGGAAATGAAAGTCGACTTCCCCCTCATTGCCATTCACAGCCTGGTACACTAACTTATGCTGAAATGTTCTGGCCATCATTTTCCAGAGATGGCAACCTTCAGCAGAAGGGCAGGATTGACAGTTTAGGGTGGCAACTGTCACCAGGTATGAACTGCTTGGGCTTATATGCCCACACCGCATTAGGATTAGGAGAGGAGACTAGTTTTTGTGGTATCTTGCCAAGAACTTCGCCGAAGTTATATAGATTATACGTTTGCATCAACAGAGAGCATGCTGCTTACTGGGAATTACATCCTATAGCAGATGAAATTGCCTCTTGCCTGGGGAGGCAAGCACACATGTCTGCCCACACTGTCATGTGCTTCCCTCCTGACTTTAGGAAGGGCAAGGGCATGTTTTAGCTCACCTCTTTCAAGACCCCTGACAGTACCTCATTTTATTTTGAAAGAATCCATCAGAGATTTTGTTTTTCTTTCCTTTTGTTATAGTATGCCATATTCCCTGTTTCCAGGAATTCGAAATTGGGCTTTCTGCCGGTAATAACCTTTCTCACATGTAAGGCAAGGTTTGAAATGCTTATATTATTATTTTTCTGCTTATCACAGAACAGGAAGGAGAGGAAGGCTTTTCTGTCAGGTCCATAAAATAAATTCAAGTCAGGCAGGTTTTGAAGCTTCTAGAAAATGAGAGGAATGCATTGCTGTTCTAGTTTCACTGGAGCTCTGCATGCGCTGCTGTCAGTCATGAAGATTTTTGCCTTCTACAGGATCTCATCCCTGGGATAAACCATGATCAATTTTCAGGCTAGATACCATTTGGCAATTTGAAGAGGTGTAAGCATATAGCTTGCATGAAACAAAGTATTGTTTAATTTTAACAGAAATTGTGCAACATGTACGAGAAGAATTTGCAACTAAAATTCAAATGAATACCTTTTTTCAAGCTTTGCTGTTTCCTGTAAAGCATGTTGAATTCAAGTCATTCCTATAAGCTCTGGGAGAGGCATATGCTCATCTCCTGCAAATTACTGTAACGTATTTAAATATCTTTGATTTGTGTCTTGATGTCTGGCAATGCAGCCAAAGTTTTGGAGATGACAATTGCCTGCTAAGCCCCCTTCATAGCTATATAGTTTGTCAGTTTACTGTGAGGTTACTTACTGTTGTTTTGCTTTGATTTTCTGATAGCTTCTTAGTATTTTCTACTAGTGTGGGAAATCCAGGTTATTCATTCATTGAAAGTGTCAATATAGCTTCTATATCATTATCTTAATAACCTGGGTCAAATGCAGCACTTGTGCACTGCTACAGATCAGTCCCACCTTCCTTATAGCTCTCCATGTCAGAGTGCCTGGCCTTCACCCTCAGAAAAATGCTGGGCAATTGAAAATTGCTTTCTTTCCATGCAATTTGCCTCTCTGAAATGGCTCTTGCTTTCTGCACTGTCGCCCATTGCACACAGCTAAATGGGCAAATGTGAAACTGTTGTGTGTATCGGTATGATGCACATGCCAGAATGTGTCATGTATAATCTGAAATTACCAGCAGACATTTATCTGCCCTTTTTCTGTTTGTTTGTTAATAAGTTTGCTGTGTGTATGTGTATTTAGGTTACAGGTTTTATATATATATTTCTAAACAGATCTAATGCAGTATATTGATTCTGGCTTGAGTGTCTCCTCCTCCCTCCATTATAAAAGCATGTAATAATAATTAAATAACAAATTTTAGAACAAGCCAAATAAGTGTTGTTTAAAAATCTCATTTGAGAGAGTGGTCTCTGCAGGTGGTATATTTTTCTTTAAAACTGTCAGTTGGCAGTATGAAGTAAAAATTTAAAAAAGGAAGTATGCATTTTTGAAATTAGATAAAGAAAATAATACTTTGGGAATAATTTTGTATTAATAACCTTCATTCTTGGAAGACTTGCATCCTATTGTTCTTTGCCCTTGCTATGCGATTGTGGTTTTTTTCTAGGAGGTAATCATGGAGACCTTACCAAAATTTGCCTCATGTTCACCAGTTAAAATTAATACCAGTTGCTCCTCAATTATAATAGGCTAAGGAAGAAAAGACTTGGTCCCAGAACTAGTAAACAGTAAAAAATACTCTGGAGAGGGACGAATGTTTCTGCATTCTTCTTCTTCAGCTCTTGGCAGAAAGCCTGGCAGTGGCTTATAGGCATTTTTTTCTTCCATTTCTCTTGCTGATGGACATTAATACTGTTACTTCCATTATCATGTTTGTATTAGTGTGCCTTCCTGAGAGAAGTTAATTCTTCACATAGCCATGTATTTGAATGTGCTTCTGGTCAAGGCAGGACTGTATTTTTTTTCTACTGAGATTTTGGCTGCCCTATAGCATTTAGGTTATGCTAAAAACTAAGTTTGTTGGAGGCCTTCTGAATCTAGAATATAATCTGGTTATCTGAGCTGTAACCTAAAAGCAAACTCCTACAAGAGGAGTTTTTATGAACATGTTGCTCTCATACAGCAGAAGTCACTTAGAAATGTCTTCTTCAGAGGTGGCTTTAAGAAACAAGTTACCATGACAGAAGAATGTAACAAAAAGAGATGTCAGAGAATCCATAAAGTTAACTATGCAAGTCTGACCACTGCTTTCAAGAGGAGCATTTCAGTCTTTGATCATTGGACTTTAGAGTCCTATAAACAAATGTTTCGGGCGTGTGACGCAGTAACACACGTCATGATTCCATGGCCACCTTTGTGTTTTGTGTACAGTCTCTCTGCAGTATTAACCATAAACGTGTGAAATCAGGTAGTTAATCCTTGCTCTTATTAGGACTGATTTTTGTGTTTGCTTTCCAAGGAAACTACCCAGATTTATTTGGTGTTTAAGAATTGCTTGTAACAGGGTAAAAAGCTATTGCTCTTCAGATTTGGTATCCATGGCCTTCCATTTTGCTTGATTTCTTGGGTTCTCTGAAGACTACAGCTACAGTGCTGCAAGCCATGGTAGAAATCTAAGAGTTAGCTTTTAACTCAAGACTTGGCTGAATTCTTCACAGCTGTGTGAAGGCAGACACATCATGTAATAGTGTTGTCTCATTAGATAAGCAGTTGACCAGATACATCATTACTTACAAATTCATTGTAGAGAAAAATCTTTTCTGATTCTGATCTGTGGTTCAGCTGTGATACCAAACTTAAAATCAAGCAAGTGTGTATATATATATTTAGATGACTGACTTCTGAATGCAGGCCAGACAGAAGCAATTTGCACATTGAATGTGACAAGCTCACAGTGTAGAATTTTAATCAATGAGACATTTCAGCTCATCTCCATATATTATTTATGCTTGAAGACTAATATTGGATTGAAATACGGCAAACTTTCTCTTCCCAGAGGAGAATTTGGAGAGAGTATATAAAGACTCAGGGTGATGAGGTTAGACATAGTGAGGAGCACTCTGTCCCATTTCCCATTACACTGGTAATCAAGCTGGTTATGGCAAAAGGTATCTCTGTTACCACCTTTGGTGTAGTATAAACCTTCCAAAATTCTGGCACTCTTCCAATTTCTCATGTTAGAATTGCATTCCAGAGACAAGTTGGGCCTGTGGTGCTTTGCTTTATGAAAATTAATTACTTTGCTGCTCTCATTTGTGAGGCTAACTGACTATTGTATGGAATAGTTGCACTGTTCTTCACTGTGTTAATGGTGTCGGCCAACCTTCCTTGCAGCTGTCGCCTTTCACAGGACTGTCATGAAAATATCAGAGATTGCCTCACAGCAGAGCATACATTATTACTCAGGTGCCCAGAAGGATAAGTATTTTGTAACTGCAGAACATGCTTATCTTCTTGAAAGTACTAGGACAGCATCCTTTGACTATCATTATTTGTGTATAGGTGTCATCAGTCATTCCCAGTACTTCTAGTACATGTCATATGAAACTTACAGTTCAGGTTTCCTAAACTTAATCAGCAAATATGAATTAAAATATCTTATAATAAAAAGGAATTCTTATATACTAAAAAGAAATCTGTCTTCATAAAAGGAACATTGAGATCACTGAAAACTTCAAAGATGAATTTGAGGCAGAGAATGATTGACTTGTATTAATAGGGGGGAAAACTTTATTCCCAGCTGGAGAGGAAACAGCACTGGCAGAAAATCTTTGAAGTATTTGTTCATAACAGAACAATCTAGTCTTTGGTGTTCTGTTAAATGAATTAAAATCAGCTTCCTTTCTCTTAACATGCTGAATTAACAATAAGAGATTAACAGTATTGAGAGAGAATTCTAAGAGCTCTGATTCGATTAGCTCTTTGTAAGTGGATAAACTTTATTTTGGCCAGTGTTGAACGAGTAACTCATTACAAATAAGTAATTCAAGATGATGAAGGAGGTTTTGCTCATAAAAAAGTTCAACTACATTATTTAAATGCATTCCATACATTTTTCTTTCCAGTAAGTGGGGGAGGAAGAAGAGGTGCCATGGCTGTTCTCTCTCTGAGAGTGGTTAGAAATCTCTTAACTATCATTATAAATCCAGGAAAGGGGCAGAAGGATGAGGAGTGTCTCAAATTTCCAGCTGTTTTACCTGAGAACTAAGGCTATTTCAGACAGTCTTTAAAGAAAAGTAGGTTGTAAATATGGGAACTGCAGAAGCCATGCCTGTGGTGTGGCATTAGTAAGTAGAAAAACTTGCTGGTGGTGTTTGTATTTATCACAATGAATAATTGATAATTACTTAGGCTGATGGTAAGCTTCAGAGCTGCAGCTTCAAAGATACCTTATATAATACCTGAAACCCAGAGTGTTTGTGTGTGGAATTGCAGATGAATGTTGCTGCATCAGTGGATTTCTGGCATATTTCTCATTCAGATCATAACCTGCACAACTGGTAGCATGCCCCATGAAATAAATTATTATAATTGTCATAATAAAAATAATTTAACAGATCACTTTTTTTTATAGTCAGCAGTCTATAATGATTGGTGCACTGCATTATAAGCTGGTTAGCTCAAATACACATATTTGAAATGTAAGTAGGATTTTTAGGGGCTCATAATGTGGTATGCATTCAAATCATATTTTAAACTGCATTAATACTTTACATAAGTCTTCACATACTGCTCCTTTGGGATTTAGAAAGACAGTAATTACATGGTAAACATTCACTCAGTATTGGAATCACTTGTTGCAGCTTAACAGTGTCCATGCAGATTTGTCACTTCTTTCTGAGGGATTATGTGAACTTAATTTTTGGGTTGTCAGTCTGCCACCCATCACAATAGCTAAGCTCTACTGTAGAAACAGAAGGTAGTTTGAGAAATCAATATTGGGCAAACTGTCTCTGTCAAATAGGTGACAGGTCCTAGGGAGATGTTGGTGATGTGTCCTGCGAGTCTGTGGTGGTGGGATTTTCATAAATTATTTAAGATTTCCCACCCTACGCTGTGTAGCCTTAAGGCAATTGCAACATAGCAGTTCCCTTCTATGAATATCATCTCCAAGTCAGGATGGTGCAGATGCTGAGACTAAGAGCAAGACAGCACGCAAGTGGTCAAACATCCAAAACCAGATGGAAAAGAATAAGGGGAAACACAGAACATCTCTCTCCTTTGTCATATCAGGTGTGAGTTAAATTATATATCATCCTCTTATGTCACAAGTGAAATACAAATCATTTAAGAGACATTGCGAGAATACTGTAGTTGTGAAGGATAACTGTAGTTGTCAATGATACTTCTTAAAAATTGAAATAAAAAAATAAATAAAATTTCCCCAAACCAAACATCTAAATTGGGCACTCTGTGTGCCTGTTCTGTATTTGAGCATCCATTTTCATTTCAAAAACTCAGTTTGTGAATTGAACAGAAATCAAAACAAATAATGAAGCAATTTTTTTATGATGTTGGAAATTGTCATGTAAGAGTATCTGGTGCTGTAAGTAAATCACATTTTTTATGGAAATTATGAAAGATATTGGAATTAAAAGCAAGCAAACATGAGGCAAACATGAAAAAAGCTGTATCAAAGATCTACATAGCAAAGTATCTACATAGGTCAGCTAACTACAAGGACAAGCACAGGAATGAGGAGTTGTATGAATGATCCCTCTATACCTCATGCGCCTGCCATACGCCTCCCAGTCTTCTGACAACAGAGGATTTAGAGTTTAGTGGATCAGAGGTTTCATTGGGACTGTTTTGTTTGTTAGGTCTTGATGGACCTAGTTGTATATTCTCCTAGTGAGCCCTTTCTACTTTTGACTTCTAACACAATGTAGCTGAATAGAGAGCCACCTTCTACACATCTGACTTCTGATGAGCCATTTGGTACCTTTTAATTTTTAATATTGTGAAATATGGTGAAAATAATTTTCTGTTCACTTTCTCTAGACTACTTCTGTTTGTCCATGATCACATCCTTCTGCAGTTCTTTTGCACGTTCAACTGTGAGGCTATTTAGTCTTGTGTCTAAAGGTTTGTTGATACAAATCTTACTGCCCTTGTTGCCCATGTACATTTTTTAATTCTGTGGCCTTTTTCAAGACATGTAGCATATTTGGGGTAATTAAATCTATCTTAATATTTTGAGAAGCAGCAAGGTAATTATGTAGTATTTAGTTAGTTTCTGTGTCATTAGTAGATCCTGAGGTGTCCCTCAGACTCTGCCTTTGTCTTCTGCAAATTTGCACTGGCCATTCTAGTGTAAATCTGTGTGAGGAAGCTCTTCCTTTTGTTGTATCCTAATCCTGTTTCTAACCAATTTCCAAGCCAGAAGGCAAGAAGTACTCTTCCCAAGGCACCTTGAAAGGATGGCTCTGAAAAGTGATGCCTGTTTATGTCCCCACTCATTTAACAGGGGATAACTGCACAGGGAGCCAGATTTTTTTCATTCCACCTCTCTCTTTGGCTCAGTAAGTTTGGAAACAGTTACTACAGCTTGAAAGAAGTTTGGGGCAGCTGCATGAGTGAGTAAGAGAATCCTCTTACCCTGGCTCTGTTCATCAGCAGGAAGCCATCTCCATATCTCTGTCCTGTATCTGACTGCACAAAAGCAAGCTCTCAGGTATCTCTGCTCTTTTCTCCAAAACTTAATGTGAGGTGTCTGCTATTTATGAAAAAATACAGTGTTCCACAGAGTAAAATAGATTGCATTTTAAAGTTTTGAAAACATGGATATGTCCTTTAACTGGACATTGCAAGGGAGCTGTTGTTTAAGTGCTGTTACAGGGGAGGCAGGCACAGACTTTGCTAGTTTGTGTGCTGCATCTCAGATCCTGGAAATAGGTTTGCCCCACATCTGAAAAAATGTGTGTGGCACTGGCTCATTCAGAGGGTTTGTAACTTTTTGTGAATTCAAGACACTTCTTAGTATATTGTGAAATACTAGGAATAATTTAAAATAATACTTGGAATTAAGGCTGCATAATCCTTTGGTTAATGAGTTTTTCAAATTAGGAAGTATCTAGAGATATTCTTATGGTAATTTTGATGTATTTATGACTTGAACAAAAAAGGATTTGAATTTAAAACTGTGGTTCAGATCTGCCTCTGAATTTATCTTGGCTATCATAAAAACAAAGGCAGAACACTGTGTTTTAACATTGCTGTTGCCAGCAAGCTGATGAAAATCTGGATACACTTTTGGAACTTGTGTTAGGAATACTTAAGTTAATTATTATTGTTGTTAAAGCTATTGGTAGTTGAACCCTTCTTGTTGCTTTGTAGTTCTTGTAGAATTATCAGCGGTAGCTCTTTTGAAATTTCACATTTGCCTGGGAACAAACAGGACTGAGAAAAATCCAATTGTCAGGCAACTCAGGACAATGAAAATCTCAGTCTGAGAAGTGATATTTAATTACTTACTGCCTAGACAAGCTTGTAAAACAAATTTAATTACGTGCAACAGAGAAGCTGCTGACCTCCACTTAAAATCCTGTGTACATAGGGTGACCTGTGAGTCTGACTTGAGATTGAAATGGGAAAAAAGAAGGCCCAAGTTTCCTCTTGCATGATACCAAAGAGCAGCTGTGCTCTGTACCTTCCCTGGGGAAGCAAATGCATTTGCTGCCTGCCCCACAGTCATGATGGAGAAACAAAAAGATTTCAGCAATGTGCCCTTGTGACCAAGAAAGCCAATGGTATCCTGGGGTGCATTAAGAAGACTGTGTCCAGCAGATTGCAGGAGGTCCTCCTCCCCCTCTACTCTGCCCTGGTGAGACCTCAACTGAAGTATTGCATCCAGTTCTGGGCTCCCCAGTTCAAGAGGGACAGAGATCTACTTGAGAGAGTCCAATGGATGGCTACAAGGATGATTAAGGGACTGGAACACCTGCCTTATGAGGAAAGACCTGGGGCTTTTTAGTCTGGAGAGGAGAAGACTGAGAGGGGATCAAATTAATGTGTATAAATATATGAGGGCTGGGTGTCAAGAAGAAAGGGACGACCTCTTTTCACTTGTGCCCTGCAATAGGACAAGGGGCAATGGATGCAAGCTAGAGCACAGGAAGTTTCATCTCAACATGAGGAAGAACTTGTTTACTGTAAGGGCTACAGGGCACTGGAACAGGTTCCCCAGAGAGGTTGTGGAGTCTCCTTCTCTGGAGATTTTCAAGACCCGTCTGGATGTGTTCCTGTGTGACCTGCTCTAGATTCTGTGGTCCTGCTCTGGCAGAGGGGTTGGATTCGATGATCTCCAGAGGTCCTTTCCAACCCCTAACATTCCGTGATTCTGTGATTCATCAAGGTAGAGGTTGAGATGAGTCAATGCTTCTGACCACAGGAATAGTGTTCAGTGCACTGCTTGAATTGATAGATATGCTGTGCTCTATCTGCCAGCTCCTATGTTCAAAATGTTAGTTACTAGAGGCTTTATTTTCATTCTGTTGTATAAAAAGAAGCCTGCTGTTAAATTGTGGTGATGAAGATGGACAGTTTAACTGTTGATGAGCTCTTATGACAAGGAACTAAATTTAGCTCCTTGGGTGTCTTTGCAGGAGGGAGTGGGTTGTTCATTTGTTTACCTCTGTGCTACAGGATTGCATTGCAATCCATAAACATGCTTGCCCAGGCAGAGAAGCTCTATGGCACAAGTGCAGTGCCTTTACCCAGAGTTTGTGATGAAATTGGGCTGTGGGTGAAATGAGGGGAAGCTGGTTTAAAAAGTGCAAACTAGACATGTGATATCTTTTTAGGAAGTTAAGAAAGTTAATACATCCTGAGAAGGTCTTTGTGTACAGAAGTGGAATGAAAATCTTGCAATGAATGCTGAAGAATAGAAAAATCCCCCAGACAGCAGCCTGGGAGTGGGGAGAGGGGATTATATTGTTGCAGATGCAGGCTAGTAGTCAAGGTTGTGAACATGCTTCAGTGATTTTTCCTTTGCTTTTCACTGAAGTTCTGATTCCAGTCTCCTGTGTAAGGCTCCAGCTCCCCAACTCAAGCACATGCAGCTGGGTAAGCTGCAGCATTTACCTCTCCCTGGCAGCAGCTTTACCTCCATGCTGGCAAACGCAACCCACTAACCAGGGCTGCTGATAGGACATCTCTGGCTCCTCACCTTCTTTTCTTTACAGCCTGGTGTGGGAATGTAAACAGCCACCTATTGTGTTTTGTCTTACACTGTGAAACTTTATCATAAGTGCTTGCCAACTTGAGTTTATAATGGATTACTATATAGACCTTATGATTATATTTTGGCATGAAATTAGCCAACAATATATGCCTTGCCTGAAAGATGAGCGGCTACTTGCTGGTGTCTTAGATGTTTGCAAGTCCTTGTAACTGTATTCCAGGAATACATAGACAGCAAGAAAGCAATACAACCCTGTGGACTTACTGTTGCTGCTCCTAGCATATCAATAATGCACATGTACACACACAGGAAAAATACATATAGAGAGATACATATGAGTACAGGAAGGTGCAGCTTTTTCTTATAATCCTATATTGTCTATTTGTGTCTTTATATATATATGTTTTCCCTATAAAATAAAAGTTTGTTTTCCCCAATATTAAACTGCTTGATCAAAACTCCTTCTGCATCACTACTGAAGACTGAGATATGTATTATGGAGAAATCAAATGGAACAATAAAATTCCATTCCTCCCAGGAAACTTGGGAAACTTTATAGATCATCTGCTGCAGAGATTGCTCATTTTTACAAGAAGGCAAGAATAACTGTGTTGTTACTTACTGAGGGAAAATAACAAAATCTTTTTTGCACTGAAATGAGCATAGATGAATTTCCAGGGGAAATAATGCATCAGGAATATAGTGCTACCATTTTTAAGAGCCATATATGACAGTCCAATATTATATCTAAAAATTGTTCTCCCTATGTCCTGTCCTCTGTATAATTTTGGCATGCCTTTATAGTGATTCTACTTTAAGTGAGCTCTGCAGAAAAATTTGCTGTCAAGTCTGGAAAAGATAATGCAACACCTTAATTTTCCATATTACAAAACGTTCTGAAATGCTTGCAGAGGTATCCCAGTTCATGCATCGAGTCAGCTGGAGTAATTAGGGCATGATGCAATTGTTTCTTTATGGGCCTGAAGCCATTCCAAGAACCATGAGGGCTCATTCCTTGTTAAAGGTTACTTTAACCCTTGTCCAGGTGGGTGTCATGGGTTTTGTTCAAACACTCTAAGCTCTGTGACAAATGGAATCACAAGATCCCGAGTCACTCTACTCACAGGCCTGCAGCTCAACATGTCTCTCTCTGAATCTTTAGGAAGACCAATCACTGTTCAAGAAACGTCATTTTGGGTTGGGGTTTTTTTGCTACAGAAGGATATAAATACCACTCATAGTATTTGACTTGATGAATCAGAATCTGAAACTATTTTGGCCATCCTGATATGTTGTTGTGCCCCATTTCCTTCTGGAAAATTTTGGCATTTCCACAAGTTCAGTTCTATGCGGAGCATCGTTTCTGACTGCTGAGGAGACTAGTAAAAATCTGCAAAGCTGTCTTCGCTTGGATTTTAGAAAAAGTGAATTACAAAGTTGATGATTTGTGCTACCTGCTTCTTGTCATTAGTATGACAATAATTTTGCAGTTTTAAAGAACGTAATAAACTGTGTGTTCACAGACACACTTTAAATTTGGATGTTGTGCTTCTAAACATTTTCCTGCCCCTCACTAAGGCAGTGCGAACTGTGCTGGTCTTTCTCTCTGACTACTGTGGAAAAATATTTTTGGAAATTGAAAGGTGCTTTGGGGTTTTTTTGGCTTGTTTTTGCTTCAGAAGAGCTCAGACAGGTTAATGGGGAGGTTTTTGCAGGCCGTGTCAAAAATATCCATGCACATTTAATATCTTTTCTGAGAAACCTGCAATGATTATTTTAGGCTTTGATTTCTTTTCTGAATACATTTATCAGCTAGAGACCACAGGTTTACTCTCTTTGCAGCTCCTTTCACGCCTTTGACTGTTGAGGCACAGAAAGGATGTGTTGTAGTGATCCAAATCCAGATTCAATATTAACCTATTTTGTCAACATTTCTGTTGTCTCCTGTATAGGTGTTTGTGCTGAGTCTTCCATGTATGGAGTGGGAAAATATTGTCTCTCCTACCTTGCAAACATAAGTTGCATATTTTTTATTTTTCCTCAAAAAAGTAGAAAGGACTTGTTGAGCATGTCTTCCCAAAGGTGTGAATGGCCAGTTCTTTAAAAATAATTTTGTGAGAACAAGATGTAGGCATTTTTGTGCTCCCTCTGCACACATCACTAGCTCAGATAAAAACCTGACCCGAATAGGTATGTGCCAGAACTATGTTACCGAAGACTGGAGCCTAAATAGTGGGAACAGATTGAGGACTTTCATTATCATGTTTTCTTTCTTTGTTCTTCTAATAAATACAAATTTACTGTGATGTTCTTCATTATCTCTAGGTTAACCAAAAACTTCTCTAATGACATCATTGCTAACAAACAATGAGCATTGTATAGATTTATAAATGAATAAACACATGTGAATTAAAGCAGCTGAAGTCTAAGTGAATTTCATGTATAGAATATTCTGGCATGAAATATCTGTGTGGTAGCATTTCATTCTTTTTTACATCACGCTCTGGGCAGATTCTCCAGCAGCAGGCCTGTATTTGTTATTGATTTTGTTAATTTTCAACTTTGGACCCAAGCTGTTTAAACAGATTACTCCCCTGCTTTTATCTTAGCCAACTTCCTCATGCTTTCATCAAAGCAAAGGAGATTATTTGACTTTGTCTCCTAACACAGCATTACAAGAGGGTCATATGTTAAGTGACAGTGATGGATTCTGTGTTGGGGAATGGCCACTCTGCACGTAAGTCCTCTCTAATAGTTCCCTGGCAAAGACAAAAACATCTCGTTCTTACTTATTTGGAGGCTATTTATTAGTATTCATTACAGTAGTATTTACTCTCTAACTGAAGCTAATACATTTCAGAACTAGATTAAGTGAGGGTATGTTTGAACTGGAGTAATAATGTGCAGGCATAATACGTTAGTATCCTGGCACTAATCCTATACCTTAAGCAACAGTTTCTTTCACTTTTGTGGGCACATGCTGTTTGTGAACTGAGTAATACCTGGCAATAGAAAGGCACCTTCTCCTCAGACTGACTTGGAGTGTAGTTGTGAGAATTTAATAGTAAGTAGCAGCAACACAATCTCTGGCTACACACAAGGTTTTCTGGTGGGAGCAAAATCTTCTTTTATTGTCAGTATCTTATTTGTAAGAAAGTTAAGATGGAGGTACTGAGTTAACTAGTTTCTTGATCAGCTAAATATATGGAAAATACTTGGAAAACTGCTGAAAACATAAGAAATTCACCTACATTTATTTTTCACTTCTCCTTGCAGGAATGATTGGGCTATAGGTGTAGAATATGGTTTTCCCCAATCAGGGTAACAGGTGAAATCAGTATGAACATCAGATGGTTTGGAGATACACAGGATCATCAGTGACTGTAGTGTGAGCAGATTGTGTATGCTTCTCTTCCTCTGAGACCTCTTGGGCTTTGTGCTCCAGGCTGAATAGGTGAAGTGATAAAACACTTTTTGGAGGTTCTGAAGACAGTTTTTCCTAGAGAGGAATAACAGATATTTTCTACCTTCCTTTAAGTTGTGGAACGAGGACTTCAAGCTGTAGCAAATGACAGCTCCCAGACACAGTCTCAATTCACAGCTGAGCAGGCAGGGCAACCCTTCCAGGGTTTTCATGCAGAAAGCACATGACTCTTTGTGAGAGATGCAGATGTATTAACTCCTTGTTATGGCCAGGCCTTTCATCGCATCATCGTCCTTCCAAACAAATTGTACATTATACAGGGACCTCAGCATGGTCAGCCTGGAGAGAGCGACAGTGCAGGTGATCTTGGGCTGACTGCACTAAACCCCAGAAGCCCATCACAAAGTCATTCTCCAAATGCAGATCAGGGATT
The DNA here is from genome assembly GCA_013401335.1 of Brachypteracias leptosomus. Lineage (NCBI taxonomy): Eukaryota > Metazoa > Chordata > Aves > Coraciiformes > Brachypteraciidae > Brachypteracias > Brachypteracias leptosomus. The sequence goes on from VYZX01030847.1 coordinate 127,033, forward strand.
CCTCCCAGAGAGGGTGGCCTGGATGGGGCCCAAGTGAAGGAGGGAGGTGCACAGAAGCAGGAGCTGCAATAAACTTGGGAATGGTGTGGGAATAAAACATTCTTGTCTTTAAATTTTTCATGTTTGCTGCTTAAGAAGAACTGCTGTAAATGATCAAGGCACTTGCAACTATTGAAGGAGTGTTTCTGGTACGGCTCAAAATTGAATACTAATTGCTTGTATTTCTGTAGGAGAATCAACACAAAGGTGAAATTGCTATGCTACTAAAAGATGGTGTACTTGGCAGTTGCTTAGCTCTGTATAGTCTAATGTTTGGACACATCACAGTCTTATTTGCAACCTACAGTAGCTCTACATATCCTTTACTATAAAAATTCTGCTGCTTCATTAATGTAGTTATTGGCACTTATATATATGCAATCACAGATTATTTTTCTTCATGATATATTTCACAAACAAGTTACGGATTTTGAAAAGTGTTTATCCTAAAATTAGAATATCAGTCCAGATGCAGATGCTGAATTGTTGTTTCTCTGTTAGTGGTCAGTAAACAAGTTAGGAAGTAGTTTTTTGCTGGCCAAATTACATCTGGTTAAGTTAATCACAAGTTACTTGTCTTTATCCTCTACAGCATGTCTGTTTACTGAGGTTTGTGTATATGCTGAGCATGAAAAAATGGTTACCTGCAGGCTTTTCATGTTAGTATTGAGGATTGATATATATATTTGAGGTTTTTGCTTATACTATGTAATACTATATGAAATAGGATCACAAATGGTGATTATAAAGATCTGAACAGGCTCACTCTAAGATATATAGCAACCTACCTACCTTCCTTTTTTTTGTAAAAATATACCTCTAAGTCAAAGCCTTTCTCTAGCATATATGCCTAGAATCTTATTAAAATTTGATCTCATTAATGCTATCAGTATTAAAATAGTGTATCTTAAATCTCAGTCATTTAGAAAAGATCTGTGCCTGCAAAGATAAAATGAGAAACTCACCAATTAGTATAAATGTCTTCATGGAGCAGAAAGTAACTTCAAAGAACTTGATTAAATATTTGGGGGTTTTGATATATATCTTTTCTTTTTTCTAAAGGACTTCCAATTTGGAGACAACTTTTAAAACTTTTTTAGCATAATATCGGGACATTTGAAGCTCATTCATCACTTGTGTGCAAAACAAATGTAAGGGTAACATTTTAAACATTTGAAAATATTTTAAAACAATCTGTTTTGGTTTTAAAGATGAAAGGATTGAAAATTAAATGCAAAGTCTTCTTGTGCTCTTCTGCTGCACCACTGGGTTTTTTTATGGGTGCTGCAGACTGGTGTTTGATGCAGCATTTCATCATGTTACCAAACCCTTTTGCTGTGGCAAGCCTTACTATGAAAACATCATGGTTTTTGTCTGCATCCAATCATCTTTGCTCACCTTTGCCAGATGTCTGGGCTCATCTTGTGATCAGATGATATCAAGCAACACTACAGAGTCCAGTAAACCTTGAATTCCCAAACTCCATCAAACTGGCAAGAAACCGAAGCTTCAAGTCCTGCACAGAAGGCTCCCTCCTCCATCACGTGAGGAGCATCCCAGTCTCGGGCTGCTTTAGTCCCGTGGCAGATTATGTCTAGGAGCAGCTGGCATTTCCAGCTTCAAGTCCTCCTTATTTGTGTTGTGCAACATCTGGCAACTGAAAAAGTTTTAATATAAAAGCATTAGAATAGAGAGTCACATGCTGCATAAGGGATAGCTTGGAAAGAAAGCAAGTATTGTGTCCTCTTGTGTGCAACATCCCCGTTCTGTGGCCTTGTTTTCCTAGTAACAGATGCAGCCTGTTTTTAAATTTGGCTTATTTTGGCAATTTATTTTTTTTAAACAGTGTTTCCTGGTTTCCACAGAAATTTAAGCAACACTGAGGCTTGTTTTGGCCATTCTGCAAGGCACACTGAGTAATTCAAACTTAAAACTTTTGAGTATGCCACTGCATACTGATGCTGTCAGTAGGATTCCTTATCACTGCAAAATGTCCTTTGTGTTTTCTGCTGGAGTGGGAAGCCAGGAAAGAGCAGTGCGTCAAAGCAAATGATATATTTTTTTAATGCCACATGCATAAATATTGGTACAGTGGTAGTAGTTTCCATGTTAAGTGCCAGCAAAAGTTTTTAAAAATCCACCTCAGAGCTTGTAGGTCCAAGTGGAGGAGTGGCATAACTACAGTCTCATGCTCTGCTGTGGGAGCAGGAGGAAGCCCAGATGTATTTCTAAAAAAACGTGAGGGGGAAAAGGCTCTTTTCCATCTTATGCTGATGAAATTGCTCCTTCCTTAGCTTTTTTTAATCCTCCAGCATTTCTTAGAAATTATTGTTTTATGAAAAATGTAAATGTAATTATATATAATGGGTATTTAGTATAAACTTACAGATAATTATCTAGGTTTCAAATATAGGATAAAAGCCCTTGCTAAAATAAGCAAATACTTTTCTATCACCTCTAATAAATGTTTTCCACGTTCCTTCATTTCAAAATAGAAGTGAGCTGGATCAGCATGAGGAAGCTGTTCATACTGGTTCCCAGCTGTGGATGTGTCAGTGGAGATAAATTTCATGTCCTCCAATATTACCCTTTCCCAAGTACCAATTGCACACACCTTAAATTCCAGATTTCCAAAACCAAAGCTTCCTGGGGTGTTCATCTGCTCCCAGCAAGGTTTTGAGGTTTCTAAAGTGTTTGTACAAGGAGGTTCAAGGCCCATGTGACTAAACAAAAATAGCCCCAGCTGTTGTAAATGGCAGCTTTCTTTTGCCTTCATTTAGGAGGAGCAGAGGTCAGCGATATACATTTATTTTCTTTCATCAGTGCAGGTTTTCAGTGCCCTTCCAGTCCTTTTTCTGCCTGCTGGCCAGCTGGGTCATTAGTGGCTGGTAGCTGAGGAGCAGAATTTGCCTTTCTGATAAGACTGGCCTGTGCACCTTGTGGGAACCTCCTGGAGCTGGAAAGGGGCAGCTGGAAGCCCAGCTGTTGTCCTTGGGTCAGGGGTTTTTTTTATAATATACTGAATCTGAGTAGGCTTTCATTCAGTTTGTTGTCTTGGGGTTTATTAAACATCATGTCTATAAGATTTATTTATCCTTCAGCCCAGAAAATTGGGAAGAGTATCCTGCCTCTTCCCTCAAACCAGCATGTGCAAAATTTTATATGGAGTTTTAATGAAGCATTTTTGTGTAGGTGTGTTTTCTAGAAAGGGGGAAAAAATGGTTACTTTTTCTTTTTAAAAAAAATTCATGTTACCTTAAAAGCTGTTTTTAAAGACAAACTGCTTTTGCCTATTTGCTTTTGTAGAAGATGTGTTTATGTGAGTGCTGCATGGACCTTCACACAGGGTAGGACCCTCTGTGCTTTTGCATCTTGTACTGTACCTTGCAGAAGTTACCTGTGGGTTATCATAACACTGGTTTTCCATTAAATAATAGACTATGAAAAAAGTTTAAATAAAACGCCTTTGGGAATAGTAAATGACAAACTTCTCAAACCTGGTTTATGAGAGCCTCGCAGCCCAATCTCCTAAAAGAAGCACCTGCAATCTGACTTATGGCTGATACACAACTGGTTGGCAGACAAAAACCTTGCTAGGATTTCAATTTACAACCTATGATACATAGGGTTCTTTCTTCCTTGTAATGCTTTAGGCTGAAATTGAATTTTAAATTAACTTGACACTGTGCTGTTTTCAAGTCAGATAAATAACCGTGTTCCTTTTCCCTACATTCATAATATATTTGATATCTTACTATGAAAGTATTTCCTGAATTGATATTAATATTATACATTTGCCTGTCCTTACTTTCCTTGGGGGAAAAAAAAAGTGAAACATAACTGTGTAGCTTTAAAAAGTATTGTTTGCACTTTGACAATGGTATGATTTTGTAGTTTAGGAATTTTCCAGTTTTATTTCTGTTGCTCACTGTGAAAACTTGTGGTTTATCTCTGTGTTTTTTCACATAACTTTGGTTAAACAGTGACCTTCAGAGTTATGTTCTTTGAGCTACCATGCATGTAGGGTAACTTCCATTTGTTTTAATTCATCACAGGGCCACATCCTTCACTTTGGTACCCTGTTTACACCTTCACAGTGTTAATGAATCAATGTCTCAAACTGTAGTTTGGAGTTTTCGAGTGCTTTTCTTTAATATTTTTGATTGTGCTTTTTTAAGCTTAAACCCAAACTGCACAGGAGTAAGTGCTTGTGTAACACACCAGATAGTTATGAATGTGATCAGTGGTGTCTTAATCTGATACCTGATAGCATAAATCTTTTTTATGCCCAATAGTTAAGACCACTGGAAGATTATTATAAAAGAGCTGCCTTAAAAAGTGTGTGTGTGTCTAAGTATTTTTAAAGACAAGTAAATAAATACCCATGTTTCTGGATCTGCATTTATAGTTGAAAGGAAGACTTTTACAGTACAATTGTTTTGTAGGGTTTTCTTCCTGATTCTCACACTCCTAAGTGAACAAAACTTTCTCATAAATCTATATCTGATGGAGCTTATACTGAGGGACATACAGTGACATAATTTACAACGTTGACATGCTGGGAAAAATTTCTTTCTTCAGTTTCTGGTACAAAATGTGGCTAATGCCATGGGTCCTGAAAAACTTAAAGTAAGGTATTGGAGTATATCCCTCCCTCCCTTCTCCCCCAGGAAGGTTTTCACTAAATAGCTCCCATTTTGTACCATCCGGGTTACTACAGGTCATTAGCATTCTAGAAGGAGTTTCACCAGCCCAGAGGCTTCAACAGTGGTCAGGACAGGCAGAAAGAAAAATCACCAAACACTTTCTCTTGTAGGCTTAGAACTGGAATTGGAACCATGGGCGTTTGTGAGCATATTAAAGACCACTGCTTTCCTTGCCCACTCTTTCCCTGTTCCTTTGCTAGCCAATACCAGTATAATCCAAGAGCCTGACTGTTTTTATTGCCAAGCACAATGAAGAAATATTTGGAATATTTCCTTTTTGTGAGTGTATTAATGAAGAAGGAAAAAACCCCTCCCTATCTTAAACAAGACAAGAAGTTATGCAGAGCTGCCCAAGTCAGCCAGAAACTCTCTTAGGCAAAGGAATGTCACATGAAATTGGAAAGTTCTTCTTAGGTCAAATATGGGTAAAATATCAGAGCATTAGTTCAGTTACTTTTCACTGTCTTATACTCCCTTCATCTCTTTCTTCTCCCTTTTCCCCACCATTCACCCATTCAAATGGAAAAGCTTTCTTTCAGAGGTATTTACAGAAAGAAGGTATTTGGCAACAGATGAGATTTCTTCTGATCAAAAGCATCTTAGTGTGCTCTGATCTTTGCCCAGAACTTAGCTAACATGAAAAAAAAGAACTCTTGCTCAGTACCTTTTACAGTTATGGGTCTTTTTGGTGGACGTTGTCATTGCACATTCTAGGGGCATGTGCCTGTGCCTATCTAGGCATATTTGTTTGTGTCTCAGCCAGGATATACGCCAAAGAGATTAGACTTCATCTTTCATCCCGAGGAGAAGAGAGCCTAAATGGGTTTATCATGGTGTTTTCATTCACTCTGTCATTTCTCCCTTCTTTATAGTTCATTGTTAGACTTCTAATTTTTCCCGACAGCAGCGCACACCCCTGCAGCTGTCCCTGCATAATGATTCCCTCCTCCTAGACTGACATAAGACTGGATGCATAAATCTGCTGCCGTCAGGGTGCCTACTTTAGCAGACACTGCCCTCTCTTCCCCCTGGAAAAAATCTGTGCCCTCTGCAGCACTCTCATTTACCACCTACTAGTTTTGCACACTGAGCCAAGATGCTGCCCATGACCATTATCCTGCCTATGCTAAACATTAGGAAATAGTTCTTTTCTGACAAAAATACAAGCATTTTTTTTCATTCTTCTCCTAATGACAATTATTAGTGGAAATTGGACTGCCTTTGTCAATTGTATTTGATGCAAACATTACACTGTACGGCAACCAGCTCTTGTGAAAAGCAAGAGCTGATTGATGGTTTGAATTAAGGAGCTGGAAGATGAGAAAGACTGTCAGGAGCAAGAATTTAGACTGAAATATAGGTCTTTAGGAGGTCTTAAGTTAGAGATCCCCATGTTCTCTGAGGCCCTGTATTAATTCAAAATTACTACTTTGAACCATCAGGTAAGGGCAGTGCTGACAAATCCAGGGCTTCCCAGCTACTAAACTCATCCAGCACATTGGCAGTTTATAAATCAGATGGGACTCGTGGACTGTTTACAAAGTATTCTTTGAAAATCTCTTCCTTAGCCCTCCATCCTCACATATAGCAGTAGAATAGAACAGCTGGCTACAAAGCAACGCAAGAGTAGTTTAAAAGGCAGCAGACTCTGTTCCGGTCCTAAAGATGAAAGCAGGAACAAGATGAATGTGCAATGTACGGGAAAAGCTTCGTCATCTTTTACCAGCAACGAAGGGATCGGTAAAGGTCAGCCTCTCTTCCAAAAGTCTCTTTCACAAAATACTAGATTTCTCAAATAGGTGTTTGGTGTTAACAGTGTGCTGATAGTCTGATATTCACAGTTGCTTTGAGAATTAAATGAGATTTTTCTTTAACTACAAGTATTTGGCTGTTTTCTCTGCTGCTGTCCTTATGATGATTCATATTGTAGTTACTTTAAAGAGGCAGATAAACTACAACTGTTTATATACAAATCAAATATGGCGTTGGCTGCCAGAAACAATCCCATTAATATTTGGCTTGCTAGGTTGCCTTGTGTTTGATATTTTGGCTACCGGAGAGAGCAAATTTAAAATTAATTGAAAAGAATTCCTTTCTTTCCAGGCATGCTCAGAGCTAGTAGTATTTCCTCCCCTGTAAATGCTGGCAATTGATTATAAATGTCAGAGGTGTTAGCAGTGTCAGCGACCTTCATCCAGCCAGTTGGAATAATAGGCAAGACTTGCTTTAGGACACTGTGCAGTCGCTGACAGCTTTTGTTGCATCTGCAGCCATCTGTATCATTAACAAGGAAAATCGGTGGATGAAGGAGAGCGGATTGTAAATGTAATAGTGCTCATTCCACTAAATTTACTTGAAAAATTATCATTTTTTGTGTCCAATGTCATTTTGTACTCTTCATGATCTTCTAATTAAGTGTGGAGGATTGTGGATCCAGGCTTTGATTTGAGCAGTATTGACTGTCCTCCTTCCAGAGAAGCAAACAAAACTTCCCCCCTCTGCTGCTGGGGGCTAACTAGTGAACTGATTTCTCTTCCATGCCTTGATTACTACACATGATTAGGAATCTCACTCTCGTGACTTCATGTGCAGAACAGCATCCTTGCAGCAGACCTGCCTGCCAGCTGTGCATCATGTGCAGCTATTCCCAGGATGCATAAATTTGACTTTGCATCTCAACTATTCCCACTTAATACAGTGAGCTTTGAAGCAAATTATGGGAGTGTTGAAGAAAAAGCCCTCCATGTCTAACAACAGTCTCTTTAGACTCTGGGGCTGAGGCTCTGCTTTAAAACTGGTGATGGTTTTTATCTATCTGAAATCATTTTATTAGAATAAAGCAGTACCCGTGGTTCCTGAAAAAAACAAAAGGAGAAAGAATGTGTATCCCCTTGCTTGGTAGACTCATGTGAGTGGTTTTCTGAGGGGATTACCCCTTTCTTGCCTCAGTGTTCCCTTGCAGCAGTAGCAGTGATAGACTGATGGCCAATGTGCTGGTTGGGATTAGCGAAGGTATCTGCAGTTTTTGGAGAAGGAAGAGGTGGGCAGAGATGACAGGAGTCTTAGATTTTGAAGAGCAACAGAAATAAGTCTCTGTTGGACTTGAGGAGAGCTTTCCAATCCCATGTGGCATTCCTTTGCCTTAATGATGGAAAAAGTCAATTTATTTTTTATTTTAGTATCTTGTCTTTATGGTGTTCTAGGAGTGGAATTCTTGCACTTTATTACCTCAATAGCTCATCAGTTAAGTAATATCTCTATTCCTTTCTGTGAGCAGGTACATGAAAAACAGAAACAGATCTTTCTGCATTACACAAACTTTTTTTGGGTTTAGTATTAATCAAGAAATACATACATGCTTAGGGATTTGAGGTGGGGGGGGACATAAGTAAGTTTGTCTTCTGAGAGTCTCTTTGAAAAGTTAGGTTTTTACTGCTCAATAAACCTGCCAGACAGGTAAAAGGTTTGGCTTGTGGACCTGATGAAGACAGCCAGAAGCTCAGGGCTAGGAGCTGGCTTTGTGATGCTCTACAAGAGATGTGGGCTTGTATGTGACCTTGTGCCTTGGCAGAGGGAGAAGGTGTTACTGGGAGGACTGTGCTGGCAGGGAGAGGTGTGGAGCATACGGGGGATCCCACTGCTTTTGCTGCAGATGGGTCTGACAGCTGCATGTGAAACGAGAACTCAGGCTGATCTTTAAAACTGTGTCCTGGCTTCAGAATCACAGATAGAAAATGTATTACTGTAAAGTTGGAGGTTCTTTTACAGTAAATACCAACACCTTTTTTCCCCCAAGCCCTTCTTTAGTGTTACTTAGTGGAGGACTTAGTATACATTATCTTAGTTTTCTTACCGGGCTAGTTTTACCTAAATGTGTTCAATCCTTTCAGTTTTTGACATTTGAAAAGAGACTTCTTCTAATTTAAGATTAAAAATAACCTTTTAAAGAGTTTTCATATGTAAGGTGCTTATAGATTTGGACTACTGAGGGACTCCATGTTGGGGAAGATGCATGCAGTAAAAAATTCTGATAAATATGAAAAAAAGATTGGCTTGCATTTCTGGGCAGTGCCAACCAGTCTTTGTTCCCTTTGCAAAAAATCATAGGATAACTTGGGTTGGAAGGGACCACTGGAAGCCACGTAGTCCAACACCCTGCTCAAATCAGAGCCAGTGAGTTCAGGTTTCTCGGAACATATGAAGTATTTAGCAGCATACTCGACATAGCTCAAACCTTAAGTGTCTGGTGGTGAGTTTCTTGGGATTTCTGAAAGGGAAAAGATTGAATTGTAATATATCTCCTTTGTCTTTACCTTTCAGAAGAAAAAAAAAAACAACCAGAGGGAGGCTGAGGAAAGGAGTTCTTTACTATGCATTTCCTTTTATTTTTAGATAGAAATAAAATTTTCATCAGGCTAAACCTTACTTTCCATACTCAATTATTTCCCAGAAAGTTGAAATAAGTATAGATATAGGCTTTTCAAGAATATGTCCCTAGAATTTAATTTCTAAAGTGAAGAGAAACTGCAAGGTGACATTACTTTTGAATATTGAGCCTTAATAAAAGGCTTCGTTTAGGCATCCATCCTTGAAAATGGATGGTGAACTATGTAAGGATTAGGAGGGAACGAGGGAGAAAAGGAGGTGCAAGAGAATGATAGTAGATGAAAGTACAAGGTAATTTAAGTCCTTGGTTAATGTCCCTATTTGAAATTAGCACTAGTTGATTTGGTCACCCAAGCACTGGCAGCTCAAAGTCAAATTCATACCCTAAAGTCTTCTTGCCATGGATTGGTTTTGAGTAAGTTTGTTATGAGTCTACCATTATCTTCTAGAAAAGTGGCCCTTCCAAGACAGGGTTGGGATGCTTTGTAAATAACCTCCTAGTGCTTTGCATGCACAGACATCTTAACTTCAGAGGGCACCTGCAGTAGAGAAGATCAGAGAGCAATGCTTATTGATAATGGCAGCTGTAATGAGTTTCCCCTTTTATAAGGCTGTATCTCCAGTAGCCAGACAGTGTAAACATCCATCACTGGGTCTTGAATATGCAATATTGCATCACTCCTGTGCTGAGGGAGCTGACAGCCTGTTCTGTTGTTCCAGGTGAGAAGAGTGAGAGGGACAGTCCAGGGCTCAGTTTTGGGGCTCACCTGGTACCCACTGGAGCACAGCTGAACAAGACTAAACACTGATACTGCCCCATCTCCTCCTGAAGTCTCAGCAGAAGTGGATTCCTCTCTTCCAAGCTCTGGTGTGCACACAGACTTCTCATGTGATTTTTTTTTTGTTTTCAGGTAAGCTCACTTTTTCCATTTTTTTAATACGTTAGAGTTTCCTAAATGGGAAATTATATTCTATTTTTCTAGACAATTTTGTTGCTACTCGTCAAGACTTTCAGATGCTACTGGAGCATATAATAAATGTTGATTACTACTAATGGAGATAAAACTTCTATGAGCCAGTCTTGCAAGAGGCATTAAAAATTAGCAAAGAAAAAATAAAAAAAGCAACAAGGAACAGCTTAGCAGAGGTTCCGTATTCATAAAGCTATTTATAGTTGGTGTGCTGGGTTGAAGAGCAGGTTTGTGCCTCTGCCAGCAAGATGCTCCAGCCTACTGCTGTGCTAGTGTTTGCCCTAATTTTGCACTTGCATTCTGAGTCTCCCAAGGGGATGCTGAGCAGATGTGTGATTGACCTGAATCTCAAAGGTGCATGGGTTTGACTCTGTCTCTGAGGATGATCGGAGAGATGTGATCAACTTCTTTTCCAGGACCTGCTCACATTGATTAGCATGTGTTGGCTAGACAGCTTGTAAAACCTTCCAACTAAGAATTTTCTTTATCTACAAGTGGCCAACGAGACCTGAAGCGAAGATTGACAGAGGGGTTGCACAAACATGGTTCTCAATCTGTGCTTTAGCCACAAAGTAGTTTAAAACCATTTTGGCAGCTCACCTGATGCTGACGATGCCCCTGGAAACACTGTTGTCAGGAGCAGGGGGCTGGTTCCAGCCTGGTGTGAGACTGGAGGGGAAGGCGAGGGATTTTGCTGGGATTGCTTGTGCTGCCTTCATCTTGGCTACCAGTAATAATTGTCTGTAGACCATACCTTTCAGAAGATAGCACTTAGCCTATTCATCAAGAGAAACATATGTCTCCTGTCCAACACTAAAAAGAAACAACACAAGGGAAGAGGCAAATAAAATTTACAAAGAGCCAAGTTAAGAAAACAAGAGTGTTCTAGTGTTTAGCTAGTATCTGGCTGCATGCTAGTTTGGGAGGGGGTTTTTTTAGGTGTTTGGAGGGGAGGAGCGTTTCTGTGTATTAAGTTTTACTTCCCCTTAAAATCTATTGGGAAAAGGAGGGATCAAAATACAGTTTTACATGCAGAGGAGCTGCAGAATGAATAAAAGTGAAGACAGCTGTTCTAAAACAAAAAAGTACATTCCGCCATCACACATTCATTTATGTACCTAAAATCATTATTTTTTCAAAATGTAGGAAAAAGCATGAAAATAGCCACTATTTAAGCTTCTTAGAAATATACATCAGGGAAGATGAGCATCACTAAGGAACAAAGGTGGGTCCTGTGGGGTATGTGAACGTAAGGGTGGACTCACTGAAAGCAAGTAATAGCAGAGTAATTTTGCTGTGGAATTTTAAACCAATTGTGCAAATGACAGAGAATGTGTTCTGAAAGTAGCCAGAAATGCTTTTTTTGTGAGTATAGCTAACGTGGTTTCAGAAAGTCTCTGCCTGGCCAGGGTTAGTGCTCTCACAGCTGAGGCAGGATGAGTGCTGGTGTGTTTGGCTGTATATCATTGCCTCATGATCTTTCTCGATCTGCCTCTCCCATGGTAAATCTTCCAAAAAAAATACACAGAGGTGTGTCTGATAATACCCAGTGCCTCAGCTTGTTCCTACATCTGATTGGGAAGTCTGATGTTCAAAAGGTGCTTGGTCTTAGATTTTGCAATGATTAAATGTTTTGATAAGTTGCATTAAACAGCACCAAACTTTTACTGAATTTACTGCAGGTTTCACATAACTGGACTGATTAAAGGTAGTGTTTCAAGAAGCCTTCACTGATTTAGTTGTTTCTTGAGCTCTGTTCCTTGAAAGGAAGATTAGCATTCTTGTGCTTTTTAATAAAATGAGCTGAGTACTAAAAATCCAGTGTCAGCAGTTTGCCTTGAACACCAGCAATGTGGCTCATTGCTCTAAAGAACATGGAGAATATTAAATGTGGATATTAATTTTGTTCATTCCTCCTTCACAAACAAAATAGAACATGTTCATGCAAGAGGGGGAAATAGTTTATAGGTTTCTTCAACATTGCCTTTTGTAGTATACAATTATGAATTTTGAGGCATAGTGGATATGAATTGTTTCCTGGTGTTAGCTGTATGTAAATCAGGTTGGTTGGTTGTTTTGTTGTTTTGGTTTTTTTTTACAACTGTTGAAGTACCTACATGGTAGTGCTTAAAAAGAGAAACAATCTCTGAGACATCTACTAAACTTTCTTTTCTTTCTAGAAGCTTTCCTCAAACTTCATTAATCTTCAAAGTTTTCCCTTTAAATGGGTGGCTAGCATGAGCATTTCTGCAAATTCATTTCATATGAAAATTTTGTCTCTAAAGTTGTTCAAGTAAGCGTAGCTGCAACTCTGATTCACTTGTGTGGCAATGAACTTCACATGTAAATCGAGCTTCTAATAAGTCTGCATTGTGCTAGAAGGTGCTAATGGCTGCCATCAATCAGAGGGCTGGTAAAAGTTGTTCTCCTCCTCTCCCCCAGACTAAATGAGACAGCAATTAAATGCCCTTTTGTCGAGTGATAGCTGAGACAATGGAAATCAATGTCCAAAGTACAAGCTAGAATGGCAAGTCTTAAGTATAAGCTAAGCCATGTTTTTCAAGGGATTGGCATGTTGATTTGCTTACAGCTGAGAGGGTATATGAAAGGAATAACTGGGAGTGTAGACAGCAGAAGCAACAGTAATGCTCTTTGGAACCAAGCCAGAAGGGAATATGTGCTGGGAAGACATCTCAACAGGGCTGTATTGCCATCATCTTGCCTCCATGCAGCCCAAACTCAGCCAACAGTACAAATTTGATCCAGAACAGACCCTAGCATGAGATCATGATCAGCAAATATGATATCAAGGGGTTTTTTGTGGTATGTTTCTAGGTTGGCTACTCAAGAACAGGCAGTATCTGATCTGGTATGAAGACTACTGCTACAAACTTAATCTTTCAGCTTCTCTGAAAGTGCTTCAGCTGGCAGGCACTTGACCAGTGCTGTTTTTGCAGTGATTTATAAAGCTGGAACAGGATTTGCTGCGTTGTCAAGCCACATGCTGAGAACAACATCCCCCTTCCCCAAATGCCATCACTTATTTCCCCCTAGTGCTTACACATGCGAGAGTCGTGTGTCTCCTAAAAAAAATTGCCTTGTGAAAAAGCCCATTTTTAAAATCCATTTCTTGTAGATGAAAACAATCCCTTGAGACCCTTTGTACTGGTTAACAATTTTGTCCAGAAGATATGCAGTCACTTAGGTGGCTGAGTGTTTTTTGCCCATCTTCTTCACTCCAGAACTTCTCCAAAGCTCATTATGTCAATGGGACACTTCCTTTTGACTCCAGCTCACAATTCTGCCTTAGCTTTATTGCCTTGCTGAAAGGGCCTTAAGTTACTTGTGTGCACAGGGCTGCATTGTCTCTAATCTGTGTGGATTTTTTGTTTTAATTGGGGTTTTTTTTCTGCTTTTGTGCAAAACTGTAAATGCATTGAGAACAAGAAGCTATTGCATTTACTAATGGCAAGGCACACTGCTATCATGCAGCTCATATGCTGTTGGCAGAGACTGTGGCTATATGATGCTTTACAGCAGCTCAGCTAAACTGAGAGAAAGCCTTCTGCAAGTTTAAGGCTCTAAAGAAATGTTACAGTAAGAAATTATTTTATTTTTGTGCCTGAAAAGTATTGCACACAGATGACCAGAATCATCTGAAGTAACACCAGAATTTGACTAAAAGAAAGTACATCTGTTTATAGAGTTCGGTAATGAGTTTGTTCTGTGGAGTTGAACAAAGAAAACCAAAACTCCCTGTATTAAGAGGTCCACAGAAATCATCAGGCATTGGGAATGGACTCGTAAAAAATCTGCTGGTTGATGTTCCTTGTCCTTATTGCTCAGTGACAAAACACTGTCTTTTTCTTGTGTTCCCATCGAGGAGACACCCTCTTCAAATTCATGTTCTACTCCACTTTAGTCTTTGGTTTTATAGTATTGCCAGTTATTGTGAATGACACTGTATACAGTCCCATTGTCTTCATATTGATTTGAGTGCTCACCTCTGATGTTAACTCTGGTTCAAGCCTTGACTTGCACCTCACTTCTGCATCAGGTTCTCTATTAAAGTAAAGCAGAGGCCCAAGGAACCAGGAGAGATTCCTGGTATTGGTACAGCTATACACTGCCATGTTACCAGCGTGAGTATAATACTTTGAACCTTTCAATGAAGACCTTGGATTATTAATTTGATCTCCACTATTACCAATACTGATACATTTTCTTTAATATTAAAGCATTCTTATCAATAAATATATAATATTAAATTCTACAATGTGGCCAGGATGATCATAGGCATAGAGAGTGCAGAAGCTCTTTGTACTGTTTTATATTTAATTATTCTCTGTGTAATTTTGAATAATCATGGATTAGGTTTTTTTAAGCATCTGCTTCTATACTGAAAACCTTCAGCAGTCCAATAAAGCAGAGCCATTGACTGCTATTTGATGCGTCCATTACCTCCTGCAAATGCCTTGGAATACAATGGGGTAGCAGGCAGACTTCAGAGCTGTCATGACAGGTATTAAGAATGTGTCAAATCCGAGTGATGACTGATAACATATCTGTCATTTGTGATGGGATTATTAGGAAGAGGAAAGCCACTAAGAGAAAGATACTCCAGGAAAAAAAGAGGGGGAGGGGAAGACAGGAGGAGAGAGGATTTACTGTTCTTTGGAGCTGCCTGGTTTAATTAAGCCTTGTCTAGTCCATAAACAAATCTATTAACTTTCTGAATGCTTTGGCAGCTTACGCACTTCAACGCTGCAGGAGTAATTCCATGGAATTTAGGTTTCTTTTTGGTGGAGAGTTGCACTATAGGTATTGTGGCTATAATGAAGGTTCTCAACCAGTACATGTAAACAGCTATTGCAATAGTACTATATTTTTAATTTTGTTTTCTAATTGAGATTTTAACAGAACACTGTAGAAGAAAGAATTTAGCATGCACCTAAGTTTTCTGCATGGAAGCTCTTTATAGAACTGAGGAAGGAGAACAGTCTGCCGGTACCATTTGATTTGTGTCTTTGGCTCACAAAAGGGCGTAAAGGATCGCTTTTTTTTTTTCAGTCTGCATGTGTATCTTGTGCGAGCGTGGAAAGAAGGCTGAGCTTCATCTCACTTGTAAAATTAGGTGCTGATGAATGGGCCCAGTGTGCCTAGTACACTAACTGATGCCTTTCAGATGTTCTAGGCAGAGCCATAAACACATCAAAGGTCTAAAAGCAGTTAAATATTAAAACAAAAGAAGCATCTTATTCTGCTGCCTTGTGATACTCAGGCAGTGCCAGGACAGAGAAGGTGACCTGTGTGCTTCTTGTTGCCAGCATCTTTTTGGTGCAGGAGTATCCCCAGAAGCAGTAGAACCAGCAAAGCTATCTCATACAGCCCCTACACACAGAGCTCAATTTGGAGGTGCATATTAGATGTCAGAAGAGGAGAAGCCTTGAAGTTCAGTGGGCTGAGACAACTATTCCTAGCTGTCATATGCTCACTTAAATCCCCTTTCAGCAGGATTCAGCAGCCTTTGAACAGAGACCCATAACACTGTCCAGGTTGTCTCTCTGTCCTTTCTGCCAATGTATCTGTTGGCTTTATATGAAAAAGGACCTGGTCTTTATTTCTGCCCCTTCCACAGGCACAGCCAAGGTGCTTATCAGCTCTCTCAGGGCCTCCGGTCCATTGGGGAAGCAAACGTAGCGGAGGTCAGCCCAGTGCCCAAGACGACACTTCGGTACCAGTGGACTGTTGCTGGAGGGCAGCTGCTGTGTTGGATGTGTTCAACCAGGGTGGCTGCCAGCTTGGATAATACATCTGATGGCCTTCCATGCTGATTGATGACTCAGAGAAAGGCAGCTGCTCTGAACATAAGCAGGAGGCCAAAGGACAGTTGCAGGTTTGCAGAGCTTAGAGAAGACCTGTGTGAAGGCCAAGCTGTAGCTGTCATAGTGCAGAGTGAACAACATTTGATTGATTGTTAAATGATTGTTGATATGTGAGAAGCACACAGTGGCTTAGTCAAAAGCAAATGCTATTGAGTGGCTTTGGACCCCATTCAGATCAGCTGCCTGAAGCTGCCTGTGTCCGCCTTTTGTCACACAGCAGAGACAAGCCAAGTCCCCTCCACTCCAGATAAGCCTACCTCTCTCCTCTAGTAGGGTGAGCTCCTCTCTTAAGCAAGGTGACCCCTCACTGGTTCCCCCGCAATGCTGGTGGAGCAGTGGGGCAGGCAGGTGGCTGGCCTCTCACCCTTGCAGAAGGACATGCCAGAGCATGTGGCAATGGCTGCAAGGGGGCTGAGGGTGCAAGCACAAGCTGAAAGCTGCGGGGTGAGCTACGGCAGGGCTGGAGATGGTACCCACCACACGCATGCTCGTTGCGGCACACTCATGGGCTCATACCCTTGATTACCTCATGGAAACTCGCTTGCCTGCAAGTCCTTGGGAAAGACCTTTTTTTTTCCCCATCTATAAATGCTCATTTACCCCACCCACAGAAGCTGGCTGAGCAAAGAGCGAAGAGCAACCTGAAGCAAGGACGCCAAGCTTTAAATGTGATGTATTGTGGCTTAGTTAATTTCCCAAGGTAGTTCTTTCAAGGGCCTTGTGGCAGCTGTCCCAAATCAACCAGTGATTTGAGTACCTCAACCCAAAGCCGGTTTAGCTCAAGAGTTGTTAAAGGAGCCTGATTTTTTTTTTTTTTTCATCCTGAAGCTTAACTCAGCATTTTTTCAGAGTAACTTGAAGTGTACACCCAGAAATGATTAATCATACTGTAAAATCTTGGCTTCAACTTCCTCATTTATAAATAGGAGATTGCCATATGTGTTGTTAACATTGTGTCTGGCCAGGTGGCAGTACCTTGGTTCATACCAATTAAATATGATTTTGTAAAGAGGGAGGGCTGTGGAGAAGAGCTCTGAAACAGAGCCTTCCTCCACTGGTCACAGGTTTGCTTTGGCTCTGAGTAGATGAAACACAGATGTTCATGTATATTGATGATGGGCAGCCTACAGTGTGTGACTTTGCTCTTCAGTGGCTACCCCTTTGGGAGGAGACACCAGCACAAATTGGGACTGCTGGCAGCTTTCACAGCCTACTTTTTTTTTTTCTCCCACTGCTTTCATTGTCTTTCATCAACTCCCATGTTTAATAGATTTATGTGTTGAATGGGTTTCCTGTCCCAGGAAGGGACTACAGTGAAGTGCACATGAGCTTGGAGTACTTCTCAGAGGGAAGCTATTACGTTCCCTGTACTCTCTTCCTTCCCCAATTCACTAGATTTTATCAGTTTAGAATAAGAAATAAGAACATTTATCTGGGAAGTACTGCACAAGCTGACTAGAGACTCAGTTATTTCTTTTTTTTCATTTTGCTATAAATGAGTTGTCCTGAGATAACACAGAAAATCATGAGGCTGAGGGAGTCACCTCTGAAGATCATTGAACTTTTAATAAATTCCTTTTAGGGTCCAAGATCAACACTGCCCTTCATTATCTCAGTTCTGTTTTGCATGTGCTCATACTTATCTGAAGCCCAGTTCCTGATTTATTCTTTCATTTAGTGGTAGGATTAGAGGCATCCTTTGCAAACCAAACCAAACCACCACTACTAAATACACTAGGATATCTTTAACCTGAAAAAACCACCCAGCAAAGAAAACTCTTTGTAAGTCTAACTCTTGAGTTCATCACATATTTGAATGAGATCTGATTTCTATGTTTGTTTGGATAAAGTAAAACATTTCCAAAAATTAAAGAAGTCAGCAGTGGTGGTTGTTTGGGGGAGGGAAGCTGCAAGGCAAAATATTGCAAAATGACTTCTTGCTGATAACAAACAAAGCCCAGTGGGAGATTTCTGTTTTGAAAATATGTAACTGTTGACATGAGGATGTTTGTTACAATATTTTTAATGCTGATAAAAGAAAACAACATTCATTGGAGTTTTGGTAACCTTCAAAAACCCCACATGTTAAGCTCTGGTTGCTCTGCTCTGGATGGTAGCGTTACACTGTGTGTAGGGAAGGTTTTTCTCAGCTAACAGTTTCCTCTATTGTTTCCACCTCTAAACCTTTTATACTGTATTTAAAGGAGAGGGAATGAGAGAGAGAAAGAGGTTTGGTCACAAGAATAGTGTGCTACATGAATGTCTCTGATAAGACTTTCAGGGTGGTGTGTTTGCAAGTTGAAAAGTTGCAGCTAAGCCTAGGTAAAGCTAAAAAATTTGTACTTATTTTAATTGTGGTGTAAAGCATCAGTATTATCATATGAAAAGCACCAGTGATGCCTTGACTTGCTTGATAAAATAAGAATCTGCTCATGGTAATGACCATTAACTCACTGACAGGATGATAAAGAGATTACAGGGTTCAGCTTCCCACTTAAAAAGAACTGGTTGGTGCATGTGCTGTTCTGCTAGTCTCATCTCTGGGTATGTTGTGCAACAGTCATGGAAAACATTTTTAATATTTTCAATGTTCTACCTGACAGCATGATCACTATAGTATACAATTTTCTGTTCCTCTGACCTCTTACATACCAATTGTATTGGGAAAACATTAATTAAGCAGGAACAATGTATTTATTGTGACTTGAAGTTGCTTTTATCACAGTTGCTATTGTTCAGATTCCTGAACAGGAATGAAAGAGCCTGCTTAAAGATGCTCTCCAAGCACTCTGTTTAAGGATGGCTCTTTGTTCATAACTGCCGGAAAGTAGCAGAAAATTATAAAAGGAAAAATTCCCGTCTTTGCTAATTCAGTCCCTTGAGTCTTGATGCAAAACAGTTTATAGCAATTCACTTCCAGATTTAGCTTAGTTTAATTTTAGCCTTGGTCATTGGGGCCACCAATGTGTTTTGCTCTTCTTTAAATGGACTATAAATTCCTTGGTAACACCTTGAAAAGATAGTAATTTTTAGAGTGATGTGAAGAAAGCTAGGACCTTGTGGAAATTCCGTGTTTATACACTAACCTGTGATTTTTTTTATTTTTTTTTTTTATGGCATGGTACATTGATAAAGAATACCTGAGCACCCTGAACAGTGAACAGAGACCAGTGTCTGTAGAAGTTATAGTGCTGGTAGTGGCTGTCATCTAAAGATCATGTGGTAGATGGAACAGTTGGGACAATTAGGATAAGATTTTGAGTTCAGAGTCCAGAAAGTCATGTTCCTCTGAAAGGACTTGGAGCCCTGCTTGTTACTTCCCTAATGATGTAATTTGGCTTAACAAAACCAATTCTGTTTCCTCATAAGCCCTGGATCTCTTATGGCATGTTACATGGTATGACATACAGCATTTTCAAATGGAAGACAAATCAATTCTCTTTTCTGCCCTGAAAACAAAAAATAGTTTTGTGTTAGTCAATAGAGTTTCCAGAAAGTTGCACTCGGTTGAGCCCTACGAGCATAAACGTTACTACTCTGAAGTGCTCTGTTAAATTCTTATCCATCCTATTCCTGCCTTTTTACTGTTCCTGCCTTTCCGTTATAAAGTATTGCCTTTCAATGTGTCAAACTGTTCAATTGTGTATCATGCAGAAAGGTGGTTTGCTTTTCTTAACTCTTATGTCCAGCTGTTACCAATAATTCCTCTGCAACCCTTCTAAGTATTCTCCTGCCATTTTTGAGCATTGCCACAGTATTTGTGTTACTCTCAGTGGTATGTGAAATTCCCTCATTCCCTTTTCCTTACCTGCCTCTGGCTACATGCATTCATATGAAGTAGAAATGTTGTTGTAAGATACCAGACAGAGAGGACTGCAATGAGAGAGAGTCTGAGAAGACCACCTCACTCCTGTTAGTCCGTAAAGAACTTAAATTACAAGATTTACAAGGGGTGCACTAATTGATCTGAGGAGCTGGATGCTACCTGCTCCTTCAAAAAGTTGGGGGATCTGTTTAGATCCTGCTAGTGCCAGAGAGGAATGTGTACCCTGAAACACAGGGTGGGACTATTTAGGGCCTTAGGTGAAGTGTAAGTGTTGGGGAAGCTTTGCAGCTGTGCTGCTCTGGCTCCCCTGCTGCCAGTCTTTCAACTAAACTTTAACCAAGACTACTTGGAGTCAGGTATTCACCTGTGTTGCAGTCGTGTATCCTGATAGCAGCTTGGGTATGATCTTAGTATCGATCTGTTACTCCAGACCTATAGGCTTTTAAGAACATAAACCATATTGGCTGTTTTAATGTGACAGGGGTCTTTATCCCCATCCTTTTCCACCAGAATATCTATGAAAAAAGTGGATTTCTTTTTTATTTTTTGTTTAAAGAGGTAACCCCACCTGATTCTTCTGCCCGATGTTCCTGCTTATTGTTTGTGATCTTACCTCTTTCTAATGGCAGGCATGCCAAAATTTGACTTCAGGCTTTGCAATATACACAGTTTGGGAGAAGACTAGTTGAATTCTTTCTATGTGTGGAATACAGAATGAAGAAATACAAACCTGTTAATTGCTTTAAAAATGTTGTATGGTTTAAAACTTATTTGTTACCCTGCAGTTATCTGTAAGGTCTGCTCTAGAGTCAGCCATCTATATAGTTACTTATATTACTGCATGTTTCATATCTGGCACTCAAAAAATGATGTTTATTCTTTTCTTCCTGATGTGAAAGCCATTCTCAGTCAATAAGTTGTCAAGCTACCCTTTTGTCATTATCGCTGCCTAGTTGTGTTCTCTTGCATCAAGTCTCCTAAATCTTGCCAGTCTAATGTGTTAAATTCTTTGACAAGAATGTTCCAGTTCTGGAGCGCTGAGAGCTTTGCTTGTTTTTCTTCATGAATGGAATGAAATGCTTTTTGGTGAAAATACAAATGCAGCAGAAACTGAAAAATGTAGACTTCCTTTGTAATCAATAGAGGAAAAATGGGCACTTCTGAACCGTTATCCACTGCAGCCCTTGAGCTGTCCACCTTGGAGAAGATTAATTGCATTCTCCAAGTGCCTGGTTTTCTCAGCTGATAAAGAGAGGTTAGTTGGTTCACTGTGAGAGCTATTTCCACACTATTGCTACAGAATTTTAGGAAAGATGGGCTCCAGCATTTCGGTTTCAGCAATGAATAGCACAGCTAAGCAAGGACCTCTATCTCTTCTACCGTATTTTGGTTTAAAAATTACGAAAAAAAAGGGTTCAAGACCTATTTTGCTTATGCCTCCAGTTCACATGGCAAAGTTAATCTGTGAGGTTCTCTCTACTCTTCTCCTCTCCCCTCGCCCCTTTTTCTTGGAGACAAGCTTGTCTACAAATAGACTGCAACAATTCAGACTGAAGCTGAATGTGCTGAAGTACTTCAAAAATAAGCTGTTTGTGTCCCTTTCCTTGGAAGTATTGCACAGTAGTATTGGGAAAGCTTTACCAAATACATATAGTAAACAGATTATTCTGCCTTTTCCCTTCTATGCATAGGGAACTCGTTCCAAATTGACTTTTTGAGACTATGTTATATTTCACATTTTTATACTCATGATAAAGCAGAAAATGGGACGCACTATTTAGGGTCAAAATGATTTTGACTAATGCCTTCCCTGAATTGCGTTTAGGGCTGTGGGTGGACATCTGAAAAGTTGTTTGTTCTAGAGATGATCTCAAGATGTGCACAGAAGGCAAGAATGGAAAGTATATCCCAGAATGTCCGCAGAATCACGGAATATAGGGATTGGAAGGTCTAGATCACCTTGTCCAACCCCCCTGCTAGAGCAAAGGACAGTAATGATTTCTGCATCTGTAATATATTACAAAGGATTTTCCCCTCCATATCAGTGCAGTTTTCAACCTATGTTAGTCTTGCATAGCACTGCATACTATTTTTATATGAAAGTACATGATATTCTGCAGCATGTATTAGGGAATGGTGTGTGCATTAGCCTAAAGCCCCGTGTCCGTTCCATGAACAACTGAGCTACTGGGGGACATGGGTGTGGGCAGGCAGGGCTGGCTGGGCAGAGAGACTGAGCCATCCTTGTCCCTTTGGTGCCAGTTCTGCTGCCACCCAGGCTGATGTGAACTGACCTGGATAACTCGTATCAACCGCAGTGCTCAGGGAGAATTACAGTAGAAGGAGATACTCTGTTTGATAGAGCAAAGAAATGACCCTTGTGCAAAAATGACGTTCAGGGCTTTTGTGTGCTCCCCACTCCATCTGTGCTGGGTCAGGGTGGCAAGTACTGGGGGGCAGTGTTAATATGGTACCACTTCAAGCTACCCCTTGAAGAAAGAGCTTGTCCAAAGCCCTAGAGATATATGAGTTTCAATTCTCTAACCAGGTCAATGCTTCTGATTTAATTCCTGCTGCTGTTTTATGGGATTTTCTTTTAGCCACTAGTTTTCTCTAAACACTAGTTCAGGTCTTGTCTCCATCATGTTGATTTACTGGCCCTGATGACAACGTCAGTAACTTGTGCACAGCATTTTATTTTCAAAATGTATTTTCTTTTATTAGTTTGCAGATTTTCACAAGATGAATTTATGTAATTGGGTCTATATTGTTTATTATTTCATTTTATTCATTTTCTTTCTTAACTAAATGTTCTTAGCCTTTTCAATTTTGTTTCATATGGAAGCTTTTCATAGCTACATTGCATGTGGTTGATTTTAATTAATTATGCATCAACTAGTGATATATAGAGAGAACTAATACCTTTATTCATTTAGCACTGAAATACACTTTTCCAAAGTGGTAGACCTATATAATACATTATTTAAAGGGCTCTGACTCATGACTGCAGGCAGATGTTTTTGATACAGGGCACAGAGTAGCAGAAGTAAGCTTTGATCTGTTGCTTTTCACTGCTGAAAGGAAACTGTTTCCTGGACCATCTGCGTCCCTTCCTTCTCTCAGGCTTCTGCTGAGTACTGGATATGAGAAGTTTTGGCAGCTCTGCCCAAATGCACCCAAATGCAGCATCCCTGAAGGCAGGACTTTGTGGGTGACAGCCCCTTGGGCTCTGCCCCTGAAGGCCCAGAAGATCTGACAGGGTGGGCGCCTGTACAGCTTTTCTCTTGAGAGTCTCATTTAGCAGCTGGCTGGGCGAGTGGAAAAGTTCTTCCAAAGACTGTCATGAATTCACTTGCAAAATTGTATTTTGCACTTAAGCATAGCAAAAAGGGAGCTACAGGCCCGTACTTCAGACCAATCTGACTTGCTCATGGCCTTTTATCAGGCGGTGCAGCTTTTCCTGCACTGGTGTTCCCAGACAGCTAACTTGTTTCTCTGGAGGCACAGGGCAGGGTTTCTGAACTTGCTCAACATTCCCCTTGTCTCAAAGTGCTGGGTGTCCTTTGATCTTCCTTCCTCAGGCTTGGAAAACAGCCCTGCCACCAGGATCTGTGTGAGGAGTCCTTCAAAGCTATAAATGTGGCTAATTTATTGGAAGGGAGGCTTCTGAGCGCCAGCCATTGTTTCACCTTTCCTACCTCATTACCCAATGAGCCTTGTATGGCTTCCCTGTCTTTTAGCCGTGTTTTTGGACAGGCAACAAAACAAAACAGAACAAAAAGTGTTATAGTTGGAGGGGTTTTGTTTGCTTTTTTTTTAAAAAGAGACATAAATGCTTCCTTAGTTCAGCCCACACAGATGTAGTTGTTTTCTTCCCTCTCAAAACCTATCTACATTTATATGGTAAGAAGATACCACTCAGCTTTATTTTAATGCCCTACCCTGCCCTACCTCAAAGTCCAAATCTGTCACTCTACCATGTTACCTTTCGCCTATAGTTTCCAAACACCGCCCAGGCATTTAAAAACAGAAATGATCATAGTATAGAAACAACAAAGTCGCTTGCTTAATTCATTTGCGTGTGTGTGTAGTATCCGTGAGAAGGTACCTCCAAATGCAATGTGTTGTAGTTACTTGTCTAGGTGGTTCTATTTTAATCTCCTCCTGCATGAGGGAAGTCCCATGATCATGGCCAACCAAAAAAGTTTTCCCTTCTTTATGCATGGACTTCATCCAGCTTAAACCACCCAGACATGATGTCTAACTCCCTTTGAAGATGATGGAAAAGATTTTTGCTCTGTAAATACTCAGTATGTGGCTTAAACACACACTGCTCTGGCTCTCAGAATAGTTTGCAATGGTTAGAATTCCTGCAGTTTTTTGGGATTTCACTACGTTTTTATTGTAGAGAACTAGCTAGGCCCAGTATTTCAAATATGTCTTCACTGGACCCCAACACCACACAAGATAATTTCTTCTGATGTTAACATCTGGATTTCAACATGACTAGTGCTTCCAGAATTTTTGTTTGCCTTGCATTCCTCAGCATTAAATTTACCACAATGGAGAAAAGCTATGCTTCACTAAAACCTGTAATAGATGCTAAGAAAAGTATATAAATGGTGTATCAGTTCCAAGCTGTCAGCTAGAATAGCATCCCCTCACCTCTTCCCCTGTCTCTTTTGCTATTAATAAGAAATTTTCTTTGCTGTCTCCTCTGCCACTAATCCCATGGAAAAATTCCGACTCAGTCTTGAAAGGTAAAATTATGTTGCAGGTGTCTCCAGACTGGCAAATAAGAGGTCACGTTTTAGGTAAAATAAACAAAAAAATACCCAGACTAAGCACTGAGACTTTACTCTGGCAAAATCCTGTTGACTTTACAAGCCATTGGTCTGAATGAAAATTAGTAAAAACATGATGTGAGGCAGTACAGAGATGGCCGCGGACTGATTCCATTGTTGCTTGTTCTATACACGGTTGTATTTTCACATATTCTTTGTTTTATCTGCCTAAGACAGTAGTTTGTAATTCAGACAGGCAAGAGACAGCTTCTTTGAGGGCAGCAGTATTAAAAATATTGCTTCTTTTTTGGCAAACTAGAAACATTCTTTTGTGTGTTTAGGAAAGATGGGCTGGATATTTTTGGACACTCACTAATTCAGTTCAGCTGTCCTTGTTTTATTTGCTTAGGTTTGGAAAATGAGAGCAAGGGAGAATATATAGAATTACTTAAAAGTATTTCTTTATGGAGTTGCATACCACCTTGTTCATATCTTCTCCATATATCAAGAAATCGGATCATTTACTATGTCTTTTAATTTTTAATTCAAAACATGTATCCTTGTAATTGACAGACCAACTCAGTTTTATCATAATAATCATCTGAGGGTAATATTCTTCTGTGTAGCTTCTGGTATACCAACTCCTGTATCCGTAGAGTCTCTTTATTTTTGATGTGTTTTTGAATTTACTTACACAGCAAAAGATAAGAAAGCTTATGGAGGGGAAAAGTAATAATAAAACAAAGAATGGTAACAAGGCTTGTGTAAAACATTGCTGCAGAAACTCCCTTGAGGGACTGTACTCCAAACCCTGAAGTAACTGCACACTACAGAAGTAAAACCACACTATCATGAAATGATGGATGGGTTTCCATGCACAGGAAAAGAAAATGGGGATGGCTGTAGGACAAGCTGGGACTACTTTTCATCTTTACCCAGAGGCAGCTGTTCGGTTTGCTTCATCCAGTGAGGAGCAGAGGCAGGGGCAGAGAGGATGCCAACCTTGTGCGTGGTTATAAAAGGGTGAAATATGGTGTGGGAGGAGAAAAGGGAAAATTAAAGTCAGGAAAGCAAACAAAAGGCAGAAGGATAAAAATCTATTTGAGTTAGTGTGAAGCCCCAGAAAATCTTTAGGCCTCCTGAGATAAGTGGATGCTATTCTTCTTGGGCTTGTTTTTCTTTCTGGTGTTGCTCAGCATTTCACATCATGTGTCCTTCTTTGTTACAAGTGAGTGAGAGAGGTTATCTCTGCTTTGAGAGGGGTCTTTCTTTTCCAGCCCAAGAAGGTGATTACTCAGAAGGTTCTTAAAACCCCAGTAAATCTTGGGATCCCGACAGATAGTCTCAATATATTTCATGTTTTAAACTTTGCTTTCAGATGGTGTGTCTCCTCTGCTCTTTTGCCACTAGCAAAGGATATACTTTTTTTTTTTTGTATGTTGCATCTATTAGGAGTCAATAGCTTAACCAATATCATTCCCAAAATTGTACCACAACCATGGGTTTAGTGTGCTTATGGGGACCTTGAGGTTCTTGACAGAACTGGATTATTTTATTAGACATGATGAAGTAAATGTTCTGTACAAACAAGAGAGAGGCTGTTTTCAGGTTGAGAAGCATTAGTTTGCCAGTAGTAAAACCTAAATTGCAGTGTGTTATGTAGCCATCCCCAGAAGATGTGAGTTGATAAGGTTGTGCAATACATCCCTGCTCAGAACGGCGTGCTTTGGCTTACAACCTCCTTAAACCTGCTGCTTCTCTCCAAGAACCTGAAGCAACTGGAAAAGTGAGGGCACAGACCAGGGACTTTTCTGTATGTAGTTTACATTTATTAAGACATAATTACAAAGGGATCTAGGCTAAACTTTGTGATGATTTTACAGTGCACTCGGGATGCCTTCGATGGAGAGGGAAGTTAGGACGATCAAAACACTTTCTTTAAAAATGGGAGCCTGCACTGACTTTTGAAGCTATGGGATAAGTGCCATTCTGCATGATTAGTTTAGGCTGTGGCATCACAGTTGGGGATGATAAATACAACTGGCATAACCTGCTGGTTATGCTTCTGGGATGTTGATTTTAACTACAGTTTTGTCTGTCGGGAGGAATGTGTGGGTGAAGCATCCTATGGGTGACTGTGACTGAACACTTGCTCCATAGCTCCAAAATGGGAGCATAGCTGAGAAGCAGGAGGACTTTTAGGCATCTATGAGATCTCTCCTGCTTTTAAAATGTACTTCCAAGGTTGTTAATGCACATAAATCACCTAGCCCTTCAGGGACAGCTGGATTTGTTTTAGACTTGCTAGGTATTATAGAACGTCAGTGTAGGATCAACAATCTGTTCACAGTAAGGGAGCTGAGAGGACTCCCAGGCCTGCAGTGGGACAGCCCTTGGTGGGGGAGTTGAAATCCACTTCAACACCAAATTAGTATGTTTTGGGTCATGATACCGTAAAAGCAGCTGGCTGGTGAGAAGGGGACACTGCAGAGAGTACTGCATGAGTGGGGAGCAAGCAGATCTGGTGGGATCTCTATGCCAGTCACCCCTTGAACCTAGATCCAGACCAGGGGCAATCCTGACTTCCCACAGCTTCTGTCTGGTGTTAGGGGCCATGGAGAGAGAGAGAGAGAGATGGGGATGGGAGCCCAGCCTCCAGTGACTGGAGTCAGAGGAGGCAGCTTGCATGGGCATCATCAGGTGCCAGGGACCTCCTGCAGCTGGGATGGGGCTTTGCCCTTCCCTGGGCTGCTCGGCTCTGCCTCACTACCTCCTCCTGTGAGATCTCATTACTCTGGCTCCTTTCTGCATTTTCCTCTCTATCTGATCCTGGCCTAACTATCCCCCACCCTTGGGGTTAAGGGATTGTTGCCCTTGTGCCATGTTTGCTCTCTTTGTGCCTCAGTCCCTCTCTCATTGCAATTCAGTAACCACATCTGTAATGGATGTAAATGCAACCTTACATTGTTTTTTCAGCCTAGTGTTGATAATAATTCGTCAGGGCCCTTGCTAGCTCCAGAACTGCGTCTATTAAAGTGGGAGATTGGGTGTGTTGGATTTTGTTTTAAAAACTAGTAATATTTAAACTAGATGAAAGGGCAACAAGTAGTTAAAAATTACTTCAGGTCGCTGGCTTGCAAGGGCTTAAGTAGTATAAATACACAGGAACAATTTGAAAAGTGTCTCAGGTAATATGAAGATGTATATATCTGCTAACTGCCTGAGCAAATTAGAGAATTAATTGAAAGGGAATGTTAGCTCGTTAGTTGAGCAAGCCAATGTCAAAAAACCCTGCAGCTTTCTTTTAAGACTTACAGTGATTTTTTTCCAGAATAACCTTATAATGAAATGATGCTTTGGAAGGAAGCCTTGGAATGAAGGCAAGTGTTCAGTTAAATTATCGGCTTCCGTCTGTTTTTAACTGCATACTGGAGTTAAATCTTATGCCATGAAGTGAGGTTCCTTCTGCCTCCCTGCCCCTCCACATCAGAGATTAAATATCATGCTTTAAAGCACATTTTTGCATATGAAAAAAATCGTGATGTGTAAAAACATTATGAGCAGTCCTTAAATATGTGCTAGTGTTTATGTATTTTTATATCTTCCGTGAAATTACTAACATTTATTTAGTAAGAGTCCAGATGTTTGTGGTCAAAAGAAGTGCTCAAAACAGAAAGGGCACCTTTCAGTATATACTCCCATATAGGAAAGATGGGTATCTTCTGGCATTTTTGATAATGAAGCTGTTGTACCTTGAGAGAGGGAGGAGAGCTGGGACTTCGATAAGCATTCATGAGACTGAAAAATAATACAGAGCCACTCTGCCGGAAAGAAACCACTCTGGATTAATAATACTTTATTTGTTTCTATTTTGGGGACCTTGGGGATCATTTGCCAGCTCTTCTGAAAATCACAGAGTTCTTCTAGTAGAGAAGGAATGTTTTGGGAGGAAGGAGAAGTGCTTGACATTCCCATGATCCTGGAGCTGGGAATTTGCAAGACCTTGATGGAAACCAGGGTAGCAGAATGGTTGTTTCAAGTGGATTTGGATTCAGAACAGCAATCTGAATTCATATTGAACTCAAACTGAATGCCTACTATGAAAGTTAGCACTTTTTAATAACTATTTTTTCTTTGCTGGGAAAACAGAATACTCTAAAATAGCATACTGTGACTCAGTGGCCTAAACCTGCTTTCAGGTGTCCTAATTCTAAGTTATAGTTTGTCTTCCAAGGACAGATAGAAACCTACTGCAATTGCTGATGTGAAAAGTAAGAACAGATTATCTCTAACAGTTCTTGAAAGAGAAATGTGTAATGGCAGACTTCAAAGCCAGCTTCATGATCATAGGTGCATGATTAAGTTGGAACATTTCTTTTTTTTTTCTTTATTATGAAATGTTATCTTATTTCTGCAAGTAGAAATAGTGTTAAATTAACATACTGGGGTTTGATCATCACAGATCGACTATAAATGTGCAGCTTCCTTGAGCTGTAAACTACAGGCTGTGTAAGTGTTTTGGAATAAAATATTTATGCATTTAGTGTTCAGCACTGTTGCTAATTTAGACTAGTCATTGGAAAACGATGTTCTCTTTATTGCATATTGTTAAAACATAAGTGCTGCCATTTAACTTTATAAAGACTAATTAAAAAATTTTGGGTTTAATTCTTATTATTTTTAAAGAAATACACAAAAATACCTGTCAGCCTCTTCTAATATCTGCAGCCCTGTGTGCAGGCGCACTTTGATTTAAATGAAGATTACTGTGAAATTAAACTTCTGACTCTTAAATAGGTAATTGGGAAAGAAAGCCATAAATTGCTTCTTCATTAGACAACTTGCAAGACTGAGAAATCAAAGGCGGGGGGGGGGAATATTTGGGGTTGTTGGTTTTATTTTTTTTTCTCTTAATTGGGCATTTGGAAAAGTAAAGATTTGTGAAATTGAAGATAAAAACAATAATGCTTTGTCCAAGGTTAGTAAACGAATTTTATGATAGTAAACCATGTATCTGAACAGTACTCACATTTTGCATATTTAGTAAATGAAATGTACAGTATCTTTATTAGAGTATCCCTTGAGGGAGGACACCTTTTTGCCTTTCAAAAATATTATGATTTGATGCAACATTTCAATGCATTACTTATTCCATTTTAGTCTCTTATTAATGCCTTTGGGGAATAAGAGGCTTTTTCCCTAAAACTCGCTAACTATGAGCTCTCAGTATCAATCTCCTCTATTTTTCACAGCTGCTTTGCATCTCAGTACTACCAGGGGATTTCCAGCTAGTTTTTACCTCTGCAAAATCATAATTCCCCTCTCTGCTGGTCTACTAACAAGAATACTCAATTGCTGGGAGAGTATTTTCCTGTCAACTCCTTTACTGATCAGCGGGGGAGATGCTGTGTTTCTTACAGGAGAGGAGATACAAAAGCTGATGAATCCTCTGTAAAGAGAATCTAATTTAACGTCTGAAAGTTGCTTGACCAGATATTATTGGCTTGATGGATGACAGTCTCTCTGGAGCATATACAGATAAGCCGCCTTCATTATTTATGGACATTCATTAAAGTAAGCAGCTAAAACCTTATTGATCTTCCAGATTCACCTCTGTGGAATTAGGGGAGTCTATTGTACTCGATGAGAGTCCAGAAATATTTAGACGATTTTTAGGAGGATGTAATATCAAAACATGATAACATTATATGTTGTAATATTCTTGCCTAGATGAACAGCCTTTTTTAAAGTACGCTTTCTCGATCAAAGTATGAATTTTTATGGATGACAAGGACAAAATTTAGCTATCCAGAGATAAGTTAGTCAAGAGTAAACATTTCACTTAAATAATTTTATGCCTATAATCCTCACTATATCACTTTGGGACATTAAATTAGATTAAACTATGCTGAAGAGTTGTGAATTGCTTTCTCCAGGTTAGAGCTGCCCTTGCCAATTTATGATGCAACCAAAGCTTATGTTTGCTAACTCCAGGCACGTAATTTGTGGAGCAGTCTGTCCGTGAGAGTTTAGGGGTGGAAAACAAGCAAAAGCATTTTGTCTGACGCCTTTCTCTCAGTGTGTAGCATGCCAGGGAAAATTGGGAAATCTTTTGCCTGCAAGAGAAATAAGCCTCACTTACTTGGAGTGATGTCTAATAGCTAGATTTGTAGATGCCAGCTAGCTCTTTAGAAGGAACATTTCCAGTAAAATATATGGTGTTGGGGGGAGACTGCCAGAAGACTGGAGCAAATTTTGGAGAATGCCAAGCCACGTGTCTCCCATTCTGTTCCCCTCCACTGAATGTCTTAGCAAGATCCCTCATATGTTATGGAAGTTGTAAATAAACTAGTAAGTAAATAATGCTCTAAATAGATAATTTTACTCCACTTGCATCTAAAGTAGATATAGCATAGCAGGTCTGAATGGGAAGGAAAGGGCATGGGAAGTACAGTTGTTAATTTCATTAAGCAAGTTAAGTTTGTCCTTTCTGACTTAAAAGTATCTTTCCACATGTTTTTTGCATTCCCATATATAATGATTTTTTTTTAAATTGATGTCTGTATGCTTCTCATCATAGTACTGTTCAAGTACCTTCTGTTCTAGATTATCCTTCACCCTTCTTTTGCCTGTTTTCTATCTTTATGCTCCTTTCTTTCAAACCACATATCCTGCTGGATAACATGTTGTTATAAACCAGCCTCCCAACCTTCATTCCTTTCAGAGAAGTGATGTCGCAATGCTCCAGATAGGGATGCTCTCTTTTATTTTTTTTTTAGCAGGAAAAACATAACTCTTATACATGCAGCTTGATTCAAGAGTGAGAACGTGGAGGTACCAGGTCAAAACAGCAGTACCAGCCCTGCTTGTCAGTGCCTCTTCAAACGCTGGGTGAAGCACGCAGCCGCTCGGTGCCCTCACATCATTGATCTCCTGTTTCATTTGGCAGCTACCTTTTGCTGGAGTGTGACCATACTTTCTCAGTCAACATAGCATTATTCATTGCTAATGTTGAAATGGATATACTCCAAGTCAAGTTAAGTACCTTTAATGCTTAATACTGAACGTTGTAAAATGCCTTACCAGCAAAAACGTGCTGATCTTTTTTTTTTTTCCATAAAAGGCACTGCTGCTCTCTTTAATTGTGCTGAACGTGCTACTGCTTAAATGATGCTATAGATAATTAAATGATCAGATGCATTAGGGTATTCAGGACCCTGGCCAACCTTGGTAGGGCTGAGGTCAGGACTCTGGTTTCTTGGACGAAGGACTTCATGGGGCAGGAAGGAAAGTGGAGCAGTTCACACAGGTGTAAAATACACACTGCTGAAAGTTTTAGCTCGGATCACTAGGCCTCTCCACAGCAGACATGATACATGGGTATGCTAACCATACATCGTACCATATGTCAAGTTTGTTTGCAGTTTTAGATACTGCTTTCACTTACCAGATGGCTTTGAAACCATAGGTGTCTCTGCTAGAGCACCCTTTGCGAGGATGGCCTTCACAGTAGGCAAACACCTTACTGGTATTTTCTTTATCCTTTAGCAACAGGATCCCCACTCTCCTACCCTCCCATAACCAGTTCTAGCACCAGTTTCTCAAAGGGTGTGGTGGATGGGAATCTCTGGTAGAAGAAACCACACTGACTATCTCTTCATAATTGCATAGTAGCAGGGAACGTAGGATGCATTTCACTTATAGATTGCAAAGCAAAATATACCATAATATTTAAAATAAACTATGTCTTGTTTCGGTCAATTGAACAATCTCTTTTTAAATAAACATTGAGTTTTCATGACTTTAAGATGCATGAAACATTGCAGTCATTCATCTTAAATGGTTTTATTTTCCTCTCGGTCTTCTTTTCTTTGTAGATATTAGCTTTTCAGTGTGAAAACTGAGACTTTCTCAGCAGAAGGGTGCTGCATTGAAGTTCTTTAGCTGAAAATGTATGTTCTACTTGTCACCTCCATTAAAATGTTTAAATGGTAAATGGGTTTATGATTAGATTTCAAATGACATTAATCATTCACTGGCTGCAGAATGCAAACTGATCTTTATTTTTGTTAAGAGCTTGTGTAGCTACTGAAAACTTGTTTTCCAGACAGTCTTTGAGAGGAAGAGGCTGTGTAGTGCAGTGTCTGCATCTCTTAGGGGGCTAGTTTTGCTTCAGGATAAAAGAGTTGGTTTTGTTTTTTCTAAAAAGGTAGAGTGAATCAAGATGTCACCTCATAAATGATTCCTTTAGAAGTGTTAGATCTTCTGTCTTGTATCTTAAAATGACATTGGGTATGTTCTTGTGTGGCTTTTCTGAGGTTTGTTGGTGTTTCTTTTTCTACTCTCTAATGGGAGCAGTATATTCTGTTTCTACAAATCCACAGTTAAACAGATTTTGTGCCAGAGCACCATGGAACATAAATATCATGGAGTAAAGAGCTACTCTTTAATCAGAGCAGCTATGCAATATGTGGGTGGGGGATCTATGTCTCCTCCTCAATGCAAAGAGAGGCTGCAATCCGGTGGGAAATCTCAGCCACCCATGAAATCAGAAAACCTCTGGCTGCACCCTGCATTTCCTCGTTCCACCTCTTGAATCAACTTGTGACCTTGCCTCTGTAGAGCTGCTGTTTGCCATGCTCAGCTGTACCTCCAGCCTGCTAAGTCCCTCTGGGGCAGGGGAGTTAGTCTTGTCCTTCTCACTAGAGGACACCAAATTGCTGAAGGAGTCATTGTTGGTCACATTCTTGGTAACACGCTATCTTCTCATTCAGCTGTCTGGTCACATCTGATTTAGCACTGCGTTTTTGTTTGGAAAAGGAAAGGGTTGAAGGATGTTGTATGCCACATACTTTTCAGGCCCTTAGTTCTCTCTTTCAACGTGGCAAATTTTCTCGGTTTTTGTTTTGATTTGGTTTTTTATTATTATTATTTTCTTCCTTCATTTGTAAATTGTATTTGCTAATGGTCTAATGTAGTCTGGAAGAGTTTTGTTTGTGTTTCACACAATAGGTAGAAAAGGAGCCTTATTTCAGGAGAAATATATCCTCATTATTGTATATTTAATTAAGGTTCAAATATTTCTGCTGGCAGAATAACTTTGTGGATTTGATTTATTCCCCTTTCAACCATACTGAGAGGCTTCAATTGGTGATGGAATCTCTGTACATTTGAACAATACTATTTTGTCTAAGTCTGTAAAATAGGCGGTTAGTAACTTTCACACTTTCTAAATAAAGCTTTTAATTTGCACTCCTGCTAGGCAATAAAACTTTGCAGAGGAATGTGAGGTAATTGCATGGATGGATTGATTTGGAGCTAGATAATTTCATGGTTTGTTCACTTGGTTAGAGAGTAAGAGACGCGAGGATGAGAAAAAACAGAGAGAAGGTGCTTTAAAATGCGCTTTTCAAATTTCTTGCCTAATAGTGGCTGGCACTGGTGTTTGAGTAAAGATGCATAATTTGGACTTGCATAACTTGACTGCAGTGGTTTTGTAGATGCTTCTATTTTGGAAGATATTCGTGTTTGATAAGTCTTTTCTGACAGGTTTCCTGACTGCTTTCTGATGCAGCTACCTTTGGAAGTTCCTTGTTTTCATTATCGGCTTTTTACTCCCTAAAAATACTATGGCAAGTAATAACCACAAAAAAAGATTCTCTTGAAAACCCTTTCACTTGAGCTGTTAAGAGCTAGAGTAATATTGTGTATCACACAAAACACAAGATGGAAATTTTTTTAATCCAAGGATTGTTGCAGGGCTTTGTTTTTGAAACAGTCCACTGCGGTCACTGCAGATGTTAAAAATTAAATCTGCTACCCTTTTCAACTCAGGCAATAAAGGTTCAAATTTTACTTGGTCAGAAACTCAATTGTTTTGATTCATTCCAGGGATGAAAACTCACGCTGGGAAAGCTCATAATTTCCTGTTTAAAAAAGGCTTGGGTTAGCAAAAGGTCTTCCAGGCGAAGCTTAGAAATGTTGCAGTGTTGTGGTCAGTCAGGACAGAGGGGGCTAATCATGATTTCAACCAGCTACGTAGTATTGCTTTGACATACTTCTGGAGATCTTAAAGGACAAAGTTGACTTGAAAAGAGCATCTGGGCTTGTCAGGGCTGACATCTCGGCATGGCAGGCTGGGGCAGCGAGCTTGTGCAGGGTTTATTCACGCCACTGAGCACTTACACTCGCATGAGCAGGCTCACCCTGAAGAATGAGAGCAACAGGCTCTGATGCAGAGCAAGAGGCAGCCACAGCAGTGCAGGGAGCATGAAGCTGCAGGAATTGAGCCCATGCGATGCTTTTCCTGTAGTCAATGCTCTTAGAGCTCCAAAATAGCCATCTCAAGATGCATTTAGGTGAGCTGGATTTGCTCACCTGTGTTACATGGGATATCTGATCAGCAGACCGGTGCCAGCGCTGCATTTTGCTTATTTTGCAGTTCAGCACAGAATTTTGGAGCTCTTTAATCGATGCTAATAGCAGGAAGGAATTGGTCCTTCTGGCATGACAGTTTAATATTTTTTATTAATAGTCCTATATAGCCTTATGTAGAGACATATTACAGAGCAAACCCTTCTCCCAGCCTTCTTCCCTCTGCTCCCCTACAACTCAAACTATATCATGAAAATTTAAAAAGAATACAGGAACTTTAGAGTTTGTTTGAATGTCTGCAGTAGCAATAGCTGCATCTGAGCAGAGAGGGAAAGGTGTGAATCTGCCAGTTTTCCAAACACCCTGAACAATCAAATTTGTCAGAAAATGTTGAGTACCCCTGTAGCTGAGCAAGAAGTCAACAAGTTATTTCCTTAAGTAAGACAGGTTTGGATTTTTTTTTTTCCTTTATAAAAGAACTATGCTGCCTACATTTATCCTCCAGCCATGGGCTGAATTCCTTTGTAATGAAGTGAAACTGTTCAGATCTTGTTTTACCTGTTCTTCAACTTCCTATTTCACTTTTCTTTCGCTCATAATCTTTTTTCATGCATGTTTTACTCTTGTTCAGAACATGATAGTCACATAAGCAAATAAATCCCCTCAGCAAAAAAACTAGTGCAGATGATTTGTAGTTGTTGCTTTTAGCACAAATTTACTGTCCTGAACTACTACTGGTGGTTACTTCTGCTCTAGTAGTCCACCCAGTTCAAGCTGTGTTTGGACTTAAAGCTACGTACAAAATGTTGCCATCTAACGCTGTATTACCAAAAATAGTTGAAATCAACTGGAAAACTGTGACTCTCCAGGATATTCAGATTGGCATTCTTGACTTCTGTGCTACTTATGTTTCTTCTTTTTGTTGGTCTTTCAGACTCCCCAGCTGGAAGGGTTCAAGTCACAAAGATGCTTTTCTTAAAATGGCCATTTTGAGGAGTATGTCCACATCTGTCCATCCATGTGTGCATGTGTTTATTTCACATTTCCAGCACCAGGATGCTATAATTGCCATAGTATAATTGCTATATAATTGCTAGTATTTCCACAGACTTGCTGCAGTATTTTTTTAATGCAGTCCTTTGGCACTCATCTTTCCAAACTCTGCAAAACAGTCTCACCTCCTCCTCTGTACAGCAGCACAAGCGGACAGGATAGTTTTTCTGCTCTGGCATAGCAAAACCATGTAACCTGTACTGGGATACAGAGCAGGAGGAAGAGAAATACAGTATTGGGAAGAAAGGGAGTTTCAGTCAAAGCCCTGGGCCCTGCTGAGTTTAGGAGTACAAGTCATTTTCATTTATTATTCATGTTGTTTGAGCTTTAGTTTTACTTCAAGCCTTGTTGATAAGAAATTGTGAATATGTGCGCTTGTAAGGTAGTTAGGAAGTTTGTTATCCTCCCAAATAGCCAGCGGCTAAGAGCATCTCTTGCCTAGCTGAACTGATCCTTTGGGATTGTATTTCCCTGAGATGACCTCAGAAGTGGGACTTCCAAACGATGTCACCATCAACTGCCCATGGACAGGAATAACAGCAGGCAATCTTCTTGGGCTGCTGACAGGGTGCCTACAATATATCTGTCTGAACAGCCAAGTCATCCATAAATAAATTCTGAGCTGCTCAAGACGTGTAATATATGGAGGAGCAGGGGCAGAGAGGTGGCTTGTCTGATGCTTTCACAGCCCTTCGCTCTGTGCTGTTTGGGTTGCGTTGGTGACCTGAAGAGGGCTTTTTCTCCTCCCAGTTCTTGGGACCACCCAGGACCCTCACTGCACTCCCTTTGCCATCATACCCCCAGCATGGGAAGGGAGTGTGGATGTCCCTGATGGGGTGCCTGACCTACTCAGAGGGGACTTTTCACAGCTCCTAACACTGCAACCTCTCCAAAAGTGCTTGGTGTGCTTCTCTGGCTCACTTGGCCTATGTGCTCTGAGGGCGCTTTTGTTCACTCATCCTTCAGTGTGCATCTGGATCAGCTTTTTCAAGTAAATTGAAGCCATAAGGACTAAAAATCAATCTGCTGAGTGAGCGCTGTGGGCTGCCTGGCATGCATGCCAGGGAGTGAGCGTGTCCTTTAAGAAATACATGAAATATCCCTATGTGCTTGACAGTTCCAAACACTTCAGTGTCTGTTTTCCCTCCAGATCATCCTTCCAAATAAATAGCTTCCTTGACACAAAAAAGAATGAAGTTAGTTTGAAGCCTGACTTGGATTCAAAGTATATGTACCCTTCCGTGTCTGGCGCTGGTGGGGCACGTCAGTTGCTTCTCCACTGATTCCCAAAACTGCAGCCTGAAGAGCGGCAGCACCTCTGTCAGTGCCCTGACGTGGGCTCCTGGCTGCCACTCCCAGAGCTGTAAGTTTTCCTCTCTCCTCCATATCTACTTAGCTGCTCCCCTGGCCCGTTTCCATCCTGAATCATGCCAGGCTGGTCTCAACTCCTTGGTGAAGTAATAGGTAAGGAATGTTACACGCACTTGAGTTTCTCCTCCTGGCACACAGGCTCTCCTTGCTGTTTGCCGCTTGTCTACCAATTACCCTGCACAGCTATACCTGCCTTTTTCTGACTGTCACCACCTGAACTCTCCTACGTTTTATGATCTGCTGCAGACTGAGTCAGCCGAGGGATCCTGGCCAGCAGCAAAGCATTACTCAAGCCATTATCGCAGCACATAGGAACCACATAGATGGGCTCAGGACCTTGTGGGAAACCACAGGTCTCTCCTAGAAATGTCCAGCATCCCTCTAGTATTTTTACAAGCTTCCCCTTTATGCGAAAACGAAGTAGGATGGTGTGATAATGCTGAGCCGATAGACACATCTGAGACAAGAAAGTCGAGTTCAGCCTGCAACTCAGCAGAGAGGTGGTTTTCATTTAGCATTTTGACTGGCATTACTGTAGTTGTGTATTTACATCATATGACAATGGGATTTTGAATATGCTTGCCTTCAGACAGAGGTTCTTTGCTAATTGCCTGCTTTCCATGCTTTGAGCCTGAAAAGTGTGCAAAGATTTTTTGGAAGGAGAAATTACCTGCTACAGGTGGGTCCATGTGCTTGTTATACAATTATTATATTGTCTGGAAGGGAGTTCATTTGGATATTATTTTGAAATTCAAAGCTGGTGGGCGGGGGGAGGAGAAAAATTTATTTCTTTCTCCCTGCTCCATTCCTCCCTCTTTCCCAACATCTGGCTACACCCTGGATTTCCAGCAGGTTTGGTTTTGAGTGTTCCTGCTATTCTGCTTTGCTTTAGCTTGCTTCTGTTTCATTTTAGAAATAGGTTTTCCCCTTTTCTTCCATCTACATCACCTAATAAAACTAATTGTTATGGGATGATCTATGCAGAGACCCTCAAATTTCTGCTAGTGTACAGCATCATCCCTTATGCTCTTTCACCACAAAAGGCAGAGAAAAAATAGTGAACTAAACCAAAGGGAGGCTTGTAGCTGGGAGACCAGAATCTGAATTTGCAAACTAATGACTAATTTCCCCAAGTATTTGCCTGCTCCTAATTATGTCTAGATGAGATTCTTGGATCGCTTGGGGCAGGCATATATTCTTTAAGTGCCTTGAACGTCTACGTCATACAGGGATAATTCTGCATTATGTGTAGCTAGTGAGATGTATCTACCCAGGATTAAATTCGACTTCTGTGTTCTGGTTTTGGGGAGGCCGCAACAGCTTGAAGGTCATAGTCAACCTGAGGATACTCCAGATTTTTGTAGCAAAATCATCATGTACTTCATCCCACTTGCCCTTGTGGAAAAGCTTCAAGGTCTCTGGGGCTCTTGGCTCTACACTGTTCTGAAAGTATATGTATTTAATGCAAGCTACATGCTGTGCATATCTCATCGGGGCCCTGTTAAAGTGTTGAAGAATGAATGATGGCGGTGTTTAAAGAAAGTCGGCATCAGTCCTTCTATTGGCAAGTTTTTGATGAGCCTACTCCCGCCTTCCTTAATTGTTACTGTGTCTGTATGGTAAGAGGCAGTCCCTCCTGAACACACTCATACCCAGAGCGAACACATTTCTCCACCCAAAACTTGTTGTGACACATCTGGTTTATATTGAGACTGCTGGGTTTCTGCTAAGCCCTCCAGCACAGAGAAGTCTTTGAGACATTTATTCTGCATTCCAGCTCAGAGCTATTTGCTAGGGGAAGAGAAAGCAATGCTGTGTCTTTCATTAAAAAAGAAAAAAAAAAAAAAAGACAAAAAAAGACCACCTTTGGAATGCAACTTGCCTTCTGTACTAACCCACGTGGAGGTGACGGCTGTAAAGACGACAGAGCCAGGGCTCAGCCTCCAGGATGGAATAACTGTGTTGCTGTGGTCAGCACGGTATCTTAGTATTTCTCCTACATCTTCCAAGGTAGATTGTTTGCTAGTTAATGCTTGCTGCTCTATTTTTTGGTTTTGGTTTAGGTTTGGGGTTTTTTTTTGCTTCAAGGGGTGCCTTTGTCTGTGGTGGATTGTCTCGTATAGATTTCCTATAATATCACTGGAATATACAGTTCATATGTAACTCCCGAGGAGAGACCTAATGCATCTTTGTCACTTGCAAGGGCATTCTTACTTTGCAAAATAATTTTCTGGAGTTAATGAGAGGTGATGAGGCCACTGGCACTGCTCTTGGCTCTCCTAATGAAAAATTGATGTTTTAAGTGGTGAGACAAATTCTAGCTAGGTGTTTCTTTCATTTACTTTTTTGTTGTTGCTCAGATTCTTCTAAATGACAGAAGTGCTATTGAAGATTTAACATATTTATCCATTAGAGAAACAAACAAAATGTACTCATTAAAGCAGTTCCAGTGAGAACAGATATTGTTATAGCATGTTTTGTTCTTAATTATTTTTGTTGCAGACTGCAAACACTAAAATACTTCTGTTGAAATTTGTTACTAAGTTAATGTTCTCTTTAATATTTAGGAGTGCAATTCTTGGTAGCTTCTGACTTAACTAGGGCTAATTATCTTTTTGCCAAACACTTTTTTTCTCTGTCTGGCTTTTAGATGATATGTCAGCAAAACCCTAGTAATAGTATTTTAATTAAGCTTGCTGGAGGGGAGTAGAATGAGAAAGCAAAATTTTCATTTAATTTCATAGGGTTTTTTTTCAAGATTCATATTATGTGCAAAGTAATAAAATCACTAGCTTTTAATTAAATTAAAACAATAGTTTGCCTAAATTGTAGCTACATAATTTTAAGGTATCTATATGCATTAAGCTTCCCTCCCTTTTAATTGTGAATCAATCCAGAATGCTTCCTGTAACGTGACGAATGCTGACATAATTTTCTTCCATAGCACCTGCAGCTGATGCAAATGGACTGTTTCTTGATTTCTGTTGTGTGCACTTTGGTTATGTTTAATTCATTATATTCTTAGATTCCTACTGTCTCTCGGTCCCTTCTGACTCATTTGCACAATATTTCAGAATGTATTCAATAGTCTCTCTCAAACACAAGCAGCAACCTCTACGAGGCATGGTGATGTTCCAGCTAGGAAAGCCTATCATAGGTAGGGATCTAAGTACCAAAATGAAGTGGTCACATTAGACCTTCTCAGTTGTAACCCTCTTCTAATTTCTCAGTGTCTTATCTTAATTGATATTAAATAGATACCCATTCTCTTCACTTGTCCTTTGAGCTCTTTGTTCTTCACTGTTTGCCTCAACTGGTCCAGGTGAAAGATCTCATACTGCAGTTGCCTTGCACATACTTACACTACAGACACTTTTTGACATGGATATGCATGGCAGCAAGCTTTCTGCATTCTGTGAGTGCAGAAAAAGGGAGTCCTGCAAGTTCTTTTTGTCAAATATTTTGTTCCTTCTGTCTCATAATGAGTAATTGTCCTTTTGGCATAGTCTGGTGGATAAGCCCAGCTCACTGGCAGGCCTAGCGCACAAAGCAAAGGTGCCAGACACTATATAAAACAGGGAGAAAAGCTGCAGCAGAAACACCTGCTCCTTGAAGGCCCACCAAAGGAGCACCCCAAAGACACCGGTCATTAATGAATGAGCTTGTTAAACCTCTTCTCTCACTAAAGCTACCCTTCATGAAAGGTTTATAGTTCCTTTTTGAGAACATTGTTAATCTAAGTAAATTCTGTGGAGTTGCATCTGAATGTCCTTGCTGAAAGTGGTGTGTATCTGCAGTGCTCTTTCTTTCAGAGAGAATGCTTTGTTGCTCTTTGTCAAAGAAATTTCCATCAAAAAACAAAAAAGACAGAGTGGAAGGAATAAGGGAAGATCTTTATTCTACTGGTGGTTGTTTATAGATATGAAAATAATATAGGGGACTTGAATCCTAGATCCAGGAGGAAGCACAACCAATGAGAGGGTAAGTTATTTCTTCTGCACGAGAGTAGGAACCTAAATCTCTCTGTACTCTTTCAGAAGTCTGAAGATATCTTTTATTTCAATGAGAACCATATAGGCTTTTGTGCGTGCTCAAATGCGCAGAATAAATTGAAACTTGCTTTCTCTGTGCTGTCACACATTGCGCCTGGAATGTGGTTGTGCTTCTGGCCTGGTGAGATCAGGTTGGGGTTTTTTTTTGTTCAAACATAAGGGTAATTCATTCTTCATCGTCAATTGATCTTGAGCATTTTCAAGTCAGCTGCCAATTGTGATACGTGCGCTACTGGCTTTGTGGCATATTCTTTTGTCCCTGCGGTAAGAAATTGTGCGTGCTAGTCTGCTGACCTTAACCTTTTGGATGTAAAAATGAATCCCTTGTTTGTCCAGACTAAAGTTTTCACTGAAGCCTTCAATTTTTATTCTTGCTTTCCTTCTTTTTTTCTGTTATCTGAGGGTAATGTCCTTCCTCTGTGTATGAACTTTGTATAGCCTAGCAGAAGCAAGGAAATGCATTATAGGTCTTGGTACTAGAGACCAAAATTTTTTTGTTTTCTTTCACCAGGGAAAGGTCACCTTGTCATCTGATACAGCGGTGTGCTCATAGCAGCTTTCAGAGGGGAATATGAAAGGGAATATGCATCCCTACCAGAGCCAAAAAAATTGCTATTAAAAGAAAATGTACTTGTGGGTTTCAGTTTTGCTCAGTAACATCCTCCTTTGGGATATTTTTCCTCCCTTATAAATTATGGTAGTGAGGAGGAGACTGCAATAGCATCGTTATCCCAAATGGATAAGTGTGGGGTTGTCTGCTCTTTTGAAGAGCTTTAAAATGTCAAAAACTAGTATTTTTATGTATGGCTCAGGTTTGTTGAGTATTGACACTTATCACTAAGAGTGAATCACTCTTATAATTAGTGTTGCATATTTTGAGAATAACAATTGTATTGTGAAGTCTTCTTTTCTGCATGTTTGTGTGTGTTAAAAAATGCTTCTTTTCCAGCTTCAGGTTGAGTTAGAGAAAATGGCTTGTGTCTATTGCACTGAACTGCTACACTGGAATAAAATATTTGGAAACAACATGGTTTCTTTCTTTGACAAAACACAATACGAGAGAATTATGGAGAAAGAGCTGGTGTACCCACTGTTACTTGGTTAGCTTTCCTTTGTGGACCAAAGCAGTTATTTTCAATCTGCATAATTTTTCTGATCCCTTGGTATGAGGTACATCCCTAAAGTCTTAAAAAGACAAAGAGGGGTGGCAGAATGGAGGCTTTTGGCTGCTTCCTTTTGTGGAACGCTGAAGTGACCCACTTCTGCATGATACAGTTAGTGCAAACCCCAGTAATTTGTGTTTATGCTTGAGCAATGTGAAACAAATGAGTATTGGTCTAGAGTTGGGTCTCACAGGAGGGGCCTGCAATACCAGCCAGGACTGCTGATAGTTGTGGAGTTGGAGGTATTGGTGAAGTCTTCATCTGGAATAGTTTTCTCTCAGTGCCTTATATGTTTAAAACATGAGGGATATTGGTCAGAATATTTGTTTTTTTCTTGCACTTAATGGGAGGGACTAGTGTAATATCCCAGCATTGTGGTTTAGCTGTTACTGTTACACCATTGGATATACCTAAAGAAAGAGTATGAAACATAGGAAAGGTGTTTGTAGAGCAGTTTGTCAACTTGCCTGCCAAGACATTTTGAAATACTTATCTGAAGTTTAGAATCTGTTTTATTATGCTCTGCTTGTAGCTACCAAATCTAGAAAGGTATCAGTTTTTCAAATGTTAAGAGAGTAAAATTGATTTGTCCCTGGAATCTTGAGTCAGTGTTGCAGCACTAATGGCCTGGCCAAAATACTGAGCTTTTTACATGACTGTCAAAGATTTTTGTCAGTTTGGGATTTTATTACTCTTTATTC
Organism: Brachypteracias leptosomus; assembly: GCA_013401335.1. NCBI lineage: Eukaryota > Metazoa > Chordata > Aves > Coraciiformes > Brachypteraciidae > Brachypteracias > Brachypteracias leptosomus. The sequence goes on from VYZX01030847.1 coordinate 170,344, forward strand.
CTTCTTTCATGGTATTCAGTTATAGGCTTTGGGTTGGGGTTTTTTTCTGGAAATTGGACCTCCTTGTGCTTTTTGAGTTTGTAGTTTGTTTTGGTTTTTTTTCCTTTGTTATATATTGCCTTGGTCACCAGATGTGAGAGGAATAGATGCTCTTGCTAGTCTAGCTCAAAAAGTGAACATCTGTTGGGCTTTAAAGCAGATTTTCAAGTAAGCTGTAGAAAATCTGTAATCCCAATAAGAGGATAAACTTGACATAATCACTACTTTTAGTAAAAGAATTTTTCTAATTTATTGGATGATAATTTAGTGGAACATGCCAAAAAAAAAAAAGGGTAAGGAAAATGTAATGTCTACATTAATGAAACAGGTGAGCATAGCCAGTTTTGCTATTCTGACATGAACAGGTCTTACGAATCCATAGTGTATAACCCTGATCTGTGTGTGAGTGATACTGAAGACTTGAGTCAAATATGGAGAGAGTTCTTTCTTCACATTGCCAGCATTTAGAAGGAACAGTAACCCAAATACGTTTAGGAACCTAGATGAAGAGCTGGATAAGGAAACCACTGAGATAAAAGTGAAAAGAATACGGAGAATACGTGATCAACCTGAGAGGAGGAACACTCTTGGCTGCTCTGTAGGCAGTGCCATGCTTGTGCACCCGGTGCATGAGCATCCCTCCACAACTAATAGAGCAGAGAGGTGAGCATACGGGCTCCTCTGGGGTCTAGTAATAAAGGAGGGACAAAAACTTCCTTTCCTCCTTATCCTTGTAAACTTGTGGGCTCCTTACTCAATTTGAGGCATGGTAGAAGGAAATGTTGTTAAAGTGGCATGGCTCTAATTAGGCAAAAAGGAAAGGTTTTCCTGAGAGTTTTCATGCAAGGATGCTGCTAGCTCTTGATGTTTGCCCAAGTCAATTATACATATTTGTATGTCCTGGAAAACCTGCTTTAAAGGGAGAGGTTGGGATTTCTAGATCCTAGGTGATCTGCCAAAGCAAAGTACTGAAAACTAACTAGTATTAAAGATAGGCCTGCAAATCTTGTTTTTCATCTTCTTTTACCCCACCCGGAAGTGAGGAGCAGCTCCTTCTGACTACCCAAAACCCTTTGAACAAGACTGATTTCACTCTAGTGTGTTTCCTGTACACAAATGTGGACTACTCCACATGTGAGTGAAATGACACAGACCCACAAGGCACTCTGAGGAAGACTGTCAGTGGAATTGTAAAGTTCCCACCTTTGATTTGTCCTTTTTTTGCAGTTTCCTTTTAAAATGTTTCCTTCTTGGGAACACTATGGTAAGTGTCTGAAAGCATCAGCAGTGACTTTCATTTCACGTCCTCAAGTCTCTTCTTATAGCAACATGTGGGAAATTAATTTAATTTACTTCAGTGTGAAACTACTTTCAATTTGTCAGGCATCAGCTTTTTACTGTGAGTGTTTGACTCCTAAGTGAAATACATATCATTAGCTGATGTTATTTCAAGAGTTAAAGTTTGTGTAACTAATATTCTAAAACTCAGCCAAATCTAAATATTTTGATGAACATGCTTTAATAGCTCTTCTGATTACTTTATGATAAAGAGAAATAATTAGATAGTATATAACAGTGTTGATTTTTACAGCAACATGTCTTTCACAGTCAAACAGCACTGTTGTAATAAAACTCCGGAAAAAGAAACCAGACAGATCTGTTTAGTTTACTTTGCATTTTCTACTGACAGGTTCTTAGTGCATTGGAATGGGTTGTAGGAGAGGTAACAGCAGGATGTGACCTGAACTTTTTGATTGTAGGCAATGCAAACACCCATATAAAGTCCTCCCAGGAAACTATCTGTCTTAATGTTATAGTATGCAATTTAGTCTTCTGCTTTCTTTATTATTCCACCATTTTTTCCATATTATGAACATCACCATGGTACATGAGTATCTACTGCAATAATCTTTTCTCCACCTGTCTTGGGAGTATGTATGCATAGAGTGGAAATTAATTTGGCATGAAATGCAAACAGTAAATAAGAATTAATATTCAAACTTACCTAAGTAGTGGAAGGTATAAACAACATAAAATAGTATTGTCACCCTATCTGTATGCAGCAACAAGTAGTACCCTAACAGCCAAATAACCAGCCTTGTGCATTACTCTTTACCAGCCAGCTATACTCTGCTTACACCCTGTAACACTGTGATTCTTTCCATAGGGGTTGGCCATTGCCAATTAACTTCTGAGAGAGGGAGGGATTGGGAGATGATGAGACATAGTTTTTCCCTCCCCATTTTTCTTCCCATTTCATCTCCCTCACTCATACAAAGGGATGCAGAGCAAGGTGCTGGAGCCAAGCAGCCTCAGCTAGAAGAATCTGTGACTTCCAGGAAGGTGGGAGGCAGATGGGGTTGTACTTGATTATGTGGTCACACATCCGAGAACATCACTGAAAAAATAGAGGATCCAAATGTCCTAGTTTTCACTGTATTGCTATATTTCTATTATGTCTGTGACAGACTGAAATCCCTCATGAACAGCTCTAAGCCCCATCCACAGACCTCTGAAATATCATTGACTCCTGTCCAAGAGGCTCAATACTGCATGGTGTCTTGATACTTGTTTTTTTTATAATGATGGTGGCAATGGGATATCCGTAGTCTTCACCCTTTCAAGGGTGCTGTTCCCAAGTTTTGACTTGTCTAACAGCTCAGCCAATACATTAGGTTTTTCCTCTGAAGAATATCTCCTCTCTCCCTTCCAGACCAGAGCAGTAATAAGCCTCTTCACCCAGACATTGCATTAAAGCCACTTAAACCTTTACTGTCCTATCAAAGCAATAAGAACTTTAGATGAAGATTATCAATTTACATAAAATGGTGCTGTATTTATTTAAGTATATGTGTATATGTGTATGTATAATTAAGTGAGTCAATGCAATACATGAGAAGTGAATGGGAAAGTGCCCCATAACAAGGATGTCAGTGATTGCTGCATCTGTGCAGTGAAACAGGAGTATTTTGAACATGCCTGGAATTTGGCAAGTCTGTATCCACTCAGGAACATCAGTTGCATCATGGTGTTTAGATGACTTGTTTAATTCAGAGTTAATTATTGAATTCATGTTGAAAACAGTCCGCTCTGCTGCTACTCAAAGTCTCAGGGAGGCCGAGTAAGTACAAACCAGCCATTTCGAGGAGTGAGACTGAAGTGAACGTAATTTTCTTACCTTTTAGTTCCTTCGTGGTAAGTAGTGCTTATCCTTCAAGCAGGTACCCTGGAAGGTACCGCCAGTAAATGCTGATGAGTTCTTCAAGAAGGGAAGTGATGAATGGAAGATATGGTTATAACTGCATAACCGTTTAAAAATCTCCTCTTCCAATTATGCTATGTGCAACAAGGATTGTAAGCATCCACTGAAGATACAATTTTCTGAGCTGCAGGAATTTACTGTTTTATTATATTTTTCTCCCCTCTGTGGAATCAGTGGGGAGGATTAACTTTCACTTAGACTTAGCTATCATTTTTCACCAGTACTATCATCCCCCATTCTCCATCCAAATGTGCTGCTGAAATGTGGCAGGTGGTTCTGCCAGTAATTGCATGCTACTTCATTCCATTTTAAATGAAAGTATAGAGCACAGTGGCCTTCCTCTCTCATCACCGGCATACTTCATAGCTGTGCAGTATTGACTGAGAAAAGGCAGAAGAGTGGGCTCCCCTTTAAATTGCAAAGATATGTTATCTTGCTGTGTGTTCCCTTAGGAGCAGTAACTTAATTTCTGGGCAATAAGCTTCTGACTCCTACATTTTTCTCGTGACAAAAAAACCTCAACAATCTCTTTAAATGTCCACAAATTATTTTTTTTTAATGGTAAAAGAAACTGAACATAGTTTTGAGTATTTAAAGTTAGCAGTGGCTATTCTGTGGACTGTAGGCAAGTTCCTATTCCAGTGTAAATATGCTTGGGCTCATTCTGAGGCCAGTAACCATGCTCTGGTAGAAGGTGGCTTTTCTTTGGCCCCAGCTGTGCTAAACACTATTATAATTAGCACGATGGTTAACTTAATCAGAGTGCTTGGCTCGGGAGAGAGGTGTTACAGAGTGCACCATAATTAGCATTTTTATTCCTTTGATCCTGAGTGTGCTCTTTATTGACAGAAGTATCAAGAGCTGGTTTGTTTTTTCTTTTAACACTTTGGGAGGTGGAAGTATATGTGGCTGGCAAGATGATGAATTTATTAATGAGGCTTTTTTTTAAAAAAAAATACAACCATCCCAAAGGAAGTAGCAGAAAAAATGATCTGCATGTGTGGAAAAGATGATGTCTTTTCTGAGAAGACCTCAGTCTTCAGTGCTGCAGTGTTTGGGCAGGTATGTGTCCAGGAAACATCTCCTGGGGCAGCTGTAACCCTTTGGAATTGCATGGACAATGTTATTAGCATCTTGTAGCTAGCGTGCTGCTATGGACCACATGGCTGCTGTTCGGGTCTGTAGAAAAGGTGCTGTTTCCTTAAAGTGAGGAAGGGGACTGCTGAAAGTGCAATCTGTTTGGGGAAAAAAACCCACAAAGGTTTAGATAATGCTATAGCAGCTAGAGCTTTGCATACATGCCAGCTCCAGTCACTGAAACACAAGCGTCCCATCCTACATGCCCAATATAAGCAGGTGGGGAAAGCATGCAGCGGAACAGATGACTGGTTTGGTTCATGAAAAAACATAACATTTATGCTGTCAGACAAAATGCTGAAGACTTCCAAACTTGCATCTGGCATCACCGCCCTGATTACAGGGGAGGAGAGTTGGGACAACCAGGAGATTCTTCTCATTACACACCACCAGCAGAGCGGTTGCTCGCACTGCCAACAAACCCAGGACATTAAAGACTGGGGACTTCTGGTGGGTGAAGCCGCTGTCTGCCTTCTTGGGGTAGCCTTCATTAGGCTTGCACACTGCAATGGGATGCCTGTAATGTTTTCTATCTCTGGTGCATCCACACCAAATTAGGTATAATCTGTCTCAGTTGATTTTGAGCATTTGTTCAGCAATCTGGGGTAAGTGTCTCATGCACTTGTTTTTATTGACTTTGGGATAATGTTAGCTCAGGTACGGGTAGACCCATCGTTCATATTCAGCTTCCATATGGCCTCTATAATTTTTAATATTGGTTTTAAAAAGAAGGTATATCAATGTTTATAATGGAAAAAAAAGGGGGAAGAATGGTTAAGGTTCCCCTTGTAAGTGCTCTTTGCAAGTTTTCACTCTTCCTTTACATGTATCCATCTCTTTCCAGTCCTTTACAAAGATGAAGAGCTACTCCATGTCTGTGTTCTTGCTCTTCATTTGTATCTGCTTTGCCAGCAGAAAAATCATATGCTAATAAAGGCTGCAGAGAATGCAGCCGTCATTAAGGGACTTCTTGTGTTATCCTTGACTTCACTAGATTACTTTTATCTACTCAAGATGGATAAGTAATTTTTAAAACATTTATGTAACTAGGTTTTAGGTCAATAGCAGGTTAAACGGTTTATTTAAGTAATCTTTCCTGCGGAAAGTATGTGGAAAGACCCTCTCTCAGTATTTTTACAAGATTATTTTCATATCAGCATTAAAGCAGCAAACGGTCTCCTTGACAGTAGACTTGGAAGATACCCATTATTTGAGAGACATGATAAAAACAGTATAATCTTTTCCAATACCCATACAAAGCCAGCAATTGTCTGTTTCTGCCATTCCAGTTATTTATGTAATTATACTTAATGCCACACAGATTTGAGAAGAAAAAGAAATTGTTGCTGCTGTTTCTGATTAATATTTTTCCATCCTGAGACCATAAAAACAGTAAATGCCTCTTACAGTGGTAGAGAGAACAAAGGACTATGGATTTGCAAACAATTCAGCAGAAGAGCTGAACCAGAGGGGAGTACATGTCTTTTTTGAGTCTGTCTCCTGTCCACATAAAGGCATCATTCCTAAAGCTGATGGACTGCTAGGAAATGCTGCCATCGCATAATATCAATCCTGAGATGTTAATACCTTTATTAAACTGAAGTGTGCAGTAATTTTGAAGTGCATTTCAAAGGTATAGAATTTAACTAGCTTAAACTTAGATATATCCAGGTTATTCTGCTTTGCCCAGTTCTTCTGTGTAATACTCCTGGTGAAACTATTTACCAGTTCAGTGGCCAACAAGTGTTTAAATACCAAGATATCTCCCATACTGTCCTGCTTAGCATAACTGGGCTGGCCAGGGTCAAGGAGCTCTAGCTGATAAGCCCCTGCCCTCCATCTAATCCCACATACTGGAATGATCCAGAGTTGCTTGGAAATGCCTCTGGAAGGCAAGCCAGTGCTTTGAGACTCCTGGATTAGGGGAGCTGCTTGAAAGCTCACAGATATCTCTCTGCTTCAAATTCAGTGTGTTCACTTGCGCTCAGTCTCAGGTATTTAGGCTGCTTCTTCACCATGTCTAAAGAGAAGGAAACTGAGAGGGAAACTTCTACAGCAGAAGACTCAAATTAGAAGTTCAGATTGGGTTTAACAAAGCTGGTGTATTCATTTAAAGCGCATACAGGAAAAAAATTGTTTTGTAGTCCCATTTAAGAAATAAATATATGCTCATGGATTTTATAACATTATGATCATCTAGGTTGTTCAGCTATAGTGTTATACACTTGTACAAATTCACCACTTCAGCCTGCAAGTTCTGCTTGAGCTAGATAATACCATTTTAAAAACACATCCAATCTCAATTTTTTTAAAAGACTTCAGGTGGCAGCAAATTTACTGTGTGCAAATGTAAAAGGTTCCAGTGACTTAATTGCATTCATTTCTAACACTTCTCCCTTATTTTTAGCCTGAATTTTGCCTCAGAGTTCCATTTTTCATCTCTGTATCTTGTTATGCACTTTATTAAATGTTTCTTAATGTAAGTATTTATGGACTGTGATCATTCTGAACTCTCTCTTTGTGAAAATAAACAGACTAAATTACTTCTGGCTCTTGCTTTAGGGCATCTTTTCCTGACTCTGAATCCTTCTTGCAGCTCCATACTGAATCCTTTCCAATTTGTCAACATCTTTTGTGCAGTATGGATGCCAGACTATTTATGCTTGTAATCGTTACTGAAATGCTGTATGGAGTGACAGAACCAGTCCCAGGCACCTCAGCAATGTAAGAGAAACTGAATTTTTTGCCGCTCTAGGACTGAGGGTAGAATGAGTTCACCCTGAAGGTCTGGGCTTGCTACCCTGACTGTCGAAGAGGGAAGGAAGAGATTGTGGCCAGGGCTGAGAGGAACTGGTTCCTGCATCTTCTTCCATTGCCACTTCTGCCAGCAGTAACAGGAGGGAGCTCAGCTCTGGCATAGGCAAAGCAGGCAGCAGGTCCATGACTACCACTTAGCATTGTTTTGCTTACTACCCCATTGCCCTGGATAACCTCAACTTTGTCTGTTCCTAATTATGCTTCTCTGAAGTGCTACAATAATGTTTTCTGCTTTGTATCTTCCCCTAGCTTGTGCATTGAAAGATCTCATTAATTGTCTTAGCCACTGCATCCCTGCCAGCATTTTAGTTGCAGCTCACTGTGGCCCTGAAGTCATTCTTCAAGTCGCTGCTTTCCAGATTAGTTCACCACCTTACAAGTTTAACCTGTATTTGAAGAAGCATGACCTTGCATTCTGTGACTACTATAAGTAACATCATTCAAACAGCCCCATAGAGCATATTTCTCAGCTCGCTCCGAACTGACTTGCCCTTAGTCTGACTGCTGTACCACTAGTTATATCACCTTCACCTTGGCTGCCACAATGTTATTTTGTTCCACGTTACTTAGGACTATAGATTAGAGAAGGACCAAGATCTTTCTATGTAGAAATCAACCAGAAGTTTCATTTGGTTCTGAGTTCTATCTTTCTTAAGCCTCCCCTATTTAATTGCAACACTTCTGTTTTGTGGGATGCATGCCTCCACTTTATACTCCTCTCTGAGTGGAAGAATTAAAAAAGCAAGTCATCTTTCATCTTACAGTTCTTGTGTTGTGCGTGGGGTTCCTACTACTGCAATGCAGTTGAAGATACTGCAGAGGGATATTTAAATTTCAGCCAAAAAAAAAAAAAGGCCTAATTAAAGAGAGGAAAAAATTATGAATGCATTTCTATTTTTAGCATTCATGAGACTTGCCTTAACAGAACCTTTGGGCTTAAATTAGTAGACATTCCATTTTTAATTGGAGCATTTTGCTGCATACGATGGTTTAAAATAAAGGGTGAGTTAACTAGTTATTTATTTGAAAAGTAAAACACTGAGGGAAGCTAGTGTGCAGTTTTGGAATGGGGCCGGGGAAGGAAGGCAGATGAGCAACAGATAAATGACACTGTTGGGCGTCCTAGTTCATTCTGCTTTCTGGATGCTATCCATAAGCACACCTACCAAAAATGAATTCAAAATAATAATTTTTCACCCTGCAAGCTATACATTCATATATGTGTCAGGAGTTGCAGAATCTCTGAAGAGTTTTGCTTTGCTCATACCCCCTCCCATAGATGAGCTTCAGGGTTGTTGTATTTGTACTTTTTGCTGCTACCGACATTATGTTTGAACTAAAATAAATAGGGATTTGCTGCCCAGGGAGTAATGTCAGCTAGCTGAGGTTTTTTGTGGCAGCCAGAAAAAATAATAAGGGAAAAGGGGAAGTCATGGAAGGCTCTGTGGTAGCCGGTGCTTGATGGGCAGCATCCTGCTGACCGGCAGGAACACAGCTCCGAGGAGAAGTGCTGGCAGATCAGGTCTGCTGCTGAGTTCAGGTGATTTTGATTCCAGAAAGCTAGTCCTTTTCCCAGTATGCTGGATCTCAGAGGAGCTACATCTGCTCATTGCTGGTGGTTACCATGCTAGAGGCTTTTTAAGGGAAGAGGAAAGGAGCATTTGAGGACTTGTCAGTGTTAGGTTAATGATTGGACTCGATGATCTTAATTCTCTAATCTAGGTGATTCTGTGAGTTTGCAGGACTTGTATGTTTTCAAGTCACTGATGCACAGCAACCACAGCTCTTACTGCTGCTTAGTCATACCACCCTAAAAACTGCTAAAGTAGTTAAAAAATTTCAAATACTATCAGACTGGGCTTCTGTCTTCTGTGTGAGAGCGCCTGCTTAGAAAAACTAGATCGTACTTTTTCAGCGAGTGAGTGACTGGTCACAATGCAGTACTTTGTTCCTGTCCTGGATGTTATCTTGAGCCATGAGAGCAGGGCTGTTGCTTAGCGTTTCATGTGCTGCATGATCTCCCTCCCGAATGCCAGAGCCATCAGAGAACCATTATTGCCTCCTGTACATGCTGGCAATCTTAATTACTGCATCAGCCCCAGAATAAATATACAGCCAATCAAATGTGATGATAAGAAGTGGAGTGATAGGCAGACTAGCAGGACTATGTTAAAAATGTTCACTGGGTAAAGCTTTCCTGGAGCCTTGCTTCTAAACGAGCAAAGTCCAGCTCTTTCACACACTATACAAGCCATTTAGGTCAGATTCAGCCCTGTTGTGTTTAGAAAGCATCTCCATTGATCTGGATGACATTTTTTCCCTGAGTGATTTGCTGTAGATTAAATTATCCTTTTGGTTGGGAGGAGGGGCTGGAAGAAAATTCACCCATTTTTTACCCCCATAGTGAGTCTCTAAAGCATGCTTCTGACCATTGCAGCAATGCAAAGTGATGTTGTCTTACTTTACCAAGCACAAGCATACATTTGAATTTGATAGCTGCAAAAAACTGCTTATCGATGTTGGTGATTACAGTTAGCTCAGAAAGGATACAATATTTTACTAAATGTTGAGCATTAGCATTAAAGCAACGAATACTTGGATCATGATGTTGTAAAATTTGGAGAAGAATTTTTTTTTTAATCCATTATAAACATCCTACTTCCAAGTTTTACTAGATTCCACATTTTCTTAAAACTGGACAGGTTCTACTTTTGATATAATGCCAGAGTTGTGCTAAAGTAGCTTATGTCCCTCTCCTCAGAGAACACTCTGCCCCAGATATCTTTCCAGTTTTTCTAAAACAATTAGAGCAGACTGACTTTATCCTTGAAGTGGCAATAGAGAAACAGTGATATCACGTCACAAGTGACTTTGTTCCATTGCTCTTAATGGTGGTATTGGAAATCCAAGCGGGAGGTTCTTGATGGTCCAGTGCAGAGAACAAAGAGGAATGGATGTCTTCAGCCTAGTGCTCTAATTTTTTTAATAAAAATGCTAAGACGTTAGTTTTCATAGGGACATAGTACAACAGCATAAGCTTCCCTGGTTTGAGGGAGGCTACTTGTTACAGTAGAAAACTAGTTGTTTCCTTTCTCAATTTTTGTTTTCCTTTTTCATAGCTGTCCTTGTTAGTGCTACATTGTAAGCATATTTTGAAAACAGACAATCATCTCCTTCTCCCCCTTTTCCTTTTTTTTCAGTTATTGTTTTGAACTACTCAATCATTTCAGAGATACGATCGCAATGACCTTTCCTTTCCTAACAACTCTGCCAGGAGGAAATCAAATTAAATGCTTCGTTATTAGCCCCATACTATTCAGACAATCAAGGAGTGATATTTTTCATTTTTATTTTTTATAATTCCAAGTTCAAGAGTGAAATCTTGGAAAATTATTAAAATTGCTCATGTTTAAAAAATGAGATAACTTTTAAATGCAAATTGATATGATAATGCTGAAACTTGGAGGTATAATTTATGCTACAAATATGCAAAAAATGAATTTTAAGTATATATTTTTGAAGAGTTCAAACTTATGTTGCAGTTCTTGCAAACTTGAAATGCATTGTCTGTGGCATGCTCTAATAAAAAATTAAATATTATGTTGGCTAAATGGTAACAAATGAAGCAGTGTTTGCTACGGTAAGGAGTACATTGGGGACGTAACCATTAGACAAGGGCAATTTAGTTTTAGCATTATCAGTTAGAAATACTGCAGTTGAGTGGAATATTTTATTACATGAAAACATCTGTAACCATTATATCCCTTGGGAAGCTTACGTGACCTGTGATCTGTTTGGAAAAAAATGTTTCGCTTTTACGAGACTGCTCAAAAGCAAGTATGCGCAGCAGGGCCGCGTCCCAGCAAATCTGGAAAGGGCTCCCTCCTCTTTGTGTGCATCCTGGAAATGTCTGGGAGCTGTAGCAATGTTTTACATTCCAGACCGCAGTTTTCAAACTCGTTCCGTAACCTGTGGCACTGAAAAAGCTTTAGGAAATGTGTACAGCCATGCACGCTAGCTTTAACTGTGCCACGCAGCATTTACACGCTATTATCCTTGTCATGAGGTGTCCTAAAACTACTGCAACCATAGTAAGGTTCGGACCAAAAAGCACAATGCGGACATGTGAAACTATATTTATGTTCTTCAAAGTATGCCAGTGATATAGGACAAATGGCACCTTGAATTTTTCTCAGGCCTTGCCATGCACCTTTTCATGGCTGCTTTTTTTTCCTCTCTCCTTCAGCGAAGCCAGAACATGTCATCCCAACTTAAATTTGCAAAGCAGTCGCCTGTGCTCAGGCCTTCATAGCGCTTTGGCAGGAAAACAAAGTACCCAGCTGCCGAGGACCGTCAGTCAAGGCCTGGGAACTTAGGGAGCCAGGAAGACGGGCAGATAGACAGCCTGAATTTGACAGCCCATTAGGTACCTGACCTTCTGCTTAAATGACTATTGAATTCTTCAAGATGTGGATTAATGCTTTCTTTTGTTCCGAGGGTTCAGAGGTGAGATCTTCAGATAGGCGTGCCAATTGCAGGCGGCTTTGCCAGGGGTTGCTGTGTGTCCTACGGCACAAGGCTGTGTGGTGAGCAGGGTCTTAGCACACTGTTTCTACAGAGGAACTATTGAGAAAAACTGCAACTTCTTTAAAGAGGGGGGAAAAAAACCAATGCATTCACCCAGGATCTCATTGCACTATAACACTCTGTAATTACAGGCGAATCTGCTCGTTTCTCATTACTTGGTTACTGCCTACACCCAGCAATCAAAATTGGCCACTTTATGACCATAGGCAATGCAGGCATGCTCCAGACCATAATATGTCAAACACTATTTCGGCACAGGCTACAAAAGTAATGTGTTTTAGGCCAGTAAGACCATGGCATTGCCTTTCTGGCATCACTTGCAGTTCTCACTTCCTACTTGCAACTCTGTAGCCACTGAGGCCCAAATGCAGCAGAATAGAGGGCATTTCTCAGTCAAAAAATCATTTTTCCCCTAAAGTAGAGTGAGCTAGTGCTGCTTTTTAAAAAGTCTGCCTTGCTTGGGGAATATATAAGCCACAGTTGCCCATTAAGTACTTTTTCAGTGCAAAGGCACAGCAAACCTTTGTGGGCATATGAAGCAGATCTGTGGGCTCTTTTGTCTGTGGTGATAACACTGTTCCTGGGGTTGGGCTGACTGTGAAATTGAGTGTAATTTATCTCAAAACTTCCATCTGTTCAAAAGATATGAAAAATATGTGCTAACAGGTTGGTAGCAGTGCATGTTGGTGGAAGGCATAGAATTAGGAAGAGCACAAAAGTCTGTTCTGATCCAGCAAGCCAAGGTGCTTTTAAGGAAGACAGATCATTCCCGGGATGGAAAATCCTTCATCTCCAGTACCCTGCAAAGTGAATTCCTGTGAAGCAACAATACTCCTTTTTTGTAAGGAGAGAAATGAGTGTGAAGATCCAGGGAGTGAAACTAGTGAAACTGTGTGCATCTTAGGATTTTATCTCTTATTTGCAAAGAGATCAGGATTTATCCCAGCCCTGCAAATAGCCTGTCTGGCAAGACTGTATGTATTGCACATTCTCAACAAGACAAATGAAGCTAGCCTGGGAGGCTGGACCTGTATAAATATGATTCCCCTTTTTTAAATGGTGTAAAAGGTAAATGAGTGATTGATCTTGGGAACTGGCCAGCCTGCCTTGCTGTTGTACTCAGCAGGACAGGTACATCAGGGCAGGATGGGCCTGGCTGTTCACACCAGGTATGAACTGGAGCCCTTTTTCTCTAAGGCTGTCCACACTATGCCCTGTATAGATACTCCCAGGTTAGCAGCAACAGACCACTTTTGTAAGCCTCGTAACTGCTTTAGTGTTAGCCGAGAGGCAGGGGCAATTAGCCATAAAACAATACCAGGGGAATGGTACTCTTCTTCTGGGACTCTCTGTGGAGAGCCACAGCTGCCCTCAGAACTGAAGATGAGTTTCATGGCTGTGCTTTATCGATATACAAGACAGTCCCAGGCAAGGCAAGGCAGGCTTAACGGGACACAGTTGGCTAACCTTTGTTTGGAGAAAGCTGCATCGTTTATCATGGAGGAAGTTGCATCATTTATCATTCGTGACCAGAAAGGGTTTCGATTCTGAGATCAGTGCACAGACAATGTCTAGAAATGGGACAGCATGTTTTGTCTAGTTTTTTGAATCTGCTACTGTCAGGAGGTAGAAAGTTCAAGTCTAGTATTACTGGCTGCATTCTCTGTTTTCAACAGACATAGAGAAGGCTACGGGGAAAACCACCAAAAAAAAGGACAGTAAGAGTAGTGTAATGAGGGAAGGAGAAGACATGTTGTGTATTAAGGGAGGCAGGTGAGCCTCCCATTTTAAGCAGAAATGTGTTACAAAGTCAGTGTTTTCACAGTGTGAAAATATCCCTGTTGTTGCCTCATGCAGAGATGCTAGTTACAGAGCACGCAGGAATCTCTTTGATAACACACCTACCTCATTTCTTAACTCCTCTGCTGTAATTCAACATTTAAAAGGCAATGCATGTTTTCCTACCATGGGTACTTTTTTAATTTCTGACATTTCTTTGGAGAGGTGTTATGAGTCCTTTTGAAAATAAAACCAAATACAACTTTTTCTTTGAAATGGTGTAAAGGTCTAGCTGGAGAGAAAAGGTTAAGTAAGATGAAAATGGGGTAGCATCAGACCATTGATATGACAGTGACTGTTTGCCACTGATTCCCACCCACTTCAACCCAAATAATTGAGTTAATGAATGTTATAAATTAACAAGTTAAGTTAAAACCGCAAGTTTTCAGTTGTGCAGCAATGAATGATTTACACTGTTCTTCCATTGACATCATCTTATTATGACTGGAGCCCTCTTTACAAGAGGTATGTAGTTCTGGTAATCCCCAGGAAATCTGTCCATTGTTTACCAAAACCCACTTTTTTTAAAGAAGGAATGTGCTTTGCCAAAGGACTTGTAACATCTCAAACTAGAAAAATTCTTCTTTCAGTGTCTGAGAGGAAAAAGTGCACGCTTGGATATAAAAGCACGTGCCTTCATGATAAGCACATGGAGGTTATTGACCAGGCCGTGGGGTTTTGCTTCCAGGAACAGGAGGGCAGTCCAGGCCAGCTGCTTTCATGAATCTTACTTGCAGTCTGAAGACAGAGGTTTTCAGAGCAGCACCTCACTTCTTAGAGCTGGCCACAGATCTTGCTGCTTACCTGCAGCAAACGAGCCTAAGAGGCAGTTCTGCTTTTCTTTCCCCTGTTGTTTCATCCAGATGGACAAAATTGTGAGTTTTAGTTTGTTCTGAATCTAATATTGCAGGGTTGGGGGGTTTTTTTGCCCTACAGACTTTCCACTTAAACAGTTTAGTGATCATAAATGTGTAATGATCTCTGTTAGCTCTCTGATCCACTCGAATTAATGACTTTTCTTTTGTGCTACTTGGCGCAAGAGGTGAAACAAGTGAAGAGCTGCATTAATTATTCATCAGCCAATGAATTTCTTTTGCTGTAACTACCTTTTGGGTTTGTAGATCTCTTTGCGTAAACTAATTTATTTTAATAATAATATTTCAAGTGGTTTTAATTAATAATTGAAATATAATTGTTTGGGGAAGTACTTTAGCCCTATTCTGGGCAGCTGGTGCTTGAAAACAGAATTTGGCAATGATTTAACTTCAAAAATATGGAGTTAGTTTTCAGCAGCTGTTATCAAATGAAATTAGTAACTCAAAGGTAGAGGATTTTCTTTGAATGAAAGGTTAATCAAGTCTTAATCCAATAGTGTTCTAATCTAAAATTAAACATGAAATAATTGTGGAGTATGGAGAGGGAGTTTCCTAAGCCTTTCACACCTCAGCATGGCTGAGGAGGGGGAGGGCAGGAGAAGGGAGAAGTTAGTGCCAAAACAATCACATCTTTTATCTCAAGAACTATTTTCAACAAGGTATGCTGATCTTATTTTCCATCCTCCCACGCTTTGGATAGGACTTTCGGAAAAACTTTATTCTTCCTTTGCTGAGTATGGATCTAACAGAGGTTTCAATACAAGGGGACTACCAACCTTTCAGGCAGACTAGTGGTGTGACTCACCACAGAAGAAATTAAAGTACGTCAGTTCAAATAAGAAGCTGATTTACCACAAATTGTCAGAAAAATCTCTCTGCTTCCTATGCCAGTGTTGCAGACTTTAACCATTATGTGTCGAGGGAAATATTGCTTGTCAAATACAGTTTTCCCATGGATGAGAGAGATTTTTAACACTGCAGCATTACAAATAAGTGGGTTTGTGGTGGCAGAGCTTTATAACCCTGGGAGCAGGGCATGGAAGGGAAACAGGGTCCTCCAGACTGGAGCAGCATCTCCTCCACAGGGGTCCCACACTGGCTTGCACAGATCACTGGCAGCATGCTGCGATGAGGATGAGGACAAGGTCTCATCCTCCTGGTGCCACTGCCACCCTGCCCAGCCTGCGCTGCGGTGGCCACCCCCAGATGGGGCATGGGGCACTTCCCAGCTTTTCGTGGAGCCAGTTTCTGCAGCTTTAATTACATCCATGGTTTGGATCACTTCGCTTGGCCATTAAAATCCATTTCACAAATAGTATTGAAACGAGGAAAGAATATTTGTGGTGGCTGTGGATTTCCTCCAGACCTACAGGAAGAGTAAATTAGTTACCGAAAACTTAACAGTTTGTCCAGAGTGCTTAACTCTTTCCTCTCTGGAAGCTGCCTTTTCAGATGCAAGTGACTTTAAAAGGAAATAATATGCTTGCTGCTTTTTTATCCACCCCCACGTCTTTATGGGAGGGCTGTAATTGCAAAACCAGCCAGGGGTGATTTGTTTGAAGAGGAAATATGGGAACTTCCTTTATAAATATTGCCTTTCCCTACATGTGGATCCAAACGTGGTTTCCTCTGCTGGCGGAAAAAAAAGTGCTTGAATTGAAAAGAAAACACTTTTTCCCGTAGCTCGTGCCCAGTGTAAGCATGAAAGAAAGAGGTTTCACATAAAAGAAAAAAAAAGCAAAAACAAAACAAAACAAAACAAAATTTTAAAAATTACTCATAAAAACAAGAACAGGTTGTTAGCCAGGGAATGATTGAAGTTGGTTGGACCATTGGGTTTTTGCCCAGCCATTCCCTATCAATGGCAAGGGCTGTGAACATGGACGTCCTCTGCTCAGGAGCACTGGACAATTTAAGGTCCTATGGAGGGGTGGGGGTAAAATCAGTGTTTGCAGAGCCTGCGATTACAGAACATGCTGTGACTTGCTCTGCAAGATAGGACAGTATCAGCCTGAGCCCAGCTCCTATCACAGTCTGGAATGGTTTCTTTTTTAAAAAACAAACCAACATATGTATCTTTCCTAGTGAAGTAGAAAAAACAAGCCTGCACCCTCCTCCAGCCTATAAATACCTTTGCATTATTTGCAGAAAGGTTCACCCACCAGAAAAGCAGCAACAGTCAGGGAAGTATCTGTGCTCAGAAGCAGCAGGTAGGTTAAGCTCACAGGACAGGGAGTAGATTTTAACCTGGCATGCAAAGCTCTGCTGAACTGTTGCACTTCTCGGGGTTTAGTTTTGTGGTTTTTTCATTTTTTATTTTTTAAACAGGCACAGTATCAGACTGTATGGGCTCCTTGGGTGTGCAGGCAGCAAGTTGGCCTGGCTTGCTAACATAAATCAGTGCAGATGATGGGAATCAAGGCAGGGAGTCTGGTTCCCAGCTCTGAAGGATTCCGGATTAAGAAGACAGCTCACAGAGGAAGCAAGAGGAGTTGTGGGGGAATCGGGCTGATTCCCTGAGAGGCACTGAAGATGAGAAGAGCCCTTCTGCCTGATTTGAAGAAGGGCAGTGTTCTTATATAGCTGATAATTAGGCAGAGTTGCCTTGTTCCTTGCTTTTGATGGATAAATGAGACATCCCTGGTATTTAAAATTGGATTGCTGCGATGCTTTCTGATCTGGCCAGCAAGAAGCACAGCTAGGCCACTGTTATATTAATGAGAAAATTCTGATTTTTACACATCTCTCAGTAGGGAAGATGAAATTTCACTCAAGCTTCAAACTAGGCTTTGCAGTGATTACTTTTCTGCACTTTTACAAACAAACAGAAGAAATAAAATTTCCAGTGAAATGGGCTATCCTGGGAAAAATCATCTGCAGTCAAAGGAGACACTCAAAACTTCACCAATCCACTATCCATCCGGACTTTGGCAAGGGTTGCTTAACTTGCCATGACAGGAGTCCCCACAGCATCTTATAATCTGCTCCAGAGGAACTGGCCTCCCAGTGCGGGATGAAAAAGGAGTAGACAGTGAACCTTGGGTGATTTTCATTTTTTAAATAAAACTTAAAAATAAAGCTGTCAGGTCTCCATTCCAATTTGCTATCTCTAACAGTTTCTCCTGCACTTTCTTCTCTGTTCAATGTCTTGCAAATTCATCTAAAGCCCTACAGTGTTCAGGATAAGCTTTCCATCCTTTATGCTTTTCTTCATGTTTTCCACACCATCCTTTGCTGACATCTCTTTACATCAGTTCTCTCCCATCCATGCCACATTCCCCATTTAACAATCTTTTTTCCTTTTTACCTTAATACACTTAGCATTTTTTCCTCTCCTTTTTCACACTCCCCATCATGCCTGCTCTTTTTTTCCAGTAAGACAGGCTGCATTTTGTAATTTAGGGAGTAAACCTTTGAATTCTTGTGTGACTACTCCCACTGACTACGTAATGAAGAGACTGCAGGACTGGGCTGTAGCTTGGCAGATGTATGGGGAAAGGTAGTGAAGACAATTTTAAAGCAGTCTTAATTACCTTGGTGGTTTGGATCCCTTTGGTTGACTGTTAAAATGCATATTACTAAGGCAAGGTGTGCACCAACGGCATTGTATAAATAATAAAGAATTTCAAGAGCTTGATATAAAAGTCGTTATAGAGGTAATATATTACTTCCAGTCAAGAGAAATGGAGGGCACTTTAAAATCAGTTTTACTAGCACCCTCTGTTAAAAAACCCTTTTTTTTTCCTTTGTGTTTAACCTCCTGTGCAAGTCTGGGCATGTTTGAGGCTCCCAGGATCCAATTTCATGTAGTATCCTATTTCAAATCCAGGCCAGAGTAGATCGATCGAAAATCAGTGCTCTCAGAAATAAAACTGCCTGTGGAATGCCTTCCATGACATGAAGATGAAAGGGGGAGTGTAAAGTAGCAGATACTGATTTTCTTTTTTGAGGTGGGAGGCTCTGAAGCAGTGTCCTTGGATGTTGCACAATTTACTTTGATTGAACAGTAATGGTTGTAGGACAATTTTGATGAATTTTTGTGCTCTTCAGTTAGTAGTTAACAGCTGTGTTTTGTGAAGGGGGGCTGGTTGGTGTTGCTGAGGTTGTTTTAAGCCAAAGCAGCAGCTGTAGAGTATTTTATGGTGAGCGCAGAGCTACCTGTAAGTCTGCACATTGCCAGAATAACACGGAATTCCTAATAATTCTTGTCAGTGAAATACTTGCTGGTATTTTGAAATGATTGAGCTACTTCAGGACTTTGAAAACTGCTGGTGAATACAAACTAGTCTAACTGATCTGTGTTTATACTGGTTTTTACAGTCAGCACATATATGGCAGTCTGCTTCATTTTCCAGTATACTTCTCTCTGTGCCTCTTCTCTGGCACTCAGAAGCTAAAGGAGAAAAAGGGAAAAAAAAAAAAAGGGGATTATCAGAGATTTGAGAACAGAGTGAAACAGCAATATCATTTTAGGACTTTGAAGGAGTAGGAAAGTGAAAACTGAACTTGGGAGCTTTGGGTAACTTTGAGTTTGGGTAATTCAGAAATTTTTCTTTGTCAGTATTATGCTGAATTCCTGGAAAACTAAGAGTAAACTTTGTTCTGCCACGTAGTGGTGGTCTCTCTCCTGTCACCTGTGCTAGATGATGCTTGTGATGTGGGGAGCATCTTCCATTGCTGGGAACACAGCAGGTTGTGCAGATAGGCCCCTGGCATGGAGGCAGTGTGTCACAGCAGCTGGCCTTGGCCCCATTTGCTGTCTGAGCAAGCGGAGGAGGCTTCAGAGAAAAATTCAGTGTCATCATGTGCTGAAAAGGTGCTGTCTAAAGCCAGCCAAGAAGGTAACAGTAAACACAAAGAGTGTTTGAATTTATTTTACACTCTGCCTTTTGGACACTAAAGACTTGTGTGTTTGGGACCTTGAGCACAGATCCCCAGACTAGCAGATTTGATGAGACACCTACAATGGCATGTGTAAACCTCCTGTACAGTGATAGAAGTTAAATCTCACAGGATTCATTTTGAAACAATTTGCCAAATGGCATTTGAAAAGTCACGGGCACAGAGTGTACTGTTTATGATTTTGCATTTATCACCTTAACTCCCTGGACCTCAAGTTGGAGATAAAATGTAAATATATGGAGATATCTCTAATATCTATTGGTTACTCTAACCAAAATTCTGATCTTCTCTGACCTGCATATGGTGTTGAGCTTCTTGCATAACCTAGCCAGGGTCACTGCATGTGTTCTTGAACTAAAGACAATGTGGAGTTCATTTTCACATCCGATTTGTAAAGTTTCATTTTCTTGATGCAAAAAGTGTCCAATCATTACTGTGCAAAAAGTCTGCCTCTCCTATTTGCTATTTTAGTATTCTTGGGTAACTAATATAGTTAGAATTACTGTGTAGCATGGATTTATGGTATGAGTTTAGGACAATGGTGTTAATTTGCAACAAAAAAAACCCCCATGAGTTATATTGGCCATCCCAAGTGTGTGCCAGTAAAATTCTTTGTAGTACAGCTCACGATCAGGCATCATGTTTATGCCTCATAGTTGAGGATCTTTCTAAACCAGCTTTTTCTGCAAAGGCTTAAACCTTAGGCATATGATTTCTTGGTATCCTTACTTTTGTAAAGTTACCAAGCGAAATATAGTTGGAAGACATGCAAGTGAGGTTTAAGAGTTTCTCAAAACACTGTTGAGAAATTGGTGTGGCTTCTCTGTTGCTTTGCATTGGATTAAAGTCTTCATGCCAAATGGCCAGGCAGCTTGACAAGTATGGGTTAGCATCCAGCACTGGCTCAGCACCTTGCTGGTCAGAGAGGGGCCTTCTTGCCTTATGTTATGTGACAAAGCAGGGAACAATTTTGTCCAGTATCGGTCATAAGGTTCAATAAATGACAATCTGAAGAGGCTAGAAAAAATGCCAGTAGCCATTCCTGCACTCATGCTTGCTTCGATTCTTGCCTTAATATGTAAGGTGCTGGATCTCAACCTGTTGGCAGTTCACAGGGTAACATTCTTGCTGTTTGATCTTTGCAGTGAAATACTGTTGAAAGAGCAGGTAGGATTTCTAGTCTGGTCAGAAGGAATAGCAGAGAAAGTACTTTTTGGTTAGTGTGTTAATTCTGTAGTTAAGAAATCTCTCTGGAAAAGTCTATGGAAAGGTAAGGTATTTAGTCTCCTAAAGTGAAGAATATTCAGAAAGGGTTATGGAGCATGAGTTATTTGGTTTCAGTTTTGGATTATGCTGGTCTTCGTTCTTACAGTGTATTTGTAAAATTTAGATTTTGGTCTGAGACTTTTAAACTTTAAGAACAGAAAATGTGGGGGTTTGGGTTTTTTTCCTCACAAACTACAGGACGAACAAAATGAAATGACCAAGTGAAAGCAGTTGTTTTTTTGAGATCTATCAGCAATATTAAACACTTCCATTTTTATTTTAATATTCTGTTAATTTTTGCACAGGTTGGCCAAGGTCTTTTCATATTGAATAAAATTGAGGTCGAAAGGATGAGGAACTAACTGGAAACCAAAGAAAAACAAAAAGTGTTAAGTGATATCAGATTTAAGTTGAAGGCAGAGCTATGCTGAGCAGCTTCAAGATGATGAGGATACTGAACCTGAGGTAGCCAAGCAGAGGATACGGAAGGGAAATCAGTAATAAAACTCTAAGGTTCATGTGCTAGAAGTGGAGTGGGTATCTCTGAGGTCAAGGAGGTGGAGAGGACAGAATGAGGATGACCAAGAGTGATGTAAGCTGGAGAGCTGCAGCTGAGGGAAAATACAGCCCTGGCCAGATATTGGAGTGTAGTAGTGTGATATACAGTTAGTTAGAGATGTAAATACCCTGCAATGTTTAGAGTCTTAAGCTGACATCTGATATCACCCTAATGTTTTTAATAGTATATTTTATATCTTGTTTCCATATGGACATGATCTCAGTGTTTTAACATAGCCTTTCCAGCACTGAAATGTGAAGATTGGTTTTCAAAATTAAGCTCAAAAAAGCAGTATGTAGTGTTACTCTATGTGCTCCATCCTGTCGAGTGCATCATGCTTGTTAGTTCAAAAGCCAGATAAAAGTTCCGTGGGCATATTAAAAGCCTATATTAAAAGCCTATATTAAAAGTATCTGCTCCATATGTTACATAGAGCTGAAAGCTCAGGGGAATAAGGTCTGTATCTGGGAACCAGATAGTACAATTTTGTATCCCTGACCCAGTGCTTGCCCTTTCTAACAAACAAACAAAAGCCTCCATCAAAGAAATGTGGTTTATGATTTGTTTTTAGTTCTAGAAACAAGCAAACAAACAAAAAAGCACTCAATATGTTCTTATTCATACTTAGAGCAGCCTTGGCTTTAGGCAATGCACGATGAGTGCTGCACTTTGATCCTTGCAGCTTTTGGAAGCCTCAGTCCCCTCAGCAGCCGCAGGACCATGACAGTGCATTATCTACTTGCAAAATTTTGGACTTGGATACAACCAATGAGCCTGAGTTTATAATTTTTTTCAAATTATGATATCTGAGACATTCACCCTAAATACAGAGGCACATCTGCCTGATGAGGGAGGGGGCACTTGCAGGATGGGAAGGTTATTTATGGTTATCCTGTCTCCACTAGGTTATTGACTTGTCTTGGTGGTCTTAATTTCATGACACATCCATGGTGGTCTTTGTCCTTTCATCCCAAAGGAGTATTTTGATTTAAAAGGCAGAAATTGTGTCATATGATAGGTGTGAGCAGTTAAGTGTGTTTGGATAGGGGTGGGGCAGGATAAAAGCTAAATATAGTCTAATGGCAATAATCTCACTGCTGTCCTCTGTGGGCTATGGAGGGGAGAGGGAGTCTCCTCTGAAAAGCAGCTCAAGGAAGATTGATTTGTCCTCCAGAAGGTGATCCGTGGCAGTGGAGAGAGGAGAAACAGAAAGATAACCTTGTTAGACTGAAGATAGCTTGTGTGAGCATCCCCCTACTCACTTGCTTTGTTTGTGCTCAAGGTTTCTGTCAGCTTTAAAGAACAATTCCTCTATGTCTTCTAAGTACTTTTAACTTTAGGTCAGTCTGCAAGAACCTCCAGCTGTCAGAGGACTTGTGATAGCAATGTGTGATTTATTTCCTTTTGTTCAAGCAGTCCATTTTGACTGGCCAGCTGGCCGAAACCATACCATGAAAGACTAGGTCCTCATGGTGTTCCAGTGTAAGATGCTGAAAAAGAGCTGTTGTGCTATGAGCAGGAGGTAAAAGAGAAAAAAAAAAACCAAACAAAACCAGGAAGCCTTGCAGCAGATGGTACCACTTGTGTCCATCTAAACCTAGCCAAAGCAGCGTGCCATTTGAGTGGAGAAACCTGGAAAATCTGATGACTCAGTCTGAATAAATAGGGAGACAGTGAGTGAGATTTCTGGCTTGTGTCCCAAGCCTCTTATGAAAAAGGCTTCCTATTTTATAACACAGAAAATTGAGTACAGTTTGGTAGCATCATTCCCTGGCACAGCTGATAACCAGCTACAGACTTAAAACGCCTGGTGTACCCATGTGAGAACTGACACATAAGTAGTCTGATGACTCTCTGCCAGTTCCTGGGTTATGGATGAACCTGTTTTCCCAGTAAATAAATAAATACCTGATGTTAAGAGCAGGAGACATACCTTTATTACGGGGGGTGTAACTGGATGGACACAACAGTCATGGCTGACAGCATTCGATTCTTTTCCAGGGTCAGCCAAATACTAATTTCCATGTACTTCAGTTGTTGTGTCTGCAAAGTTGAGATCTGAACCAACTATGCAAGATGTGCCTAAATCCCCATTCAGCAATGCTTGCAAAATTGCTCTGAGGGAGAGGCGCAACATGGACTTCTCAGTGGGGTGAAGTCTTGTTTCCTGGCTGACTACCTCCACCTCCTTCCTTCTTAGCTGTCGTTGACCATATCATGATCTTTCACATGCCTTTGCACTTCCTTTTACTTCTGTATTTCCTTTTCCTTTATACGCTTAAGCTGCACTCTGCCCCTTTTTCCTTCTGTCAGTAAGACATAGAAAGAAATCTGCCCTTTTTCTTGGTCCTAATGTCTGTGTTTGTCTATCTGTCCCTGAGGTTTGCTGCCTTACTTCACTCCCCTCCTACAACTTCCCTCAGTCTCAATCCAAGCCTACACTCTCCAGTCAGGCCATATCATGCAGCTGTGGTCTAAATATCTCACTCAGCTCTTCTCCCATGTCCCACACCTCATGATTTTTCTGAGTATCCATGTTCATTCTCTACCCAATGAGAGTGCAAGTTCCCTCGAACAGCTTTTCCCTGGGAAGAGATGATCATACGTAGTCTTAAAAAATGTGTTACCACAACAACTAGATATGGGGAATGCAAACAAGAAATTAAATCCCATCAAACATTAGCAAAAATAAACTTGTTTTAGTACCGGGCAGCCTCAAGGAACATGAAGGGAAAATAAAAGTCCTGCTTATGTTTGTGTCTTATCTCCCTGAGGAGCCAGTGTTATTCAAGTCTCAAAAGTGAGGTTCAGCTGAGATGAGATGGCTTTGGAGAACAGGTGGTGGATTTTGTCAGGTGTTTGGGTGTTCTTTGCTGAAAAGTAACTGAGAAATAACTGTGTGTAAGAAACAGGTTGGGGCATTCAGAATTCACTATGTCTGTTGACTGGGATATTTTTTCAAGGACAGTTGTCATCTTCACATTTGTGCTGAACAATCTACATTGGCATATACAGTGATGTTAAAGAATATCAGATGGTATTTTATACTTCCCTAGAGGGACAGACACTGTTTCTCTTCCGTCCTTAAATGTTTGATCGTGGGAGGTGCTGAGTACTGCCATTGATAAGCACGTGTTAAGGCTCTAGCAAGAGGGGTGCCAAGCCATACAATACTCCATCTGTAATGCCAGGCATTCTTGCTGGTAATATATCAGTTGAGCTCTCACTTCTTCAGTAATTAGTTGTACATCTGTGAGCATCTGTCCATCTGATTTATTATCCAAGCAGCTATTGAAATACAGATCATTGCCCCATTTAGCCTCAGGATTGAAAGTTATGGTGTACTAAAGTTGTGTTTAAAATGTAGTAAAATTGACTATATATAAGCAAATTACAAGTTTATGGGACACTATAGGTGGTCTCAAATCAATACTTTAAAGTTCATAAATTTAAGTTGATTGAGCACAGTTTAATGCATATGAATATATTTTTTAATTGCTGCCTTCTTTTATTTAGTAAGAAGATTAAACACTGTCCTGGAAAATAACTTGATCGTAGTGAAGAAGACTTAGTGGAAAAGTGAATGTAAGTATTTCACAGCATGTGTCAATTATTTATGTTTGCAAACCATTGACATTGGTGCTATTAGAAATAATGATAAAATGGCAGCCTGATTTACCAAAAAGACCACTTATAGTACAGCAAGAGTGCTGGATCTGATCATGTGTGTGAAGTATCAACTGTCTCTTCCATGGTTTTCAGTGTAGATCTTCTGTAGGCTATACTTACCTGAATGCTTTTAACCGGGCCACATGCTATTAGTTATTTTCATGCTTATGAACTGTTCACAGGAAAAAATGTCAACATGAAGTTGTCACTAAGTGCCCTTAAAAGGAAAAAAAAACCTACTAACCCTGTATAAATACCCATGGGGATCTTTAAACTCTGTAATGTGAACATATTTTCCATTTCCAGAGGAATTTAGTCTAACTTGGAATAATGCAGCCAGTATATAATATTTTTCTGTATACTTGCTGCAAAGATGTGAGTTTATAGTAGAAGAAGATTGCACTGTGGATTGGCAATTCAATTTAGAGTGAAATACAGCAGCTGCAAGTTCCAAGCTAAGTGCATCATTGCTCACTTGAGGTCACTTTTTCAAACCTGGAGTCAATAGTTCTCTAACAATAAGAGCTTTGGTTCACTTTCTAGACCTTTTTTGAAACGGTTGCTTTGCTGGTGAATACCCCATTATTTTTCTTAAAGCAATTGCTTTCCCTAGCTGTGTTTCATAACAATGTGAACTCCCTAACTGTGTGCATGCACACGTGTATATGTACATACATATTTGTGTGTGAAGCAAAGACTTATCTCACAAGTTATACCCAGGAGGCTTTGAGTGGCTCTGGTGTGCAGGGCTGTAACAGTCATGAACTTCTAACTGCCACAGATTCATTCCAGTATTTTTTCATATTACATTTTTCCCACGATCTCACCTTCCATTTCCCAGAGCCTGCCTGATGAGTTTGGAAGCAGTCAACTAAGCCTCTCCAAGGGCTGGAAAAAGTGCAGAAATCATGACTTAGATGTCAAATAGGACAGTGATCCTGTCTTAACTGTCTAACAAGCTGGGACAGTTTTAATTTTAGCCTTTGGGTTTTTATAAACTTCTTCTAAAGTAACTAACAGACCAATAGTACTGAAGCAGTGAGATGCTGCAGGAACATGGCGAAATGCTGTCTGGTTTATATGGAGTTGTCTGCTGATACAGGGTTGCTTGAAATTCAGATCCTCAGATTTGACACAATGTACCTAAACTAAAGATTTACAGACTAGGCAGTGCATTGACTCCACATTACTGGGATCTGACCCAGTCTGAAACCTATACAGGCTCATAAGATATAAAATCAAATCCTCAATACATTCTGGTGTGCATTGAACAAAACAAAGTTTGAAGACATTTACGGGCACCAGTCACTTTAGTTGCTTGAGGGTCATAAAAGTACATCTCGAGTGACCTTGTTCAGGCCAGTGCACCTCTTGAACAGTTCCATGTGCATGTGATGAATTTGTACATGTAAAAGTTTTTCTTGAGTTACTTTCACATTACTCTCACCAACTTGATCTTCAGCTGTTTCTCCTGGGAATCTTAGGAAGAGATATTATTACCTTTGATTCCTGTTTGTTGTGAAATAAGCAGAATATTTCGGTTTTGTTTGTAGTTTTTGAAGTGCCTATTTAGCAGGAGGGCATCATTTGAGTATGGGTTGAATTGTAAAAGATATTTGCCCAGTTAAAATGTCATTTCGTGTACCTACATATATGAAAACAAATGAAAGTTGTGAAGTAAAGCTGTATTTCAGGAAGTTGAATAGTACACTATTGACAATGTGATTATTAGCTTGTCATTAAACTGCTAGAGTTTCATAAACATGTCCTTCTGGAGAGATGGATACTAGGACTTTGCCCTTGATGTAAAAATAAATACGATCTCCAATAGATGTTATTTTTCCAACATTTTAATCTTGTGCAGGCTTAGACTGAGCTCTTAAATGGAAACCTTCTTCTTGATCTGGCTCTTGCAGCTATCTGACATTAAAATTACAGATTTACCCCTGTAAACTTGAATAATTGGGAAAAAAATAGCCTCATATTGGCTGGGATTTTTGTAATAACACCAAATTAACATGATTATGTGGAGAGGAGAAACCTTTTCATATCTACTTTTGATTTTGTATCACAGAAGTAGCTATAGAGGCATTCTCATCTACAAACTCAGCAGAGCCCAAGAGAGGGAACAAAGCACTTAACAGAAACCAAGAGGAGCAGGAGCTTTACCTGCAGTCACAATCTGGAGGTAGAGCTCTGAAACTATCCAGCCCCTCGTCCATTTTGATGTCTAGCACATCCAGAGATGCTTATTAAAATTTTTTAGTTTAAAAAATTAAATCTGAAGCTTGAGTTTGAATACATTATAATGGTTTGGTGGAAGAGCTGGTAGGATTTTGGCTTTGGTTACCCATAAAGTGCAATAAACTTGCAGAAACTACCTTTCTTATTCTCTTCCAATGAACTTCTGGACTAACCTTTCATAGAACTGATGCTGGAGGAATCCTGTGAAATATTGGTTTACTGTCTTTCTTCATCTGTTCAATAGGAGAGAGGACAAAGGGAGAGTGAGCAGGGGTTTTTGCCTTAAGAAAATAGTGAAAAGGTGGGAAAACTGTAAACTGGACTGGAGGGGATGATAAACTGCTAATTTTATTGCATTATACTGATGATACATCAAAATAATCTTGAGGCAGTGACTGCAAGGAGAAGGAAGGGGAGCATGTAGCTTAGGAAATCAGGAGCAGGTACCATCAAGTAGAGCACAGGAAGGAAAGTGCACAGAGTTGGAAAGAAGTACACCCAGCCCTAATTAGATACCAAAATTAGGTTCTCACTGCACATCTTGAAATCTGAGATCCCTGAAACAAGTTCTTTATGTAACACTGAGTGATTTGTTCACTGTTTTCAACAGTATTTCTTATATAAAATGTGTGCACTAATACTGTAAATAGCCTGGTTCAAACACCCTTGTGAAGGGTGAGGACCACGTCATGTCATGTGCTGTCATTAAGCTCTGCTTGCTGGTAGGCAGGTTCTTTCTGGGAAGTCTACAGAGATGCTTTTCAGACTTCCAGGATTATAAAGTAGTTGCTCAAAACCAATGCCCATCCCAAAAGTGTCCACCTTAGTTTCAGGATCCATCTGGGTATTGTAAAATTAATTGTTGTTTATAAGAACTTGGCTCCTATATCATGGATGCTATAAATAATTCTCAGCAGCATTTGGATAGCATGGTAAATAAGGCACAGAGCCACATTGGATAATGAGGAGAAAAATAAATATTGAAGAGTTGCTTGTTCATTAAGTATTATCTATGCTGTGTATGAAATGAGGCAGGGGAACAGGGAAAAAAGTCTCCCATCATACAGCCTGTCATGAAGGATTCGCATAAAGAAATTTAATTTTAGTATTTTCTACTTATGACAGTCAATCAGACTTGAGTCCCCAGAATCACCTCTAAGACCCATCTTTAGATGCATAGGATTTAAGTCAGTGAAACATGAGTAACATTTTTTCAGTATCTTCTGTGTGTCTTGGGCAGCAGGCAAGAATGAGACCATGGGCTTTGCAAAATATTCTCATAGAATTTCTGCTGTCATCTCCCTGAGACCTTGAAGGGTGTTCGGGGAGACTACACAGGGGTTGCATCTATCTTTGTGCATGTGCTTTCTGGCATCTCTTCCAGTTCCCATGTCCCATCTTTTTTTTATTTTCATTTGTCTCTCTCTTTCTTGTGTTGCCTGGCTGACTGTAAGGTGGATGCTTCAACCCCAGGAGACATTTTGTCTCTGCACTACCAGCACAAAGCCTGTGACACCAGGTCAGGCTGCAACCACCAGCAGTAGAAACCACAGGAAGGCCCTACATAATGATCTCTTTGGGATGTGCAGAGCAGTTTATGCGGAGACTTGCGCTGCTGTTTTGCCACATTCCATCAAGTGCAATCTTTTATTTCCCTCTAATCTGAGTTTATATTCACTGGGCCATGTAAAGGCCAAATGTCATGCCTTTGCTGCTAGATCTTGATGACAAGAGTACCCATGGTGAAAGTCCTGCCTTTACTATTGAGTGTGAGGGACTGGGAGAGAGCTGGCTCTGCAGGCAAGCCTTGGGTCTTCATCTTTCTTTGAAAGCACCCAATATGGGTGACCCATCTAACAAAAACATCGCACAGCTTTGGATGTGTTTCATGTCACTGGCTGCAAACAAAACTGTGATAGTTTTGCCCATATGTTGGCACCTTTCCCTCTATGGAGAAATGAGCCCACGCTTTACCAGTAGATGCAGTACTTAATATCTGCAGCACGTAGTGAACTTCTCATACTTCACTTTGAGACTTGCCTTGTAAAAACTACTAGTGGGATAGTTATAAAAAGGTGGTTTATTAGGCAGTGGAGGTGCCCTTTCTCCTTACATGCAGTAACATTTGATCTAAGTCTACAGGTCTGGCTACAAGACCCACAGGAGAGAAGAATCTTGCAACAGAACGCAGCTTTTTATTTAGAGGTATCCATTCTTCCTCCTTGAAACGTAGATCTGCATGTCAGTCTTTCTTTCTCATATTTCTCTGAAATAATCTCCTGGGGAATATGTAGAAAAACAAACAGTGGATTCTTTACCATTTTAGAAGAGGGATGGAGACAAATTCAGCTTCAAAATACTAGCTATTTTGAATGCAAAATGATCTTTCCTTAATTAATACTTGGCAAAGCATTTTAAAGATCAAAGTGTCAATATTAGCTAATTCTCGTGACACACCTGTCAGGTAAGTAAAAATTATATCCATTTATAGCCCAGGAAGCTGAAATACTGCCTAACATCAGCATTTTCACAGTTGCTACCTAGTTAATTTACTGAAACAACTAGTCTAATTCTCAGAGGTTTTGCATATTCTTAATTGTCCTGAATTACACTTTGAGCTGGAGAGTATTCACACTTTTGAAACTGAGTGCAAGTATTTTGGTACAGAAATGCAGGTATAGCGGCTGGACCTAAGGCATCCACACTTAAGGCTTTTTCAAAACGTAAGCATCCCTAAAAAGTCTAGAGCTAGAACCTGCATGCTGTTGGTTACTAGGCTGGGCTCAGGCTCCTGCACTGCCCAGCTCTCACAGCTGGTAAAGGTTGTTTCTCAGTGGATCTGCAAAAGGTATGAGGTATAAATGGACTTGGGAGGACCAGTCTTTAGAGATTTTTTTTGCAGGAAGGTGTGTATAGAAGGAGCATTTAGAGAAGGAGAGGGTGCTTGAAGTGGGAAGAAAAATGGTGTGTGATGGCAGTTAATTTTTCTACCTCCCACTGTTGCTTCCATTAGAGACTCAGGTTACCTTGTTATTTCAGTCATGGCTCTTTCTCCTTTTGTTACAGAATCAGCAGAGTGGTATAATTGGGCTGGAGGACACATTTTTTGGTGCCCTGTTGAGCGACGACCAAAAAGGAAAGGAGATTTTGAACAAGTGCTGTCTCCCCTTCAGTACGCAGTGCAACTTGTTTCCAAGTGGTGTTTTAGTTGAAGTGACGCTGGTGTTCAAGTGCCTTGCTTTGAATGTGCAAACAGTTTTTGTAACCTGTTTGCTCTGTTCAGTGTGGCAATGCCCAGCCCTGAATACTGCACAAAACTTAAGGCTGGCGTCACTCCATCCCAGTCTGTTCTCCTTCTTGCAGGAGCAGGTGGGAACGGACAAAACCCCAGCCAAAGGCCGTCAATGGGTTGGCATTTAAAGGAGGGAAAAGCCTAGGCTACAAAAAGGGGTCTCAAGGGATTGAACAGCCTGGAGCAGGCGCGCACAGCTGAATTGGGAGTTGGAATTGTTTAGCTTTCAAATTCAGAGGAGTTGTTTTCTGTCTTGCCCCTGCTCAAAGTGAATAAATGCTGCTGCTAATAACAAAGCCCAAAACAGAGGAGGAGTGAAGGATTAAAACCAGAAAATGATGACTCACCCTCCCCACTCCCCCTCCCCAGTTTCAGTCCCCACTAAACCACTTTACCTCACCAAAGCCCTGGTGGCTTTTCGTTTATAAATAATCATGTGTTTGAAATCTTAAAATGTGTAGGCATGGATTAAAAGGGTATGTGATGCTACTGCATTAAGACAGTGCAAACCTCTGCAAGGGAATTGTGAAGGAAAATTAAAACATAGTTATTTTTGGCAAGGGCTGCTGCATCCTGGGGAGATCAAGAGAAAGCAAAAAGCAGTTTACCCAAGCTTAGCAAAGCTGAATAGAAAAGCTAGGTGCAGTAAAATAGGGCTTTGCATCAATTCTTTGTCCTACTAAAGCCAAATGTGAAGTTTTTTGGGGATGCATTGTGGAGATTCACTGAGAAATTTTCTGCCAAAGGTACCAGCCTAAACTGACCTCCTTTTCCTCCTGTAAAGGTTGGTGAATACGACTGCTTGGTTATCACCCATGTTGTAACAGATTTCTTCCTTCTAATCAACGGTAGTACTGAGGAGTGTGTCAGCCCATGGGGTTTCACAGAATAAACAGGTTGTGGTGCCCGTTTGGGGTATTATTCTGTGTTCTCACAGAAGTGAGAATATTGTCAGCAAGTTTCTTGTTGCATCTAGCAGTGAAAATTGAGAATTCTCCCTGCTTAGAAAAAGAAATGCATTACGGACTTACAGGGAACTATTGCAAATCAGTTGTCAGCATTGACTCTATATTGATTCTGGAGTTTGAATGTCAGTTTTAGTGTCATTCTCGGATGCTACATTAGCTTTGTCTCCATAAACCTTGATTCCTGACCAAAGTGAGCCCTTTCATGGGACTGCTGATGTTGGTGTCAGTGAAATCAGCCTCCTCATCCCACTTGTTTTTCATTTTAGGCAAGTGAACGATACCAGTGTGACCAATACTGGTGTGAACAGGCTCAGATAAGGGCACTGTTCTGCAGCTTTTCTTACTCATGATCTTGCTACTGTCTGCTTGTTGGTACAAGGGAAGCCTCTAAATGTTATGCCTGTATCAACTGTGCAATTACGAATAAACAGAGAATTTTAGGAGGCCCCGTTCGTTTCAGGTCTAATTAATTTTTGATACCCACTCTGAGCCTACAGAACCCAGGGAGTAGGGCTTTCTGGGGGATATCCTTGGGGAAGTCAGGGCAGTGCCACCCCCCTCCCTTCAGCTGCCCTACAGCTCTTTTCTTTACCAGAAGCTGGAGTAGTGATCCTGCTGCTCCCAGCTCCCTGCATGGGGCTTTCACTCCATGGCTTTCAGGCCAGGGCTTCTACAAAAGCCTACCTGAAGCCTTCATGCCGCTGATCCCCCGGGTTTGGGGCTGGAACAGCCTATCTGCAGGAGTGTTGCGGGTCTCTTCCTATCTACCAGCTTGAGGACTTCGGCTGCATTCCTGCCCTCCATCCTCTTGCTTTATGATTGCAGTGATGTTGTTTAAGCAGTTCTCCTAGGTGAACTGGTATGTCGTTTTGCTAAATGGAAACGGTTTGCATGAGCATGCTGATGTGTATGGAATACACCACCTCCACTGCTCTTAACCTTTGCTGTTATTTTTGTGCTAGCAAA
This sequence comes from Brachypteracias leptosomus, assembly GCA_013401335.1. Lineage (NCBI taxonomy): Eukaryota > Metazoa > Chordata > Aves > Coraciiformes > Brachypteraciidae > Brachypteracias > Brachypteracias leptosomus. The sequence goes on from VYZX01030847.1 coordinate 202,766, forward strand.
CATGAAAAAGTGCCCTGCGCTCTCAGGGTGTTACTTTTTTAATGCTATTTAGATTAAGCTGTTTATAAGACTGGCTTGTGTTCTTGTTTTGTTTTTTTCCCTGCTTTAGAGCATTAAAATGTATTAGTTGAGAAAAATCTCTATACTAATCTTCAGTTCAATTAATGTTACATTTAATTAAAGGACTTAACAAGGATAAAAGTAAGAATTAAATACTTGTCTGTTTAATAACTTTTAGGGCTAAATTCAAGGCAAACCTCAACCTTATTTGATTCAGTTAATGCAGTATGTGCAAAAGACACTATATTTTAAAATAGCTATTGTTTTGGACAGCTAGACAATATTCTAGAGTCCTGTTGCTGCAGCACTCAATGTGATCAAGCACAATGTCATAAAGTAATGTCAAGATGTGTAAATACCTCGCTTTAGGTAGAAAATTTCTCATTGTCAGTCAGTAAGCCAATGACTTTGTAAACAGAAGTCTTTGAGAGGTACACAAAATAGTCTTGTTTATCCTTGCTGATTTTCCTTAAAATTGCATCAGTTTAATTTGTGACTACTTAAATGAATCATATTAAATTACAGTTCCTGGGAACTTCTGAGTTTGTGAAACATTGCAACTCTCGTGTTTATACACAGCTAGCATTTTCTTTAAAATGTGTCTGGAAATTGTTCCAGACAACTGAAGGGACTTGCCACAGTTTTCTTCAGAGCTGGACCCATGCTTTCAAAAAGCATATTTTTCAGAACTTGTTCATTTTCATTTATTTCTTTTTCTAACCTGGAAGAAGAATGATGGTGCTGGTTGCACTGAGGAGGCAGAAGGTGTGTGTTGCTCTGAGAGCTCTGGCTGGGGTTTTTTTATACATAAACACAGAGCCACATTTAACTTTATTTCTAAAAAAAAATGTCTATTTTTCCCCTCCTGTAGAAATGATGACTTTGCAAATCACGGTACTTGTTATAGGCAATGTTGTGGAGATTTGTAGTCTGACATCCTCTTCATAGCTCCCTTTCTTGAGGTGTTTTCTGCCAAGATCCTCTTATTACATGCCAGAGAAATCCTGAAGACACCACAGGGGATACTGGAAGACCCTCACTGAGAATAGAAAGCTGGGTCACAATTTTGACTTTGACATCCACTGAGTCAGTTCCACATCCAAAAGTCTCCACCATAGGCTATTGGTCATTTGGCTTTTTGGGGTACCCATAGAGGGGAAAAAATGGGTCACAATACTATTTCCATTGTAACAAGCAGAAACATACAGTACAGCTGACGTGAGGGTTGGTGGGGCACATTCCTGAAGTCCTTTGGCACTTCTTACAGCCAGCATCTTTAGAAAGCATGAGCTATATCCTTCTGTACAGAAAAAAATGGACTATTTTGTTCTCTGCTCTGCAGTGGCATTAATTGCCTTTGCTTCACCAGAAGAATCCAGAAGTGGGATGACTGTAGAGAGGTTTACTTGGTCGCAAAGCCAAGGAGATCCTGTTCAAAGGCCAGGATGTACTAGGAAGGGGAGATATATATGATCAGTAACCCAGGGATGAGCTGGTTCACTGCATTCCCAGGTTTTTCATATCCTTGGGTGAACTCAAATCAGGCCGTCCATCCATATGTGAATTCTTTGGTTGATTGACTTGAAAGATATACTGGATAGCGTTTGTTTATAGCAGTCCAAGCTGCAGGATATGGATTTTATCTGGCATATGCTTGCCTTGCAGGATGTGTATGCTTCCTTCTAGAGCTGTGTAACATGGGAATGTTCTGCCTGTTTGCACGATTACAGATGTTGCCTGAAGGAGCTCTATGTGCAAAGAAGCTATTTCTCCTAAGGGAGGTATATGTGAACAAAGCTTTTACAGCTGGGGGGCAAGCTGAAAGGAATTGTCTTTGAAAATATATCTTTGAAGTATATATAGGACCAGGAGAAAAAGAACAAGTAAATGACGTAGATGGGGAATATAAACAAAAAAAATTAAAGAAAGGCAAATGTTCCAAATACATCTATTTTGCATGACTTGAGCAAAATTGAGTATGCTAACATTATTATAAGCAAATACAGTACCCTGAAAATAGTTGTCTTTAAAAAAAAAACGTTTATTCTCACAAAAGAAGAATGAGGGGAAATAACATCCTCTCCCAGCAAGCTTGTCTGTCTGTTGTCTTTGACAAAGTGAGAGGCAGTATTTCTTTCTCCAGTTGTAGAAAACCTACTGAAGGTGTTTTACCTGAATTGTGTCAGGGCATGTTTATACAGTCACTTTATTGGGTACCAGTCCACACTGTTGCCAGACAAGGTAGGTTGGTTCTTCCATCTCCCCTAGCTGCACTTCCATGGATGGCAAAAGTATAGGTGCAACCAAACCTCAAGCCTAAGCAAGAACTGAAAAGTAGCCTGGCCAGGAGCTGAAAAATGGGTAGATCCTGCTGGAGCAGCTCTATGAGTGTGTTCTCACCATCTCTTGAATGCCAGTACCAGCCCAAAGCAGATATTTTCCTTTCAGATCAAGGGAGTGCTGCACTTAGAGGCAGCATGGGTTCTCTCTAGTGATGAACTAAGTATCAGCTGTTCTGACCAGATGTTAGCCAAGTATAATATTTACCCAAGATCTTTCTTTGAAATGAATGGCAGGACAACCTGTGGAGAGAGGGGTAAGCTGCTTGCTGTCAGATTCAATAGATAAAACTGAAACTCTGACCTTGTGGGACAGTAGAGGAAAAAGAAGGTGCCATAAGTGGGATATTAGGCATGTTGTGATCTTCCCCATGCATCTGTTAAGCAGCTGACAGGAGCCTTGCCTTTGACCCCAGTTGCTGAATAACTGGGGAGGAGAAAGGGAAGAGGAGGCAGGGGACATGTCTGATGTTTTGCAACACATGATTTTGAGACAAGCATCTCTGCATTGATGCTTCTTGTCTTGTTCTGCCAACTCCTTTACTGCAGTTGATCTGCATTTATTGTCTTTGGCATTAATCTAATGCACCTAATGTTCTTGGGCAAGGTAAATATCTGACGGCCCCTGTGTAGTTAATTTGTCCCCATGCTTTAAAGATTTGCAGTATTCTCATAAAATATTGTCATACAAGTAGTGGGTGGTTGAATGCATGCTGTTATGGTATGGAAAATAGAGCCTTTTAAGTAAATTCCCTAAGCAAGTGCACATTATGGAGTACAACTATGTTTTCTGGAAGTGGCTGGAATTGCACTAGGGTCTCAGTTTTCCATTCACCAGCCCTGGAAAAAGCATAATCATCTAAAAGAGGGAAATTAGTACAAATTGATCTCGTAAGTGCAAATTTTATTAAAATTCTTCTCTGTCAGTGTGTGAGTGATCTTGATAAATTAGATTACCAAATTATTTTGTTCGCAACAAGTTTGCTTTCATTGTGGGTGAAATATGCAAAATAATATCTAAATAAAGACTAAGTTAAGCTGTTAAATGCTGCTTCCGGGAGTAATCAGACATTTTCTGGATTGTGCTTTGATTTGAAGGCTGTCTGTCAGCCTTCATCTTTCTTTGTGGTAAATAAAACCTCTTCCCTGAAGGGATCAAGGTATGAGCCATAATATTATGCCTGCCGCAATCAGTGATTTTGTAGGGATCTCATTAAAGTTCAAGTTCTTTCCCTGCAATTGAGCAGAAATACCAGTATATTCTGGAAATAAATTAGTCACTGTTAAAGGGGATCAAGAAAGCTTAACATACAAGGAGAGTGCTCAAGGCGGGTGTCAGCATCCTTTGGGAGAGGAAGAGCTAAAGATAAAATGATAAATATCAAAGGTTGTAGCTGGATCTCTCCCTCAGCCCTTCCTCCAGCCAGCAGTTTTTGGTCCTGTGCTAGTTTGAAAACCAGGGAGGTGACAGCCTGGGGAAGCACAGAGAATTCACTCGATGAATGGATAAGAAAGACTAACTGAGGGACCCAAGTGAGGAGAGGCACATGTACTAAGTAAACTCTTGTGCATCATACAAATGGATACTTGGGCAACTTACTCCACACGACCCTTTCAGTGTTCATTGTCAACGGGACTGTGAGAATGTGAATATGCTGAAGAAACCAAACCTCTGTGAGCATCCTCTCGGCAGGTGACCTTCCACAGTTATGACCATCAGGCACCAGTCCAAAGGCAGCAGGTAAAGTGCTGCCCATGCTCATAAGCAACAGACTGCACACCAAATTTTGTGAGCGGTGATGGAGCAAGGTTTGGAAGTGGTTAGTGCTGTACCAGCCCAGAAGGATTTGATGGAAATTAAAGCAGATCTGGCTGAAAAGCTCCATGCTCATTCAGGAGGAGGAGGCAGTAGCTTCTCATAACATGATTAAGTATTTACATAAAGATCTAATAGATGATGATGTGGGAGGAATAACAAAGTCCGTTGTAACAGTAATAAGAAGACCAGGTAGGAACAAAAAGATATCATGTATTTGGGAAAAAGAAACTACCATATGTAAGTGGCTGAGCATCAAGCTATGTGAGATTAACTGATCTCGGAGCTCTTTTAGGCACAAAAGTGCCTGGCGGTGTTTGATAATAAGTTCTGACTGAAACATGCTGCCTAATGGCAAAACATTGATTGACTCTCATTTAGTATTATTTCTGGACTGTGGCGTATCTGACATGCCCCAGATTTTGAATTTTGGTGTCTCTTCTTGCTGGTTTATTTCTGTGTGCATGGCCGCTGTAACACAGCACTTTTGTAGGGCAGAAGGGAAAGCACCATACAGCAGGTTTCTCAACTGTATATCAAGATTGTACATCACTTGACAGAGTGTTGCTTTCGTGTTCACACAAATCTAATTCCCTTTTCTTGAGAACACAGTAAGAAAGTATAGCTGCCATAAGGACCAACAGATGATGTAAAATATTTGGTGAAAATTTAAATTGCTCAAATTTCAGAATTGTTTTATTAACTGTTTTCATGGAATAAAGAAATGTAATGTTCTAAAAAGTAAGTATCAGATTTCAGTTATCTAGTAATCTGTTGCTGCTCTACGGTGTTACATTATTAAAGGCAACTATATCTTTTTATCTGCTTCATTATCCCTGTCCTCTGCCCTTACTGCACAAATCATGATATTTGTAGTACAGAGGCTGAGGATTTACCCTGTGCCAAATAGTGATCCACGAGCTGAGACAAGGTTAGAAATTCTTGGTTTTATTCTATAGACCATCCTGCTTCAGAGTTGGGACTGTGAAGACTGCAGTTCTTTCCTACAGACAGCTCGGTTCTAAAAATAACTATTTTCTGAAACCTTCCTTTTGAAACTGTGTACGTATGCTTATTACACATAATTTTCCTGTTGCTTTTGCTTGGGTGTCATTTCTTTGTCCTGCTTTGGTTCCCTCTGAATTTTGAGCTGAGCTCTCAGGGGATAAGCGTGCTGGAGATCACCATGGCAACTCTCCGAAAAATGCACGCTGCAGGCGCCAGGCTTTGCTGCCGTTATCCCTGCAAGAGCTCTGATGATCTGCGGACTTGCAGACTTACTCAGGAGCTGTGAGAGGGACGGAGTCAGTGGCTGAGAGCTGGGCCAACTGTGCCTATTAAAAACACTTCCTATGTAAATTGAGCAACTCTGAATATTGTTCGCTGATAGCAGCCAGTATTTTCATAGCTTACTTCTGAGATTTCCCTCAGCAGACAGTAAACCCTCCTTTTTTATTCCACATAATTGTAATATTAGTCTCTTAGGTCTTAGCTCTCCCCATTTTCACTCAAGACTACTGTGGGGAGCCGTTGCAAAGGCAAAGTTGCTATCCTGATAAAAGCTTAAAGATAGTTGATGATAAAACATGTCATAAAGATTACGATGCAGAGTTTGAAAGAGGTGAGTGCTCCTATACCTGCTGTTCCCAAATCCTTTTTCAGAAGGAAAAGAAAACACTCAAGAAAGAGTTATTTTATAGATAAGTATTTCACGGCAGTAGTTGGGAGAAAATGGGTTCTCTCCAGCAGCAAGAAATAATGGGAACTGGGTAAACATATTGCCTTCTGAGACAGGAATTAAGGGCTCTAGGTTGTATACTGACAGGGGAGGTATGACACTGGAGTTTTGGTTTATATTACTGAAATAAGAAGTATAACATATCCCCGTATGTGGAGAGATATGGGGGGAAGTGCAGGTTTTCTTTCTTTTTTCTTTTTTTCTCTTTTTTTTTTTAAGTACTATCTCAGCCCTCCAGCCGTAAGGCAGACCACCAGAAGGATGTGGGCTTGTAATACTCAGAGCAGGAACTAATTCAAGTGTGATCGGCAGCCTTGAATAAGATGCCTCTGTTTCCAGTTATTGCATAGGGAGCGCTAAGCCCATGAGAGCAAATTTCCTGAGCAAGCAGGATGCAGAGCAGGAATGCCCAGAATAGTTGGCAAGGAATGCTTAGGAGAAAAATATATTTGAAACCTTCCTTTCTAGGGGTTTTCCTAGTCCCATTTGTGGACGTATAGAGGCCAATGCCCATGTTAAGCTGACAGGAGTTCAGATTCCCACTCTGAAAAATGGGTTACACATTTTGCATTCATCACTGGGTAGAATGCACAAGCTGGTCCTGTGCCAGGAGCCCAGATCACCCACGCAACTCAGTGCCCTGGAAGTCAGGTTTCCCTCAATCTGTTCCTATAAAAATAGAAGCGTTTCTTGTACAGCGCTGGATCAAGGAGCCCTGCTTCAGGCAAAGGCATCTGGTAGCAAAGCATCAGAGAGATGGGTGCGGATACACTCAGCAGCCTGAATCCCAGTTCCTAAAGGAAACATTCTTGCTACAGAGCAACCTCACAAACACCACAGCATTACCCACATGTTCCTGACCTTCACTCCCTCCAGCCAAGGGCGTGCGTTTCTTCTCGAGTGTAGGTGGCTCTGGCATCTAAGTGCAGAGATCCCCACTGCTATGTTTAAGTGCTCGAAATCTGGATTGAGTTTCTACTGGAGATAAGTATAATAATGTTTAGTCTGAGGTTCCCAGACAGGCTTGAGCATGAGAAAAAAAGCAGATCTGCTGAGTGCTGACAAGGTGACGGTAGTTCAACTTCAGTAGAATCCAGTATTTGGGGGAATTTAGGAAAAAAATAAAAAACTAATAGTCAGAAGTTAAACTAAGCTAAACTGATAGTCAGAAGTTACAAGAACAGCACTCTGGTATAACGAAAAATCCTTAGGGATGCTACTTTAATTTTTTGTCATTGTAGGACTAAGAATGGTGTATTTCAGCATGTAACCATTAACATGGAATAAATTCACCGATTTCCTTCTAAGGCAAATTAATTAAACTCACACATACCTTTTCAAAAGAAGCAGTAAAATTAGAAGTGACACCACATATTTTAACCCATTTAGGGAGTTAGGAGAGTAGAACTTCAGCATATCGAGAGGTGTTGAAACATTCCTGTAAATGCTGACCGAAGAGACTGACTAAGAGAAACAAAGTTCATAGGTTGTTTTAATTTCCCATTTGTCTATTTAAAGTTCCTATTTTAAAAACAGGGCTGAAAAAGCGTATTTGTGCATTTTGGAAGAACCTCATTCCCAAGATTTCATTGAGATAAGACTTTTTAAAACTTAATGTTAAAAAAGAAGTACTTATTGGTGGTGATGTGGTTCCAGGCAACTCCTGAACTCCAGATGCAGTTGACAAGGATGCCATAAATAAAAAAATGTTGTACCTAAGCCCTATTTTTTAACTTACTCAAAGAGAAAAAATGTGGAGATTGCCAGAATGCATACTGTAAACAGGATAAAACAACTGGGACCTCATGGAATCTCAGCATGAACAAAGTTTTAAGAAGTGCTGACTTCCCACTACAACTTCTAGCATCAGCATTAATCAGATCCAGTGTATTTATCTTCCCTTGCCATTCTCACTAAAATTAGATTGTTTACATTTTTGAACAAGCTAATGGCACAGTTATTTACTTCTTACCCTCTACCTCTACTGGGCAGAAAAAAGCCAGAGACCCAACCTGCTTCTTTCACCTCTAAAACACAATTATTAGAATGATGATGAGACTATTGATGCTTTATAGACAGGTTTCTCCTAGATGAGAAAGTCGGAGGTTGAACTCAGAAACTTTTGATTCCCCTCCTGTGCTGAGATGGATAACTCTCTTGAGGTGTGCAATACCTGATTCTGCCAGTCCTGAGTGGTCTGCAAAGAAAGGAGGGCAGAAAGACCATCAGAAACCTTCCCAGAAAAACAAGTTTTGGTACTGACCAGGATTAATACCCAGTGTTGTTTGTTAGAAGTCTGTTTGTCCCTAAAACTGTAAATGTCTTATCCTTGAGTTTTTGCACTGATTGTTTGAATGTGTCTTGACTTTGATGTGGAAAAGCAATTTCTGCCATGTATAAAACGTTATTGGGGAAAATACATTTTTCTGCTCATACAGGGAAAGAATTCTTTGATTCAGCCCCATTTCCTTACCTCAGCCCTGCTGTTTCTAAGGATTCTTTCCCCTAGAAAATCCAGGCCTTGAGGAGAATAATGCAGTAGGTAACACTTCTAACCAGTACGGGAAATACGAAGCAGCAGGGAATGAATTTCCAACTGTGCAAACAAATAAAAAAAAAAAAGAAAATGTGAAAGCTGTTTTTTTTCATCTTTCTACTTAGATTGGTCTTACCCATGGGGCTTTTATGGTGCCACAGTTGCATACTTATCAATAATTGTTTCCTAATTCTGCTCCATTTCTGCACTGAAGTAGTATAAAATGTTGAACTCCACGCAGCCTGTCAATTTTCAACATCCCATGTGGACAACAGAAACCAGTGTGCTGTTGGTAACATGTTAAAAGGATAATTTTCCTTTTGTATCAGTGTTTAATTGGATGGAATATAAAATCTTAATAGTACCTACACTGCTTAAATACCGTTCTCACTGAGATGTGACAATGGATGGGGAAGGGCTGCTCTTTTGAACAGAAAACTTCTAATTAGTCCAAACCATACCCGAGTGGGGGAAAAAGAAGTTTACCAAAATCATTTCAAGAGTCAGAATCAGATACTTTCTTATGGCAGCTGTTCATTTATACAGGAATGTTATTAAATAATGTGTGTTTGGGGAGGGCTTGCACCAAGGGGCATTTCAGTAGGGATGAAGGACATGGTAGTTGCTTGTCAATCAGAAGGAATCTGGGTTTCACTGCACACCTCAGCATCGGGCTGTGTCTGTGTTCTGAATCCCACTGGGGATGCTGGGTCTTACTGTGATATAAAAATAGTGGTTGTCTGAAGCTGTGCAGCCCAGGGCCAGAGCGAAGGCCAGCACCTGGCTGAAGCCAGGGCTGCACCACAGGCATGGCATGCCTGCAGCAGCTTCCATCTTTTCTTGCTTTTTTTTTTTTTTCCTAACTTGAGCTACAAAAATTAAAAGTCATACATATTTGTGTTCAGGGTACAGAGAGGAAGTTTGTTAGAGGTGGAGAGAGAGTTAAACCCTTGGAGGCAACTGGGAAACTGGAAACACAGGGTCAGTGCATGGTTTCTTGAACATCCAGTGGTAGGAAAGGAATATGGAGTATCTGTGTTGTGGGTCAGGAAGGCTACTGGAAATGAGGAAGCGTCATTCAAAATGCACCCGACTTGGAGTCCTGTGTCCAGCTCTAGGGTCCCTGGTACAGAAAGATGTGAACCTGTTAGAGCAGGTCCAGAGAAGGACCATGAAAACATAAGAGACCTGGAGCACCTCTGCTATGGAGAGAGTCTGAGAGAGTTAGGCTTGTTCAGCCTGGAGAAAGAGAAGGCTCCAGGAAGACCTTATTGCAGCCCTTCAGTATATAAAGGGGGGGTTATAGGGAGAACACAGAAACTTTTTACTAGTGACAGTATGAGGGGCAACAGTTTCAAGCTGAAAGATTTAGACTGGACATATGAAAAAATTATTTTTCTGTGAGTGATGAAACAGTAAACAGGCTGGCCAGAGAAGTTGTGGATGCTCCATCCCTGGAAGTGTCCTAGATCAGGCTGAATGGGGCTTTGAGCAACCTAATCTATTTGAAGATGTCCCTGCCCATGGCAGAGGAACTGATCTTTGAAGGTCTCTTCTAACCCAGAACCATTCCGTGATTCTATAAAGCTGGCATCTTTGGCATCCAAATAAAGAAAATGAGAAAACATTTTAAACTCTAGCAGGTTGAATATAAGAGTTTCAATGCGATTAGATGAGCTAAAGAAGGCTTTTGAAGAATGACTTACCAGAGTAGGCTAAACTAATACTCAGACCTCCTTCAGACATGCCAGGAACAAAAAGCTCAGTGTAGGGCCAACTGGTGGCTGGGATTGAAAGGACACTCAAGAGAGGATGAGGCCCTTATAAGTATTTCATTCATTCCTTCTGCATCCTGTTCCCTCTGGAAGAGGTCAAGAATTTTTTGCAATGAAGTCCTTTGGATGGGTGGGAGAGGGGAGCAATAGCATATGCTTGCTTGAGAACCTGTCTCACTGGGAAATGGCCATGTGTTAGACCTCATGTTTATACAGAAAAAAAGATTAGTTTAAATACACAAAAAAGGAAATGTCTTTGAGTATCCAGGTCCACAGAGAAGTGCTACTGTTTCTTCCTTCTGCTATCACTGGGCTCTGGCATTAAGGCTTTACCATGCGGGAATGTAGTTTTCCTAGTAATTGTCATGGACCCATTAGGAAGTGACTTATTTCTAAGTTACCTCTCACTATTATTCACTGTTCTCTTTCATCCTACTCTGTCTTCCATTAAAAAAAAAGCCCCTGGCAAATACGTCAGGGATAGTGAAAAACAATTTAAGTCCTTCCATAAGAAATGGGATTTGGCAATTCCCCAGGATGAAAGGAAATAAGATAATGTGAAAGAAGCAGCACGGTCCATATTTCTTATTTACCTATTCTTGCTTCAAATAAATAGAGTGAGTTAAGATACAGGTGATACAGGCTAAAAAGGGGCGGGTTAGAAAGCCATTTATTTCCAAATATCTGTTTGAAAGAAGCAGTCTAGCCCAAGACCTCACGACTGTCGCCCGCTGTGGTATGAAGGGAGCGCCATGTGCTTGGATGTTTCATCATAGGTGCAAAGTACAGTGCAAAGCTCTTGAAAGCTTTCAGGCATTAAACTTGGCTAAACAACATAAAGCTTTTCTCAAAGAATGGTACTCCTGCTTCAGTGAGCTGGCCAGCATCCAGCCCTAATAGTTACCTTCTGCCTATCTAAATTGCTTGGTTTATTTAATCGGGCAAAGGCATACGTCAAAAGATGTTGTTGGGTAGGGTTGGTGATGCTAGGACAATCGGTACTGTGTCACCGGACTCATTTGGGGCTGGGTAAAGTGATTCCTATGTGCAGATCAAAGTGATTTTGTGCAGATCACTCTGAAGCTTGCAAAGGACTTCATAAATCAAATAGCAGTTCCAGTAAGTTTAAACAAAGAGTTATTAATAAAAGTGCTGATCCCTGTCAGGCTACCTAGGCCACCGTGGGAGTTATATAGGAATATTGTTGTAGTATTCCAGAATGTATAAAAGAGAGAGGCCTGGCTTGTACTAGAAATGAAAAAGTTTCTCCATATGCATCTACCACAAGATAATGGCCATCCCATACTGATGCAGTATGCTGAAGGGGATAAGGACTGTTCATTCTTCTAGACAAAGGTCGTTGTCTCTTCCAAGTAGATGTTTTTTTCCTGTCACACTGCTGCTTAAAGGCTAATACAAACCTTAATAAAACATTATACTTGTGTCATCCCCAGTGCACTTCCTCAAGCTCTGCTAACCATGCTTGCTGTGCAGGAGGGATCGGGGACGAGGCTGTCGGACTGAGACCCTGGTGTTTCAGGTGCCTGCTACAGTGGAATCAGCTGTCTAACAGAAACTATGGCAGACTGCTGTGTCAGCGGTTCTTAGACTTCCTAGGCTGGACGGATGTGAGAAAGACATTACAAGTTGAGAAACTTTTTCAAATAAGCAAACAACAGTCCTGCTGAGCAGAGCTATTTTTGAGGGGGGAGATGTTTGTCTAGTTGTCTAATGGAGCTGGTGCATTTTTTCCAGATGTTCTCAGATCAAGCAGTGGTCTCTGACATCAGTGGTGTAGTTATCTTGGGTTTTTATTTCTTTTGTGTATGGAAGTAGGGATCCATCCCCTTCCCCTAGCTCTTCCTGTGGCAGTGACCATGCTTTACACACTGGTGAGACTGAGCAAGGTGACCTTGCTTTGCTCTTTGAATTATAACCTCCTCAGTTTAAACACTTGCAGTGCTTCAATATTAAATCACTGCCTCTTGCTGAAGGCACTGTGCAGTGGGAGTAGAGACAGTTTAATCCATTGCCAGAAAATGAGAGAGACTTCATTAATGTCTGGAATATTTGAATCCCAACAGTGTTACTATCTTTAGCATCAGGGATCAATTCTTTCAATGAAATAACAAATGCACCCAACACAGGCGTTTCTTATCCCCATTTCACTTGATAGGCAGTTTCCCTATAAGTGTGTCTTCTAGGTGGTTGTACTGGGGGGAGGGATGTCTCAGAGGCTGGCCAGTTTCTTGAGAGAATTAAAAAGTAAATTACTTCTTCTCACCATGTTCTCGTTTTGTTCTTTTCTGCAAATCTTTGTGCACTACTAGTGCTTTTACTTTTCAAAGGCTTATTTGAATTCCCAAGTTGGTTTAATGTTACTGAATGATTATATCAATTTAGCTGAATACTCTTATTTGACATAAGCCTAACCATGTCTAAATAAATATTTATACTGAGTCTAAACAAATCTGAATGCTAAGTGTTGACTTAAAAGTATTTAAGTGCCTTATTTCACAACCTTATTTAAAAACCAAATGAGACAAATAACTTTAGGTAAAGTTGAAACCTAAACAAGCATGCTCATCTGTGTACTTTTACAGCCAGTTAAATGGCACACCATAGGAAGAACCGTGCAAATTCATGAATGCTGAGGCTAAAAATGTGTTGTCTTTTTTTTCTCTAAAGGCAGTTTAGTGCTTTCACTAAAATCAGCGGGTGAGACTGCATGAAAATTTCTTGGCATATTGATGTCAGAGGATACTTTCAAACATCAAGTTATCAAGGAGAGTAGGGTGGCTGGGCATATACTGGGCAACGTGGACTACTTTACATGATAGTTTCTCTGCTACAGAAACATAGTTTTTTCTAAATGCATGGAAGTCATGTCCTTCTTTACCGTTTTTTAATAACCGTGTATGGTTAGACCTGAGGTCAAGAGGCCATTGTGAAAACCCCTTGTTTTGCCTGCATAGAAATCCTGCCACTGTATTACTGTGATGCAAATGTGGTGGTGATGGAGACCAGAGTCCCGGCTCCATCTTCCTCCCTGTCAGGTAGCAAAGCTGGAGAAATGCTGGTGGACTTCAGGTCTTAGTCAATATGAGCAGGGACCAGCCAAAGGACAGTTGCTGTCCTTTGTAGACACCCTGGTTTGAAAACTAAGTAGAGAGACACATTTCTGTCTGAAATGCATATGAATCTTCTGCCTGAAGAGGTTTCCCCAAAACTTAAGGAGAGCTTAATACTGCAGCTAATTTTAGCAATGTACGGAGCCGTCTGTGTGTTTGTTTTGTTTTTTTTTTAATTTTGCCATAAGTTCTCATTTTATATAATATTTTTCACCTATGTGTCTCACATCCCTGCAAAGGAACAAAAGTGCTGTATTCCAGCATTGCAGCCTGGAGACCGAAGCACTGAGGCTTCAACTTGCTCAGCTTCATGGTGGAGTAGCTTCTTGCTCAAGCTCTTTGTCCAGTGCAGTTCCATCTTTTGGCACCAGGCCTTTTCTGCGTCATCTTTCTGTGAATCAATACTAGGAGTTCAGCTGCCAGCCATGTTAACTATATCAAATTGCAGTGAACTCAGCCTGAATGAACTCCAGCTTTTTATGGATGCCAATATAGAACCAGTCCAGGGGCAAAGCCTTGATGAGTTGCTGTTACTTAATTCCCAGAGCAAGCAAACACAAATTTCAGAGATAGTCAAAGAATGATCATCATCTCAGATATGCTCACATTTAAGTACTTTAGTAAATAATTTCTGAATATCTGTCAGTTACAATTCATACCTGCTCTTCTACCATCAAACAAATGAGAGAATAGTAAGTTTGTTTCCTACTGGCTTTTTTTTATGTCCTTTTTGTTTAAGTCCTATAGAAAGCAAGAGAGAAGTCTGTGCTCAGTCACACATGTGCAACTCCTGCTGTTTTCTGTGGGAGATGGTGCATAGTTATTTGATGGTAGATTACATTAACAAAATCATTGGCAAAGCATTGTAGGGCATACAAGTCATTTGTATCTCAAAATGAAGCTTCATTTGATATGACTCCACAGGATCTACACATGTGCAGCAAAGACCTGTCAAAAATTTGTGTCTTATTCAGGACTCAGTCATATTGCAATTTCCAGGTGTTGAAATGAGATTTCTGGCCTGTGGGACTGGTTTCTGGCTTTGTTTCAGAAGAACAAACCCTTCCACAGGGGAACTTCCCATGCTTCAAAGCTTTCCTATGCCTAGCAGGTTTTAGACTCACATGTTTGACAAACTTCCATGGTTATCCTACTGTCATGAGCTCAATGGAAGGCATATTTAAAGCTTGCAGATACCATGTTTCTGATGGCAGTTATAAATGCACAAAATATTAGCATCTGAATGTCTTTAGAAATTCACATTGAAAAGACCAGGCCAAGGGGTGGGAATTTTTAGTCTTGTGCTAGTGCTTTGTCATGGCTACAGATTGCTGGTGCATCACATCCAGGGCATGCAGCATGAACAGGCAAATATCTCCTTTCTATGATGTGACTGATAATACTTTGAAAGCATCATACATTTCCACTAATTGAAGGCTATTACTACCTGATGCGTAGGTCATTGCTCCTAATTAATTAAGGGCCAAGAAGGTACTTTAGTACTTTACAAGATGCAGATGAAGACAGTTGTCTGCTTGAGAAATTAAAATGTATCAGTTTGAGGGTTTTATATAAAACTAGATCAACTCTACAAATCTGATATCTAGACAGATCCTGATAAACCTGATGAAAATTAGAGAAATTAGATCAGCTTAAAGCTAATGAAATGCGATAGAAATGTTCAAAGTTGTCTGCAAAAGTCTTTCAGGCAGAAGGATTAGCATGAAGCATATTTTTACAAGGAGTAGGGAGAATATTTTACAGGGTAAACTAGTCCATAAAATTGTTCCTTTTTACTTGAGTCTACAGAAGGCCTTCTCTCATGAAATACGCAGCCTGAACAAAAACTTGCAGTCTTCAGCTATTGCTATAATAGTTTGTTCTTTCCTTATGCACGATATGTAAAATCAGAAGTGCTCCTGAATTAACTGAGCTATGCATTCTGGTTACTTGGATACAAGACTATCCAAATAAATGCTTCAGAATATATATATTAAACACTTATTCTGACTGTCCTTCAGTTGTTTGCAGGAGAATGCAGGTTCTATTTTCAATGACATCATGCTTTGAGGCATATTTCCTATAATCCGTACACATCAGCACTATAAAGTTTGTCTTAATGTACCCCTATAAATCTTCAGCTTATTTGCTTTCAAACAGTTAAAGAAAAGTGTTTATGCATGGTGATCATGTTCGGAGACTTCCCTAAATATATATTCTCC
The DNA here is from genome assembly GCA_013401335.1 of Brachypteracias leptosomus. Lineage (NCBI taxonomy): Eukaryota > Metazoa > Chordata > Aves > Coraciiformes > Brachypteraciidae > Brachypteracias > Brachypteracias leptosomus. The sequence goes on from VYZX01030847.1 coordinate 218,383, forward strand.
TGTAGAAAGAGTGCAGACTGTTTGAATTTAGGGTTTATATACTGTACAGAATTTCTAAATATACTAAGCAGCCACTGTAAATTCAAATTTGAAATATATATATGTACTGAAGTACCCCACATACAAAGCAAACATTGTAAAACCTACTTGGATTAGACCTTTTAGCCACATCAGTGGGTGCCATAAAAGAAACATTTAGCCTAAGAACGCAGAAGATGTGTGATGAAAGCTGCCCAACGGAAGTCTTTGGAGGCTGCCTGAATAATTAGGGTTGTGGGATGAAACTGGTCATGCACGGAGGAGGATTTACACTGCTCTCTATTTGCCTTGCATAATGTATCTGGCCCTTATTGGCTCTACTGACCAAATGCACTTACCAGTGAGAAGAAAAATATTCCCGCCAGTTGCTGGGCAGCCTTGCAGGGCCTGTCTGTCCTACTACAAACACCCAGAAGAAACTTGTCTTGTTTCAATCCAAATTCAACCGTGCTCTGCAGCATGGGAAGCAAGTAGCATCGATCTTGTAACTGGGACCGTATCTGGCTTTTTCTGTCAGATCTGTGGGAGGCCAGTAGTTTCAGTGAAGACCTCTTTTCCATTTGTTAGCATTGGCAGTTTCATGGAGCATACTTCTATGTTTATTCAAATATCGAAATGAAATGGGGTCAGGAAATGGGGTCACCAGTGTCAAGGCTGAGCGTGAGGCACATGCTGCACCCAACTTGTCCTACAGGTCTTTTGGTAAGAAAGTGGTATGGGTTTTATGGCTTTACTCATAGGTTTGCATCTTTTGTCATCTGTTTTTTCATAAGGATACCTTGGCAGCACTTAAGCAATAGGTTAAAGACATGCTGTGCTGCCAGAAGCGTGAAAAATGCCACTCCTTTATTTGAGCATGGTTTGCTGAGCTCATCAATCAAGGACAGAGAGCGTTTAGAGTTACGAGCTCTTAGGAACAGTCAACTCTGAGCATGAGGAAACCGAAACCAGATGCTCTATTTAGAGCACAAACAGTGCTTCTTCCCCTCTTCCCACCCCCCCCCTTTTTTTTTTCTTTAAAGATACATTTCTGAGTCTTGCAGTTGTTTTGGGTCGAGATACTATTTGAGAATGGTTTGATTGCAAAATCAACAGGCAGATAAGTAAATCCCCAAGCCATGAGTTGTTATTGGTAGGAGTGGAAGGGCTGGTCTGCTTGTCTGTCACTATTTACTTCCATGCATCTCAGATTGCATTCTCTGATCTTTAGCAACAGGACTTGTGAGTCTTGAAAACCTTTGAGGAAACAGGAGAAAATTGTAAATCTGGGATCAGTAATTGTAGGGACAAATTCTGGGCCTTAGGCCCAGGTTTTTATCAGGTCAGAGAGGAAAAGACTATACACGTATGTACGCTTACTGGACAGCAGCAGTTCCAAGTAATAATTGCACACTGCATGGGGTGACTGTTCAGTACTTACAAGAGGGCTTACAAGAAAGATGGAGAGAGGCTTTTTACCAGGACCTGCAGTGACAGGACAAGGGGCAATGGTTTTAAACTGAAAGAGGGTAGGTTTAGATTGGACATAAGGAAGAAATTCTTTTATGTTGAGGGTAATGATACACTGGAACAGGTTGCCTAGAGCAGCTCAGACTTCCCCATCACTGGAGGTGTTCAAGGCCAGGTTGTATGGAGCTTTGAGCAACTTGATCTAGGGAAAGATGGCCCTGTCAACGGCAGGGGGGTTGGAACTAGATGATCTTCAAAAGTCCCTTCCAACCCAAACTATTCTATCATTTTCTGCAAGTTTACACATCCCTTAAATCCTGTTAGAGCCCTCAGTGCAGGCCAACAGTTCCTGGACTGATTGGCAGGTAAAGCTGGAGTGGGTCCTGAGACCCACCACCTGTGCAAATTGCCTGATTTTATTCACATCTGTCCTGCTTGTGGTAGATCTCTGCGGAGATTGTAGCTCTGTGTTCAGCACAGCTGAGGACTTGTAATTTTAAAGGACCTCTGTTTTGGAGAGATTAGGCAGAGACTGGTGTGAAATGGCCAGTAATATATTTTCATCACGCATTGTATCATGGTCCTTTCTTGAAGTAAAGTGCTCTTGGAGATTAAATCATGTTGGACAGTTCTGAAGCTAGGAAAACACATTTTATGACTGTGTTATGCATCCATAGAAAGGGGATTTTATAATGCTTTTGCTGATACACCCTTAAATAGGCAGGCACAGGTAGGTGCTGTTGTCAAGTCTGTGCAAATTACTGGTTAACTGGCTATATAAATTTGAAGTGAAATATAATTAATAGAAACATAGAAGAAGTATACATAGTGTCTGTCCAGGCAGATTGGATCAGTGCAAGCCAGTGTTGCTCTGTTAGAGCTGGGGACCTAAACCTCAACAGAACACTACATTCATTTAGATGAGCCTCATGTCTTTATTTAAAAAAAAAAAAAAAAGAAACAGGAAAAGGTAAACACAAGTCAAAATGCTGCAATTCTGTTTTGTCTTTTCTTGCCTGCGGCAGCCGAAAGTCATGGCAGATAAATGAATAAGTGCAATCAAATGCGACTTGGTAACACACAGCCTGTTCTATATTTGTGTGTATCTCCAGCACTTAACCCTTTATCCTGTGTATGGTATTTATTTTACTATATTCAATTTCCTGCAAGCTGTCTTCTGTGTGGATTCTATCTCACTCACCTCCCCACTACCTTAAAAGCCTCTCCAAGTATTTATCGCATCCCTTTTCTGCTTCTCCAAGCTGTTTCTTCCCTCTTGTCATGTTTCTCCCTATCTTCTGCTGGCTCCCTTCTCAGCTGCAGGAGTTACCTACCAGTCTATGAGGAGAGGTAACCCTCCCAGTTTGTTGTTCCTGCTCTGCTGCTTCACCTGCACCACCTACCGATACCTCTTCGTGGCTCCATGCAGCAAGATGTCAGTTCACTCAGCATCATCTCTTCTGCTCATACATTCCCTCCTCCCAAGCTGGAGTGAACATTGAGTATGTAAAACCAGCAGGTATCATGAAGTTAAGTATGTCTCGCTGTATTTTGCTTTTCTCTGAAAAAGCAGGAGGAAACAAAACAGGAGGAAAAAGCAGTCAAGAAACAAAAGAGGTGTTTCCAGATAAGGTTCGAAAAGAGATAAGAAGTCAATGAGGCAGTGAGTGTGTCTGAGCTCCCCATTGAGGTCTGAAAATTACCTGAGGTTTCTGTTCTTTTTTCTTCCTCTTTTTTCTTTCTACCTCCTGCTTTGTCATCAGAGACTTTCCACAGGAGTATTCGAGCTGTAGTAGCAGCAGCCCTAGGAGAGGAAAACTTGGAGTCTGTGCCTGAGAAGAAAAGAAAGAAGAAGGTAGGGGGAGGAGGAGCTGTAGGAAGATGTGAAAAGATATGTAAGGGAAGAAAAATAAAAGGGCTTTTAAAAAACTGGCATGCACATTAATTTGAAGGGCAGAGAGAAAAAAACCCCACACTTTAATATGAAAGCAATCAAAATGAGCAACACCACCATGGACAAACAAATGACCCAAATGAAAGCTTGAAGAATTTCAAGAAAGACAAACCAGACATGCCCCTGCGATTTAGCTCCAGCAGCAGAAGCCAGGAAAATTCTCCATTCTTCAACTATGTGTTTCTTGGCTCCAAACATTCAATAAACTTTCCGTTTCAAGAATTTCCCCCATCCTTCTCTGCCTCTCTCCTTTTCTGGCTTGCATCATCAGCTGCATAAATACAAAATATAGCATAGTACTCCATTTAGTGTGGTTGACAGCTTCCTATTTTCATAGAGCTTCGGTCCCACCTCTCAGAAGTTCTGGATAAATCACTAGCACAGCCAGATAGCTATCTTAAAATGAAGTACACAGGAATCTATTAAACCCAAATGGGAAAACAAAATCAGGAGAAACAGAAGAATAAGAAGACAGCATGGTGATGAGACAGGGAATCCCACAGCAAACACCACCAAGTGAGAGGCAGAATTGGAGGGAAAGGATTTTGTTGCATGACGCTTTACAAATCACTTGCCATATTTATGTTTCATTGATTTATGGGTTAAAATTAATTTATCCCACTTATCTATGTGAGAAATTTCATACAGCCTTTTCACTGTGGCTTATACATGATTCTTCTGTGAAGTCCTATAATATAATGGGGAAAAAAACCAATTACAGCTCTGCCTCATGCCAAAATGCTGCTTAGCTTTGAAAGTCAGTGTGCCGTCCTATTGCAGGGAGGACATCCATGGCTGTTTCCAGCTCTTCTCCCGCTGTGCTCCAGTCAGCAAGGGGTACGTGTGGGTTCGAGCAGCCGCTGAAGTGGGCTGGTGCTACTGCAAAAGGCTGCAGCAGCTGCATTGGACATCCGGAGCCTGGTTTGGTGCTTCTGTTTTGAGGAGGAGGGCAAGATGAATCGCCTGCCTGTGACCTCTTGAGTCCCAGTTCTGCAATTTGTAGGGAAAGTAAAGCTTCATACATGCTGGAAATGTCATCCTTTTGATTTGATTATTTTGTGTGCGTGTGATTAATGGCTAATTACGAGGCAGAACTGGTTCTGGCAAGGAAGGAGCCGGAATAGTTTGTGTTTGTTTCCACATGGTCATGCTCAGATTCCCCCACACTGGAAAAAAATCCGCCTCCTTTCTTGTTTCTTCTAGGGGAAGTCCAAAACCAGTCCTTGAAGATGACCTTAGTACTGAAAACAAGCAATTCGTTGTTGTAGCATGGAGCTGGTGACACAGAGTCCTTTCACTATCAGTATAAATGCATTTTTTTCCTTGTGCTGTAATACCCTTACTAGTGCAGGGAAAGGCAGTGAATTAAAGCTATTCTAACTCCTTGAGTTTTCCTTCCCATGCTTCATGCTCTCTCTTATTTTTTGCTGGTCCCTCAGCTAAAAGAAAACAAAAAAGTTTTCTTGAGTTGCAGAAGGGGTGAAATAACCCAGGGCTGGCATGGAGCTGGTGGGCATTTCTGCCAGGCTTCTATGACTGCTTTGGACAGCGGTTGCTGCAAGGAGCCATCCTCCCTCAAAGTTCAGGCAGATCAGATGCTGCAGTGGCTGTTTGCACTTGGGGTCAAATTAGATTTAGCCATTCACAGGATTAGGTAGTGTTAAAGTGCTGTAAGTGACTTTGGGAGTGTCTAGAGGGGCCTGTGGTCCTGTGCTGACTGATGCAGCTGGATGTTAGTCCACAGGGCATCACTGGGCTTAGCACTCAATGAGGTTGGAAAAAAAAAAAAACACCTGACCTAAGTTTTATTTAGTTAGGAGACCTCATGGTTTTAAGAAAACCACAAAGCAGGTCAAAGAGAGGATTCTGTGGGTTCAGATTCCTGCTGAGTCAGCTGCTTGCTATTAAACACGTCACTCGGCTGCTTTTCTTGCAGATCAACTACATCTTTGTAACACTGAGAAAGCGAAGTTCATTAAAATGGGTGCTTCATTTCTACTGAGAGAACGCAAAAAAGATGAAGGGATTAATGTAGTAGCCCTGAAAGGGCTGGTGTGGTCTAGGAGGGCAGGAATGCAGGTCTGCTTCTGTGGCATTTCTCCTCCCTGTGTGTGTTCTTGCCTGCATCAGTGGGTCTGGATTGTGTATATGAAACCCTCTTATTTCAGGTGATAATATAAATGCTTGTCTTCACAATAAAAATTACAATAATAAAAATTAGGATTTGAAGAGACCTTTCTGACATAAGTTACCTGTGTCTCAGGCTGTTTTATACTCTATAATTGCTGGTAGCTAATGCTGTGGAATGAGGTCTTTCCACAGCAGCTATTTTTATTGACTTTTTTTTAAGCTACTTGGCACTGTGAGCTCTTGAAGATACTTTCACTTAAAAGAAATTCTGTTTTGATTCCTAAGAGCAGCAAAAAACCACCCTTGGACTATGGCAGAATCCGTGGTCTAAAAGATTTTCAAAATCAAAAGGCTGCCAGGTCTGGCTGTAATAAGCCAGGGAATTCATTAAAGTTCAGCTTTGTGTAGCATGGCTCTGTGTCTAAGAGTGCATATAAATCTGCAAAGCACTACTCTTCTTTTTTGTTTACCTGCTGATGTTGCAGAGACAGCACATTATTGGAAATTCTTGAGTGCAATCGCAAAATATGTAAGTATGCATTTTCTGAGTCTCATTACCTGTTGTTAATGCTCTTTTGAGCAACTCCTAGTTGAAAAATTGAGACTCACATTGCTCCCTTTTGCTCAGAATTTGGACCTGGATCAGAATATTAAATACTTTGCAGTTCAGGTGTGCACAGATGAAAGGTTTTGATTCAGACTACTAATAGTGTTATTAATTTAGCTTGAAGCTAATGATATAATTATTAATGTGAACTCTGAATTTGCTAGCTGTTTGCCTCATTTAAACTTTTGACTCAACCCTGCTGATTTTGCTCAAGTTCATGAGAGTCCTTGGCATGGAGATGCTGGCATGCTGGTGTATACAGGATCTACTGTGAAAAGCAGTTGTGCTCCTCAGCTGTTAATTCACTTGCAATGCCTGGAGAAACCTTTTCCGTGTTGGGACAGGGAAACATTTCTGTTTGGGTTGCTGGCCCATTTGTATGTAGCAATACTGTTTTCCTGTAATGCCAGAGGTGCTAGAGCTGGATGACATCCCCTGTTTAATCCCTTCTGTACTCCCTTGAAGATTTTGAGGCACGAGGAAGATTTGGTGACCTTTGGTAAATGATTGGTGGTACAGATTTGCAAAAATCATCTTTTTCCTTTGTGGAAAGCTTGATGGGGATGACTTTGTAAGTGGAGGTCAAGAGAAGTCCTTAAAACTCTCCTTGGGTGACCTTGCCCATGCAACACTGCCTCATCCTTTCAAATGTGTTCCTTTGCCCTTCAGCTCCCAGCTAGCCACGCTGTGTGGTATGCCTCAGCGTCCACTCGGGTTAATGGGTTCTCTCAGCAAGTGAGTTATCTGAGCTCTTTTTGCTGTTGATACCTCAGATCTCCTGAAAGTTGAGAATCTCCAGAGTGGTGTAAAGAATCTTCTTGCCTGTGCCCCTTTCCCAGGTTAACCATCCAGTGCATGCTCTTCTCTCCCAGCCACCACACTGGCCTCTGCTGATGCTGCAAACATGAGAGATAGATTACTCCTCTTTGGGCCCCAGAGTACAGCTCATTTTTGCCAGTTGACACCATAGTATAGATGTATTGGGTTTGCATAGCAAGGTTTTGGTAGCAGGGGTGCTATAGGGGTGGCTTCTGCGAGAAGCTGCTAGAAGCTTTCCCTGTGTCAGATCCAATGCCATCTGGCCCCAAAATGGACTGCCACTGGCCAAGGCTGAGCTCATCAGTGACAGTCGTAGCACCCTTATGGTAACATGTTTAAGAAGAGGGGAAATAAAACAGCACAGCTGCAGCTGGAGAGAGGAGTCAGAATATGTGAGAGAAGCAGCTGTGCAGACACCAAGGTCAGTGAAGGAGGAGGGGGAGGAGGTGCTCCAGGCACTGGAGCAGAGCTTTCCCTGCAGCCCATGGTGAAGGCAATGGTGGAGCAGGCTGTCCTCCTGCAGCTCATGGAGGCCCACAGTGGAGCAGATATCCATGTGCAGCCCATGGAGGATCCCACACCAAAGCAGGTGGATCCCCGGAGGAGGCTGTGACTCTGTGGGAAGGCCATGCTAGAGCAGGCTCCTTGCAGGACCTGTGACCTCATGGACAGAAAAGCCTGCACTCAAGAAGATTTGCTGGCAGGACTTGTGACCCCATAGGGGACCCACACTGCAGCAGTTAGTGAAAAACTGTAGCTCATGGGAAGGACTCACATTGAAAAGTTTTTGGATGACTGTCTCCTGTGAGAGGGATCCCACACTGGAGCAGGGGAAGAGTGCGAGGAGGAAACAGCAGCAGAGACATCATATGATGAACTGACCACAACCTCCATTCCCTGTCCCCCTGCACTGCTTGGTGGGGAGAGGTAGAGAAATTGGGAGAGTAGTTTAGCCTGGGGAGAAGGGAGTGGTGAGAGAAAGGTGTTTTAAGATTTGGGTTTATTTCTCATTACCCTACTCTGATTTGATTTGCAATAAATTAAACTAATTTCTCCAAGTCAAGTCTGTTTTGCCTGTGACAGTATTTGGTGAACAATCTCCATGTTCTGATCTCAACCCACAAGCCTTTCATTGTATTTTCCTCCCCCCATCAAGTTTAGGAGTGGGAAATGATAGAGCAGCTTTGGTGGGCACTTGGCATCCAGCCAAGGTCAACCCACCACAGCTTATTCTTGCCAGATGAAACCATGGTATAGGAAACCCTGGGTGTTGGTAACATGAGCCTGTAGTTCCATGTGTCTTCCCTTTGTTTTACCCGGGGATTGCAGAAAATCACCTGCAGAATACGCAGGGACTGAGGGCGTAATATTTGTTATTTCCTTGGCAAATCCATCATTTCCAACCAGTCCTTGTAAAAGAAGATCCATATCAATATAACCATTACACATATTTGAAAAAGAAACTTTATATTATTGAAAATTATTTAAAAAAAAAAAAAAAAANCACTTGCAATGCCTGGAGAAACCTTTTCCGTGTTGGGACAGGGAAACATTTCTGTTTGGGTTGCTGGCCCATTTGTATGTAGCAATACTGTTTTCCTGTAATGCCAGAGGTGCTAGAGCTGGATGACATCCCCTGTTTAATCCCTTCTGTACTCCCTTGAAGATTTTGAGGCACGAGGAAGATTTGGTGACCTTTGGTAAATGATTGGTGGTACAGATTTGCAAAAATCATCTTTTTCCTTTGTGGAAAGCTTGATGGGGATGACTTTGTAAGTGGAGGTCAAGAGAAGTCCTTAAAACTCTCCTTGGGTGACCTTGCCCATGCAACACTGCCTCATCCTTTCAAATGTGTTCCTTTGCCCTTCAGCTCCCAGCTAGCCACGCTGTGTGGTATGCCTCAGCGTCCACTCGGGTTAATGGGTTCTCTCAGCAAGTGAGTTATCTGAGCTCTTTTTGCTGTTGATACCTCAGATCTCCTGAAAGTTGAGAATCTCCAGAGTGGTGTAAAGAATCTTCTTGCCTGTGCCCCTTTCCCAGGTTAACCATCCAGTGCATGCTCTTCTCTCCCAGCCACCACACTGGCCTCTGCTGATGCTGCAAACATGAGAGATAGATTACTCCTCTTTGGGCCCCAGAGTACAGCTCATTTTTGCCAGTTGACACCATAGTATAGATGTATTGGGTTTGCATAGCAAGGTTTTGGTAGCAGGGGTGCTATAGGGGTGGCTTCTGCGAGAAGCTGCTAGAAGCTTTCCCTGTGTCAGATCCAATGCCATCTGGCCCCAAAATGGACTGCCACTGGCCAAGGCTGAGCTCATCAGTGACAGTCGTAGCACCCTTATGGTAACATGTTTAAGAAGAGGGGAAATAAAACAGCACAGCTGCAGCTGGAGAGAGGAGTCAGAATATGTGAGAGAAGCAGCTGTGCAGACACCAAGGTCAGTGAAGGAGGAGGGGGAGGAGGTGCTCCAGGCACTGGAGCAGAGCTTTCCCTGCAGCCCATGGTGAAGGCAATGGTGGAGCAGGCTGTCCTCCTGCAGCTCATGGAGGCCCACAGTGGAGCAGATATCCATGTGCAGCCCATGGAGGATCCCACACCAAAGCAGGTGGATCCCCGGAGGAGGCTGTGACTCTGTGGGAAGGCCATGCTAGAGCAGGCTCCTTGCAGGACCTGTGACCTCATGGACAGAAAAGCCTGCACTCAAGAAGATTTGCTGGCAGGACTTGTGACCCCATAGGGGACCCACACTGCAGCAGTTAGTGAAAAACTGTAGCTCATGGGAAGGACTCACATTGAAAAGTTTTTGGATGACTGTCTCCTGTGAGAGGGATCCCACACTGGAGCAGGGGAAGAGTGCGAGGAGGAAACAGCAGCAGAGACATCATATGATGAACTGACCACAACCTCCATTCCCTGTCCCCCTGCACTGCTTGGTGGGGAGAGGTAGAGAAATTGGGAGAGTAGTTTAGCCTGGGGAGAAGGGAGTGGTGAGAGAAAGGTGTTTTAAGATTTGGGTTTATTTCTCATTACCCTACTCTGATTTGATTTGCAATAAATTAAACTAATTTCTCCAAGTCAAGTCTGTTTTGCCTGTGACAGTATTTGGTGAACAATCTCCATGTTCTGATCTCAACCCACAAGCCTTTCATTGTATTTTCCTCCCCCCATCAAGTTTAGGAGTGGGAAATGATAGAGCAGCTTTGGTGGGCACTTGGCATCCAGCCAAGGTCAACCCACCACAGCTTATTCTTGCCAGATGAAACCATGGTATAGGAAACCCTGGGTGTTGGTAACATGAGCCTGTAGTTCCATGTGTCTTCCCTTTGTTTTACCCGGGGATTGCAGAAAATCACCTGCAGAATACGCAGGGACTGAGGGCGTAATATTTGTTATTTCCTTGGCAAATCCATCATTTCCAACCAGTCCTTGTAAAAGAAGATCCATATCAATATAACCATTACACATATTTGAAAAAGAAACTTTATATTATTGAAAATTATTTAAAAAAAAAAAAAAAAAACAAGAAAAAACAAATAAGAATTTACCTTCTGAAAGCAAGCAAAACTTCTATCTTCCACATTAGAAGTAAAATCAATATTACAAGTATTTGTCCATTTTTTGCCACTTTTCCAGCAGTTGGACCAGACAGGATGGTTTGTTCCATATTAAGATGCCCTATATCTTAGCAAATTGTGTTTTGAGGAGCAATGAAAGAGAAGGAAAATTACTGCTTTTATGTTTGAGCAGTACAGGCTATCACAACTTCTAATGAAATAGACATTGGTTTTTCATTCTCTGCAAAGTGACCTCCGGCAGCTTACTGACCCACAGGTCCCATCTGCTAGCAGCAAACTGTGACAACTGAAGGGATGGACACCCATCACAATAATCACTATTCTCAGTGGTTCTACTGAACCAATTTTGGACCTGTGCCATAGTCTACAAAAGAAGTCATCCTTCCCTCTCCAAAGCCTTTGCAGCGTGTTGCCATGCTCATAGGAAACAGTTCTGAATCCTGCAGGATGTTTTTCCAGGTGAATCTTTCTCTGAACCAGTGAGCTCCATCATTCATTAGTTTTAGGAAACAGTAGTAGAAGTTGTGGCTGGGAAGGAGAGCACTCACGTTTCCTTACAGTTCTCAACAGAAGTAGAAGCTTCGAAATCTGAACTGAAAATCTTCTCATCCCCTGCATTCTCCAGTTTCTGTTCTGAGTTTCTTAGAGTTTACAAATGAAAGCTGAATTCTTTTTGACTTGTGGAATACCTACCAGAAGCTGAAAGCAAAGTTACTCAAAATGCGGGAAAGAAATTTCTTTTCATTCCTCTTTCTCCAAATATCTACACCATTTGGGTGTATTCTTTCGATTTTCACCTTTTTAATATTGCAATTTTGGGGTCTTTTACCAATTTTTTTTTCCCAGTTTTAGAGTCTTCTGGATCTTTTGGGATCTCCCTGATTAGGGGAAAATTTGCGGGGAGAACCACAGTTCTCTGCATCGCTTAGTGTTAAAGCCTCTCTTGGCAGAAGTATTTGCCTCTAAGACCCCAAATTTCAAGTAACAAAATTTTTTCTGGATGAGGTGAGATGTCAGAGTTTAATTCAGTATGTGTGTGTGTGTATATATATATATATATATATATATATATATGGTCGGTAAAGAACAACTCTGCAAAAACACCACAGAAGCTAAACTGGTGAGATTATTCCTTTGCTGAAGACTTTATTGTCCATCCTTTTTGGGAATAACACTTGTTTTAGTTCTCAGTTGCTCTAATTTCAGGCAAAAATAGGTATTCTTTCACTTCAGCTGAAATGAAGGTTTGAATTTAAGTAAGGTAAAGCTGAAGTTATATTGAAGGTTAAAGAAGAGTGACTGTGGATAGTGAAAAAATTGAGGGTTCCCCTATACAGGTACAGCAGAAATTGTGCAGTGAAGGAGGAAAACACCTGCCACATTCATGTCAGCATGTTCCTACTGCTAATTCCTAAAGATATTTATAAAGGTGTGAAGTCCTTTTGAAACTCACATTGCACTTGTAGATTAGCAATGCTCTTTTTTTCTGCATGCCTTTTAAAGAATTGACTCTTATGTAGGGTTATTGGTCTTGCTCAAGTAGAAAGACATGAAGTTACGGGTACTTAAATTAAAATTGATCTAGCAGTGGGGCAGAGCTGTGGTAGCTGTGTCATTCCAACACAGTGTCGCTTTATGGCAGTTCCCCTGTATGAAGTGTTCTCTTGGGTTCTCTGTGTTTCCTGCACACAACCTCTAGATTTTCATATTTCTTGTAAGTGGCAAGTTCTTTGGTGGATTTCTTTTAAAGTGCTTGGTTGCTGCTATCCCACTTCTCTTGTCACCTGTCCAGTCTCTCAGAGCCCCATACTTTTCTTTTTAATGATCACACAACTTTTTATAATAATTTATTTCTGCTTTGGGAGTGTGTTTTATTATTACTGCCATCCTTCTAGGATATGCATCAAAATCACATTCAGTTGTCTGTAAAGTGCATGAGTCAGAAGAGGAGCATATTTTGAGATGTGGGAAGGAATAGGGAAGGCAATGATGAAAAACAGAGGAATCCAAAAAGGAAATGGCTTTGCAATTCAGGTGATCTTGATGGGAGAGTGATGAGGAGCAAGACACAGGACGGAGACAAGGGTTTGAGAGAGAGAACTGTTCTGTCAGGCTTCTTTTATCCTAAGTCTGCCAAGGGCTTAAAACTAATCACAATCTGAGGTCAGAGAATGTATCATAGAATCATAGAATGCCAGGTTGGAAGGGACCTCAGGGATCATCTAGTCCAACCTTGCCAGGCAGAAAAGTACAGTTTAAATGAGATGGCTCAGCACCCTGTCAAGCTGAGTCTTAAAACTCTCTAATGTAAGAGAATCCACTACTTCCCTTGGGAGACTATTATGATGTTTAACTGTTCTCATTGTAAAGAATTTTCTTCTGGACTCCATTCAGAATCTCTCCAAGAGCAGGAAACTGTTCCTTGATACATTTCCATAGCACCTAACTCAGTAGGGCAGCTGTGTTAATAGCAGCCCTGTGTTCCTACCACATCAGCTGGTCATAGCAGGATTCCTCCAGCTGCGCTTCCTGATTAAGATAAGATCAGATAAGATCAGGTGAGAATGAGCTGTAGTTGTAGTGCATCTCATTTCATTTTCTTTTCTTTTTTCTTTCCTTAAGCCTGGTATTTGAGAAGTGCATGGGAATTTAGTTCTGGATCTTTTCCATGGCATATTTAATTTTTGTTTACTGTTTGCTTTGGCTTGGGGGGGGAACAGGATATGAGACTAATAGGTGTGGGGAATGAAGAACTGTTACCTTACATGGAGATCTGAGATAATCTGATGGTGTTTGGCATGAAATTGGGGTGGCAGGGAGTAAATGCAAAAAAAAAAAAGCAGAATTAATGGAGAACACATGTAGTTTTGAATAATTTATGTCCAAAATTTGATAAGTAAACAAGGCTGAAAATAGTAGGGAGGAAGCATTACCCAATTTTTGTACAGAGATATTAATTACTCTTCTAAGAGTGTGGTTTAGAGGTGCAAAATGTACTTTTCCTTAAATCCAGGCTCTGGCATGATCCAGCAGCGCTCTTGGTTCTGCCCATGGGACAAAGGCAGGTGTATTGCAAGTGCAGCCTCTGTGTCCTAGGTGACACAAATAGACAAAATGATTTTTTAATCCAGTAAAATAAATGGACATGGAGATGAACTGAGTACAGAAATTAAGGTACAATAAATTACCCATTCATTTGAGGCATGTTTTATAAGTAGAGCTATTTATGGCTTTTTTTGACTGAGAGCAGAGATTATAATAATCTAACAATAATTACCTTCTGGGAAAAACAGGAACAAATGGATATGAATTCTTCAGTGTTTGATCCTTGTGCAACAGATAGTAGAATGATAAAACTGTTATGAAAGAATATTGCAGTAATATGTCAAGCTGTTTTTTTATTTCATTATAGATAACTGTAAGAGAAAATATTTGAAACTAGATGACATGCATTATGACATACCATTTAGTCATGGAGATGTAAGCTATGATCAAAGCTTGTTTGGAAAATTTAGGTCCTTGGGAGCCAGAGGAAAAGAGGGGTTTCTGACAAATAATATCAGAATTCTTCTGTGTTCCTTAGAGCGGGTCTAAGGTTGTTGTAGAGGAGTCCAACACTTCATTATGTTGCAAGGCATGTGCTGAAGTCTGTATGTCTGAAGAACGGGTTATAAATCTTAGCCTTTTCTTGGTCACTGTCATATGAGGTCAACCTATCATTAGAAAGTCAGACTTGTGCTGTCGGTAATGTACTGTCTCTTTGACCTCATTTCATAGTTAGCTACTCAGTTTGGTACATGATAAGAGCTTTAGCAAAACAAGATCGAAGTTAGCCTTTTATTTTGTCTTTGTTACTAGCCTGACTTACATTTAGTAGGCTTTTGGTTTTTTAGAAGTTAGAATCAATCTGCTTTAGAAAAGCTGTTCTGACCATTGCACACACATTTTCTCTGTGGAGGAGCAAAGCGCAGTCAATACTGGAGGGCAGGAGTTGTCTTTCTGCAGTCCTGGCAATGCTGGGGTGGTTTGAGGAGGTGGCAGATGGCTTGTGCTCACAACAAGAGTCCTTTCCTCCCTGCTCAAACTTTTGCAGCCCAGTTGTGGATGTTTAGCCTTAGTTATCCAGTATAAATGACAATTCAGGCAATCCTCTTTCACATCTCGCCATAGTCTATTGCTGCTGCCAAAACAGAAGTTATAGCTGACACAGGAGCATGGTTCGTGTATTTTTTTTTCTTTTCCTTCATTTTTTCAGTTATTTTAGCACTCTGTGCTATTTTCCTCCTCCTAAAAGGCTTTCACCTGTTAGATTACTTGATAAATATTTCTCTTGTCTTTTCTGGGTTTTTTTTCTTTCCTTTCTGTTCACAGTTCTAGATATTTTCAGATGTAACTTGAGATTCCTGTAAGTTTACATGTATTTTCCTCATCAGACTATGGAGTAACATGGCTAACTTTGAAAATTAAAATATTGTGTACCATGATGAACCATGTACTTCCTCCAAACAGTCTTTTTCCCATAACATCAGTGTGTCCAAGCATGCCACCTTATGATTTCTGCTCTCAGAACTGAACACTTACAGAAATAATTGACAAAATGTTCTGTGCTTAGTAAGCCAATTGGGACTTACCTGCTTGTTTAACTCTTCAGGTTAAAATTAAACCCCTTCTTAGAAGTTTCAGAAGGTCTTTATCTAATTCCAAACAGCCAGGTGATCTGCTTGGAAGTAAAAATTCTGAAAAAAATCCCAACCAACGCAACAACAGAATCTTAATCCCATAAAACTCTACATCCTAAGACAGTTTTGAAACTATTAAGTTGCAGTGCTCTAGTGAATTGAAGTGTTGGACTGGAATGCATACCAGTGGTCAAACGCAATGTGACATGTCAAGGGCTCTACCATATTCCAGCTTTGCATTGATGAAGGATTAGTGTAATGCCTTCTTGAAGAGCATCAGCAGCCAGATCCAGATTTAATTTACTGTTGGGTAAATTCCCCCGCTCTGTTAAGGAGCTAACTAAAACACTGGGATCCTCCAGCTTATTTTTTAAATCTCAACAATAAATAATTCACACATTATGAAGGTGTCTGTTATTGGCATTCTGTGTTGTTTCAAATTGTCTGTTGTTCTCATTGTGCCTTAGCCCAGGATTGATTATCTAATTGGTTATCTGGTAATCACTTAGACATATGAACCTGTTTAATCCTTCCCCAAGATATTAAATTGCTAGGCAATTAACAGGATATGAGGCTTTCTGTAATCTTCATGATGTCTACACATGCATAAGGATAAGGGTATTTGTGTCTGAAGTCATGAAAGGAAAAAACCTTCATGTTGATGAATTTTGTGTAAATTTTATTTTTCAATTCGTTTTGTGTTCTTCTTTTATTTCCCTCTTTAGGTATTACATGGAAATGGCTTTATGGATCTGGACACTGAGCATCTTGAGCTGTTTGTGTGTCACCTTATCCAGAAATGAGAAACTGGAATTTTTTCAGAGTGCTACAGAGCTAAATCATCTGACAGTGGATAATGACACTGGGATAATCTATTTGGGAGTGGTAAATGCTCTGTATCAGCTTAAAGAAAACCTGGATGTAATAATGAGGGTAGAAACAGGTCCAAGAAAGGACAACAAAAAGTGCACACCTCCCATTGATGAAAATCAATGTAAAGAGGCTGTACTGACTGACAATTACAACAAATTGTTGTTGCTGAACAAGGCAGATGAAACAATTGTGGTATGTGGAAGCCTTTTTAAGGGAATCTGTGCCATCAGAGATCTAAAAGACATTAGCAACGAGAAGTATTACGTAGACAGTAGTGGAGAAAAGTCTTTTGTAGCAAGCAACGATGAGAATGTATCAACTGTGGGATTGATCACTTCCTTGAATAACGACCGAGTGCTGTTCGTTGGGAAAGGGAATGGACCAAATGATAATGGGATAATAATCAGCACTCGGCAGCTCTACGAAAGGGATGGGAAAGACATTTTTGAAATGTATACAGACTCGGCAGCTGTTAAGTCAGCTTATCACTCATCAAGCACACAACAATTTGTGGCAGTCTTTGAGGATAAAAATTACGTTTATTTTATTTTTAATCAGCAAGAGAAACAGCCCGTCAATAACCGCACACTGATTGCCCGCCTCTGCAAAGATGATGCCCATTATTATTCCTACTTTGAAATGGACTTGGGTTGCAAAGATGAAGACAGTGCCTATGACCACTGTCATTCTGCTTACGTCACCACCCCAGGAGAAGAGCTGGCTGAGAGCATGGCTCAGCAGAGACAAGCTATGGATACACTCTCAGATGACAAAGTTCTTCTTGCACTCTTCAGCAAAGTAAACAAAGATAATGGCTCCCTAAAATCTGCCATGTGTGTGTTCTCCTTGCGGCACATCAATGAAAAGATGGAGAAAAACCGAAACGATTGCTACACTAAAAAGAATACCAGCTCATTTTACAAACTTTTTGCAGCAGAAAACCCGTGTGCATCACATGGACTGGTAATATCAGTATCGGTTTTAGAATCTGTGTTAGAATTAGTGGAAAATACACAATTGCATGTTTTGGAGTGGCTTTGAGCTAAACTGTAGTGAGATCAGATGACTGAAAACTTAATAGCTGGATTCACTATAGAAATGGAATGTGGTTGAGGGCGGTTGTGGAACAGGTCAAGCAAGAAGTGGCAAGATAGTCATTATTTTGAGTTTTTTTAAAACCTTTGATGTCTTGATTAATATTGGCTTCATAAATGCATTTCTTTTAAAGCATTCCTTCTGGTATGGAAATTACTGAGTCAAATGCAGTGATTTGTTACACCTATGGTCAGCTTCCAGATGAACACTACAGACAATTCTGGTCTCAGCCAACAAATTTATTATGTTTCTAAATGGTATTAAGAATCTTGTAGGTTATATCTGGAGTTCAGTGGTGCTTCTCACTTGGAATTGAGTTTTCAGATAACTGGAAATACGCATGTTTCTTATATTCAGATGATGTTCATATTTTGCTCTGGCCCATGGCATTATGGCTATATTCATTTTTATGGCTTGTCATTACCTTGGCTATAATGTTTTTGGAGGGTACTGTTAAATCTCTCCAGATAATGTTCTCCAATTTATGACTATACCTGTGAGAGGCAGTTTTCAGCACCTCTGTTGACTCTGTGATGTTTTTGCTCTAGCCACCCTACTCCCAAGTCCTACTTGTGTATGCCATTTGTTACTGCAGCCAACCCCAAACTGGCTTGAGGAATTGAATCATCTTAAAAATAACTCAGCCAGCTTTCAGGAGGATGTCTTAATTCCCTAACCTGAGCAAGGTACACACTTGCATAAGCAACTGTTTGAGCACAGCTTGAGAAGTGGTGTTCTTCAGACCAGGAATAGGAGTGAACATCTGAAGAGATGAAGCATGGGAATATATTATGTTGGTATTGACCCATAATTCTTCATCTCATGAAACCACAGCCCCCTCCCACACAATAGCTCACTAGCATTGATAAGAAGTCAAAAGAACACTTTTTTGCTTCCAAACACCAGTATTACTCACTGCAGTACCCCGCATCTGCAGTGAATGTCGAACATAGAAACCCTAAATGTGACAAGTGGGGTGCCTGTGGCTTCCAGCAAAAACAAGGTGTGGAATTCAGATCAGAAAGACATTCCTGTTGCCAAATATAGCAGGAAAGGCAAGGTGAGAATGAACTTTCTTCTGGTGGTACTCCCTGCAGCTCAGGATTAAAGCATAGTGAAGAGAGAATGTGTTGAGTTCAGGAGACGGTTGCCAGTAGGTTGCTTTTCAATGGATAGCAGCAAATAAAGAAACAAAGCAACATTTTAAGTCTTCAGCACAAAATTGGCCAACTCAATCTATATGACACGTTCATTTTAATTAAACAGAGTTGTTACTTTTTTAACTCTGCTGCTACAAAGAAATAGGAACAAAAAATTTGCTCTCCCCATGTCTCCTGGAAAGCGAAGGCATTGAAGCAGTTTGCAATTAGCAGGCTGCTTTCTGATTGCTGCCCGTTGACTGAGGGAAAATGGCCCGACAATCCATTTCTCTCTTTCTACTCTTCTATGTCTGAGGGGTATTATACTGTCTGGTAATAAGGTTGCACTTCATTCTTAGCTAGGAATTAGTGATCTGAATGTTTAACATCGCTCTGTATTGCTATTCCTTATTAGAATGCAAGCAAAAATTTCCCCTGTGGCTCTGAACACTTGCCGTACCTTTTGGGAAGTAAGAATGGTGTTATAGAGAAGCCGGTGCTGCAAAAAGAAGGGATGAATCTCACGGCTGTCACTGTGGCTGTGGAGAATGGGCACACCGTGGCCTTCCTGGGAACGTCGGATGGTAAAATTCTTAAGGTAACAAACTGCACTTAAAAGACTGGAAGGTGTTTAAAAGGTCGCATACTGTAGGGATAGCATACTTCTACTCCAAATGTAAATGGGATTTGTAAGATCACATAGCAGGAGAAAATTCTCTTGGAACACAGTGTTTTTAATTTCAAAGAAAAACCACATTATTTCTGATGTACCTCAGCTATCCAATACACAGATTGAATTAGCATCGCCTGAATGACACTTTTCCCAAAGGATTAGGTACCTACTGAGAGCTCTATATAAACAGCCTTAGGTAATCTAACAGCTGCTCTAACCTTATCACTATTCAAGCCCAAACTAGTTTAAGAGCAACTTTTCATTTTGTAATTAGTCTGGCCATTTACTGAATAGAGATGGCAGTACAAAGCCCAAGCTGGAGCTCTGCTAAATTCAGACTGCGTGGTGTGGGACTCAAGGTTTCATGTGTTTGGTGGTGTTCAAATGTCAGACTAAAATGCCAAACGCCTTCTTGTGCTTGAAGTGAGTGACAGCCATGTGCCACTACACCATTTGAAATTTGAAGCTGAAACTGTTGGTTACTATAAGGGAAGACAACAAAATTGAGCACCTTCAATTGCAAAGGCTCTGAGTTGAGAATTTTAATTTTATAGCACTAAAATGAATGAGTATTTACAAAAAAAAGATACAAATATTAGCTGTTGTGAGTAGAGAGCAATTTCTTTCCATGACTTTTATGCTTTGCTTGCTGCTTTTGGTGCCATATACTTCAAACTGAAATGTTTTCTCTAATGTGAATTTGTGAACCTGAGTAAACATGAGATTTTCAGTAATCATAGAATCATTTAGTTTGGAAAATACCTCTAAGATCATCGAGTCCAACCATAAATCTAACACTGCCAAGTCCAACACTAAACCATGTCCCCCAGAACCACATCTACACATCTTTTAAATACCTCCAGGGACAGTGACTCCACCACTTCCCTGTTCCAGTACTTTTGGTGAAGAAATTATTTCCTAGTATCAAACCTAAACCTTTCCCAGCATGACTTGAGGCCATTTCCTCTTGTCCTATCACTTGTTCCTTGGGAGAAGAAACCACCACCCACCTCGCTACAACCTCCTTTCAGGTAGTTGTAGAGAGCAAGAAGGTGTCCCCTGAGACTCCTCCAGGCTAAACAACCTCTGTTCCCTCAGCAGCTCCTCATAGGTCTTTTGCTCTAAACCCTTAATCAGCTTTGTTGCCCTTCTTTGGACACGTTGCAGCACCTCAATGTCTTTCTTGTAGTGAGGGGCCCAAAACTGAACACAGTATCAAAGGTGCACCTCACCAGTGCCAAGTACAGGACAATCACTGCCCTAGTTCTGCTAGCCACGCTATTTCTGATACAAGCCAGGATGCTGTTGGCCTTCTTGGCTACCTAAGCACACCGCTGGCTCCTATTCAGCCAGCTGTCAACTAAGACATCCAGGTCCTTTTCTGCCAGGCAGCTTTCCAGCAACTCTTCCCCAAGCCCATAGCATTGCATGGGGTTGTTGTGAGCAAGTGCAGAACTCAACACTTGGCCTTATTGAGACTCATACCATTGGCCTTGGCCCATCAATCCATCCTGTCCAGATCCCTTTGTAGAGCCTTCCTACCCTCAAGTAGATCAGCATTCCTGCCCATCTTGGTATTGCCTGCAAACTCACGGAGGGTGCCCCATAGACTTGTGTGTGTCTAAGTGGTGTAGCAGGTCACTATGTCCCCTTGGATTGTGGGGGCTTTGTTCTGCTCCCTGTCCCCATCTTCCAGCTCAGGGGCTGGGTACCTGGAGAACAACTGGTCTTACTATTAAAGAAGACATTAAGTACGTCAGCCTTTTCCTCATCCTTGGTTACTGTGTTTCCCCTTGCATGCAATAAAGGATGGAGATTCTCCTTAGCCCTCCTTTTGTTGCTAATATATTTATAGAAACTTTTTTATTGTCTTTTATAGTAGTAGCCAAATATAATGATAACTGGGGGAAAAAAGCAACATTAACCACCTTTCCTTCTTCCGTGAAATAGGTGTTCCTGTCATCCACTGCTACTGAGTACAGTTCTTTTACTATTGAACTAAACAAACCTATAAAGAATGACCTGGTCCTTGACCGAACCCAAGAAAACCTGTACGTGATGACCACAGACAAGGTAATGTGTCCTGCTTGCATTAAGGACCAGGTCTGCTTTCGCTTTCTCTGAAGCTTTACCTGAGATTTGTGCATTTCTCAACTGTTCCTGAAAGTCACCCCATTTGGTAAGGCTCCCCCTGTTCTGTGTGTATGAAGACCTTTTTTCAAGTCTAAGCTGATGGACTTGATTCTTGTGACTTGGAGCACTGCACTTGATGTGTAGTGATTGGGAATAGGAAGTGACTTCACCTCTAGAGGTCTCTTATGGGGTCTGTGAGAAGGATGAAGTTGAGATGTTTGGCACCAGCAAGCCATAGGGTCAGGCAGCTCTAGCTCTCAGTGTGGTGTCTCTGTGGTACTGATGGATGCTCTAGGTGCCATCAGTCCTTTTCAAGAGTACTTCAGGATTTAGGATGCTGGTGACTGACATAATAGCATTTACACATCTGTAAAGCCATCAGGAGTTTTCATCAGTCTTGCTGTTTAAGAAACAGTGGAGAGAATTACAACCTTGGGAAACATTTTGTTCAAGCTGCTGCTAGAACTGAGCAAGTACAGCAGGAAAGGTCAGACTTTGCTATGAAAGTCATAGGCAGCCTCTTCTAGGTTCCCCTTCTCAGTGCTGGCAGGTGAGGCTGAGGCACAGCAGAGGTTTGTAAAGAAAGAAAGGAAAAAAAGCAAGTAGGAGACAAGAGGGATGCCAGATTTCTCCTTTGCCTCCAGCTGTAACCCTTTTCTGACACTGATCTTTGTGGTGGCTGGAGCTGCCAGCCCTGAACACATGGTTCAACAGTTCTCCAGGACAGGGGGGTGGCAGACCATGACCCTCTGCAGCATGGAATGGGTCATAGGAAATGTTCCAGCAGCAGTAACACAGAGAGAACAAGGGGGACTGTGGAACGAGAGTTTTTGGGGAAAACACTGTGAGAAGAATGTTCTTTGTTTTATAAGAAGATTCATATAAATTCCTGCTGGTAGAATTTAGGAAGGCCAGAGACAAATTTTTCAGAGAAAATTTGGAATAAAATAATTCCATCTCTACAAAAAGTTTGAATTTGGAAAGCACCAAATTTCTGCCAAAGAAAGGATTTCAGTTTAATCTTTTCCAGGTAGCTTTCATGGATGCTGCAGCTTCTGAATAATGTGAATAATAGTTTTCTTTTATAAAACCTGTTCATCTTAAGTATGAATAACTAAAGTTGGGAGCTCTGTAATGGCATTACATTACTGTCATCTCTGGGAGTTAAATACAATGAGCAGTCCCACCCACTTTTAGAAGCAGATAGACAGGAGGAGAATGGAGGCCTTCGGAGCTGGGAGAAATGAAGCAACATAAGCGAGGGGAGAAGAATAAATGCTGAAACGTGCACTTCTGGGTTAAGACAGCTGGGAGTTGTGGGAACAGAGATATCAGAACCCTGCCCTGGAAGTTAAGATGGTTTAGGGTTGTTTAAAATAAGGTATAAAATAAAGGGCAGGCTAGCTACACTGATAGGCATGCCTACTGCTGAGCTACCTGGGAGGTGCAGCCTGCCTCAGCATTTGGAAGTGAGTTGCTTGGGTTCTGTGAGCACTTGAGAAAAGCGGGTGATAACTTGAAGCAGCCTTTAAAATGAAATCAGATTCAGAGAAATACAGGGAAGGACGATACAGAGGTTAAGAGCCATAGAGAGATATAAGCTCTTGCTTTTCTATTTCACTTCTCCTTCCCCTTCTTCTCCTGACACAGCTTCTTCTGCGTCAATAGCAGTGGGTGGCTTGGAGCAAATGCTTTCAAAAGTCAGCCCCCTACTTCCCGCTTTGCTCCCACAGCTTGGGCAGAGAGCAGGAGAAGCCCCTTCTAGCTTCTTGAGGGACTTGAAAAGGAGCATGCCCACCCCTGCTGTGCTCGCGCTGTTTTGTTACAAGTGAACATCACTGACAGGATCCCAAATTCCTTACGCTACCGTACTGGGAGGAAAGCAGAAGCCTGTGGCAGTCACTTACCATGGTCACTAGCTTGTTTGCTTGTTTTAGCTTTAACCACTCTCTTTGATTAAGAATGGCAATTAGAAAAATCTCTAAAATTGGTTTCTCTGCATTTTGAAGCTGGCTGTAAATGGAGTCACTTTTTTTTAAAATTTAAATCCATTATGTTTACATAAAGCTGGCAGAGTTGGCATTCTCTAGGGCTTGTTTCTACCTGACAGAATTATGAAATAAATACTTTGTTGTAAAAAAGCCGTTCGCTGGATATTAAATTATTCTTTGGGTACCAGTTAGTGAAATAGAGTGCCGGTAACTTAGCTTCAGTTAGGTAAGAATCTATGGAAGAAAAGACTGCTGAAAAGATAAACCTCTGTATTAATAAACGCAAGAAAACTACACAATATTGACATTTGCCTTAACGGAGTCAGACTGAACTCTGAATGTGACAGAAAAGGCCAAACTCAGTCTTCCAAAGCAGCTTTGTAATTGCTAGCTGTTTTAAAAGAGAGGATAAGGGAGAGAAAAGAAAGCTTACACCTCAGAGTTACTGTCGCTAGACTTTTTGTGCTCTTTAAAAGTGAAACATAGTCATCATCAGGAAGACATATGTTCCATTCTCATCTTGCATCATTCCAGCAGCATAACTAGAAGGGATGGTTGTGTGCTGGCTCCTTTTTTGTGTGCACCACAGAAAGGCAAAATTGTTTATTCTCAGCAGCAAAGGAAATCAAAACCAGAAGCCTTATATTTACTGGGGGACTGAGACATGAGAACTGATGATGCTCTTTTTCCTGCTGCTTCCTGTCATAATCATTTCCATTTTCTTGCATGAATGTGTCGTGTGGTGGAGGGCTATGTGCGGAGAAGTGCAGTAACCCCAAGTGCCCTGGCTCTCCCAGCACTTGCAGACTTTCTGAAATGCCTACTGGCTAAAAGTGCCACTGACGGTTGCATTTCCAAACAATTTCATCTCTGTGTTAGTGATATGAAGGGAAGGATATTCTGTTTAAAAAATGATCTAGCCAGTACCAAGTTAGCTTTTTGAAAGTATCCATCCTGCAGCAGCTGTTTCTTGAATTCAGAGAGTTGTTGATGCAGTTTCTGTCCTTCAGTGACTGCTGTAATGCAAATTTCCACAAGTAACATAACTGGAGAAATGAAAAAGCCCAATTTTGTAAGACTTGCTCATGATTCTTGATTATAACAATGTACTACATTACTTTGAATAGAGATTAGAGAATACCGGCATGAAAAAAAAGTAGGAAAAGTGTGTGAATTTTGAGTTAGTTAAAAGGGAAATAACCAGACACTGATTTTGTATGTATTTTCTTAAAATTGAGCTGAGCTCTGATCATAACAACACAGGGCCAGGTCTTCTGCTGCCATAGGCAACAGCACCATACAACCCTGTCCACAAACTTTTCCATGTCCTTGTGCCTTCTTCAGTTCCATTACAGTTTTCCTTACTTTTGCTTCTCCAGGTGTATCGGCTGCCTGTGCAGGACTGCCACAAATATTCAGACTGTGAGAAGTGTACTCAGGCAAGGGATCCATACTGCGGCTGGTGTGTGAGAGAGGGCAGGTGAGGGTTGCTGGTGTTTTCTTGGGTGCAGGCAGTGGAACAGCTCAAATTTTGACATGTGCTGTGGGTTACTGCTCAGCGTAGCGATCCCAGCTCTTTGTACTCAACCTTACGCTGTGATTTAATTGATCACACAGATGTTGATATCAGTGTTCTGTGCACACAAGTCCTTGTTGACTTCTGCAGATTTGATTAGTTTGGGTAAATACATACTTTTCTACTGGTACTAAAAAATCCGTATACATCTTCTAACTGCATGTTTTTATCACAGTCAAATGTTCTCCCAGAAATTAAAAGAGTGCTCCCTATTTAAAGTTCAGAAAATACAGCATATATTTTAACTAGAGCAGAAAGTGAAAAAAAAGAACATAAAAGAAAAAATGTCCATATCTGAAATAAAGTATATAGCTCAAACGTTGTTATTATATAAGTGTCATCTCTCAAGACGTGTAGCTACACTGAACCCTCACCTAATTGTAGGAGAGTGGAAAGTGACATTTGGCTGACTATCTGAAGAGGTTAACTGAATTAATATTCGAACACATGTAAACTAGGACAGTACTTAACAGCTCTTGAATGTCTCTTCCTTACACTCTGCTTTGATTGGAGTGGTGAGAGGGAAGAGCAGAGCGGTCCTGCAGCTCTCTTTTTGACTACTAAGTTAATTAACCCCTTGGCATGAGCGGTTGGGAATTCGTGATTCTAAGTACTTGCTGTTGGAACAAAGGGGCTATTTAATTATAGTATGCAGATGATTTTCAGGCTTCTAGCTTCCTGTCTGAACATGTGAACTATCACATTAAGTTACCTATCAGCCTGATGTGTAGCATAATATGGGGCACTGCAGAGAAACTTAGGCAGTGTGTGCAGGTTTATGTAATATACTGTAACTCTTCAGCCTGGGTTTTGTTTGCTGTGGATGAAACCTGGGGATTTGGAATCTACACCTCGAACTCCTCCTGGGCTGCTGGGAGATGAAGGCCATGTCATGTATCATACAAAAGGCAATTTTCCCTAGATTTCCCTTCAGGTTTTTGATGTGACCACTAACCTCAATATCTCAAAATATTAATGGTCTCTGAGAACAGGCAAACATGAATTTTTGCATTGGCTAGTATGTATTTCCAATGGGGAGAAAAAAAGTGTTTCAATTTTAATATTTTTCTCATTTGCAGCAAGTTTTGTTTCATGATCATGCTCAGCACTTAATAGTATATTTAGGGATATGTTATATGAATGTTCACTCTGTATGTAAATGATATATTTAAGGGTAGGCTTGACAGAACTGTGCAGCAACTGCACTGTGTTAAAGCCCCTGACAAATGTACTGTCTTCTGCTACAGCAACCAGAGATCCTACGACATTTTCTTCTCAACTTTGCGCAAAACAGAAAGAATACATGAGACTGTCCCCACACACACTCTTTAATAAGCTTTTCTAGCCATACGTCCAGCTTCTGCACTGCAGCATCCCTTCTTTCTGTCCTTCCTGTTCTTGAGCTGGGAATATCTCCCAGTATTTTTGGTGAGGCTACACAGTTGCTGTTGTCTTCCCACAATAGTAACAGTGCCCTGGCAGAGAGGTCTTAAATAGTGGCAGGAGTTAATGAAAACATTAACCTCAAAAGTAACATTTCTAGTCTTCCAGTTTCACAAGAGCTCTTAACAAGCCTGTGTGCCCCCAGCAATACTTCTCTATTGAATTTCACTCTCATGAGTAGGGTGTCTTATTATTTGCAACACATAGGTGTCTCACACTTGACCTGCAGAAAAAACAGGCTGTGCCCACTCATTCAGGACTTAGTTACGTATTTCAGTGAAGATTAGTCAGCCTGGTTTCAGATGATGAGGCAATGGCTCCATTGCCTGATGTCTCCTGTGCTAGATATTGCTGCCTCTGTATGAATTTGTCTAATCCATAGTCTAGGCATGTTTCCCCACTTGATTTTGACATCTCAAACCATTAATTCTTATTCCACCACTTACTTAATTAAAAATTCTCTAATACCAACATAAATAGTCAATATTAAAACAAATTCCCAGTCACCTTGTGTTGTAATTTCAGACTCTAATTCTGAAATTGTTGCGTAGTTCAGAGAAAGTGGAGTCCAGCTATAATATTACTTTGCTTTGGTTTTTGTTCCTGTTTTGTCAGGTGCACAAAGAAGGCAGATTGTGGAACAGCCGATAAGGAGAATCACTGGCTGTGGAGTCCAAGTGGCACATGCATGACTATCATTAGTGCAGACCCTCTTAATATGAGTCGCAGAGCCCCTACAAAGGTATGACAAGAAAATGCTTTCCCTGCATGTTCTTAAAGCATAGTGATGTGACTACTAGTAAGATGAATAGCTGCATTTCTTTATGCACAGTGGAGACTAGGAATAGGATAGTGTTTGAGGCATCTCAGTCTCTGGTGTTTCTCACACTGCTCTTTTTTGCTTGCTGTTTTTAGTGGTGCAGTTCATGTTTTCTTCTAGGAAATGCTCTTTTTGACCTTCTCTGCAAATCAAAATGATGCACTAGTATGGATGGTAAAGCACTTACACTTACCTGAATATTATGAAAGTGTTGCACAATGTTGTATAACCCATAAAAAGTGATTGATAGGGGAGATTTCATGCTGCCCTTTCAGCTTACTTGAGCATAATGTTAAGTAAGCAGTGAAGCCATAAGCTGTTGCTTTAAAATCAGCAGTGGATTTGCCTACACAGCGAAGTTTCTCTGAGTACATGAAGAAGGTAAATTCAGCATAGAAAATGACTGTGGCGACAAAACTAAGTGTTCATAGAATCATTTTGATTGGAAGAGGCCTTTAAGACCATCAAGTCCAACCATTAATCCAGCACTGCAAGGTCACCACTAAACCATGTCGCTGAGCATCATGTTTGTACATCTTTTAAATGCCTCCAGAGATGGTGACTCCACCACTTCCAGTGCTTGATAACCCTTTCGATGAAGAAATTTTTCCTAATATCCAACCTAAACTTCCTCTGGTAAATGTGACCAAGATGTCATAGCTTGCTCTAACTCCAAATGGAGCATGCCAGTGCAGACAGGGGGCTTCCTGGGGATGCTCAGCAGGTAAATCAATAAAATGGCTCAATGATCTTAAAGGTCTTTTCCAATCTAGGCAATTCTGTGATTCTTGGTGTCTCATATCAGTATCTGAGGCCAAAGCACCACCTAAAACCCAAAACCAACTTCAAATGGGCATTTACATGCTGCCTGTAACATCACTAATGCCACTGTCTCCTCACGATTCCTTTACTCAGTGTTGCAGCTCATAACATAGTGGGCCAGTTTCAGTGAGAAAGGGATGAATGTCATTTCTACTGGCAGTACAAAATGGGAGGAGTTAAACTGTATAATTAACACACCTGAAGCATTAAATCAAAGACAGCATCCAAAATTTCATTCAATTTTTTTCCTCTTTCATTACTAAGTTACATTTTAGTTTGCTTTTAGTTTCTTACATGCACTCTGTATTGTTGATTTCCTCAAGGAAGTTAAGATCTCACTATCACTCAGAAATCCTTTTCCAGCAGTAATGAAAGGTCTCAGAGGGCTTATTGCATGTATGTTTGAGTCTTAAGGAAGCCACTTTTCTGTTCAGCCCTTTCAAACTCCAGCTTTTTCCAGCCCATCCAGGCTTGATTCCATTATTCACTAGTAACACTTAAGGTTAATGGAATTTTAATTAAGTTTGTCAGGATTTAAGTGTTAACAACTCTGTTTACTGTTGCTAAACTGCATGCTGAGGACAAGAGTAAAAGTTTTGGGTGTGTCTGTACAGGCATTTCTGT
This sequence comes from Brachypteracias leptosomus, assembly GCA_013401335.1. Lineage (NCBI taxonomy): Eukaryota > Metazoa > Chordata > Aves > Coraciiformes > Brachypteraciidae > Brachypteracias > Brachypteracias leptosomus. Next base: position 246,828 of record VYZX01030847.1, read on the forward strand.
CCTGAACTAATGCATTGACAGGACAAGATGGTTTTGTACCAGTCTAATTCAACATAGACCCAGCCTCAAAAAGCTGGTACAGGTATAAGAAGAAAAGATTAGCAGATGGGAAGAAATAAAAATTGAAATGGAGAACCATCTTCTGTGATACTAGCCAAAATAGCACCACAGTCCAAAAAAAAAAGAGCAATTAAAATTGTTTGGTCATAGATCTTACTGGTTTATGGTTTGTTTCTTTCAAATACTTTACCCTTTTCAAATTTTGCTTTCAGGTGGAGCTGACTGTAAGTCCATTACCAACTTTGACTGAGAGTGACGAGGTTTTGTGTACGTTTGGTGAAACAATGCATTATGCTCAATTAAAAGAAGGGGTTATTGTCTGTAATCCACCCGATATAATTCCTCCAACACCGAAAGGTCAAGGTAAAGAAATACTGCTACCCTCCATGTATAATAAGGGGAAATAATGTAGCCTATTGCTTTTAATGTGATGCTTTTATATGAGATACATACAAGGTTTTTACATCTTCCAGTCCCTTTCCCCAAGTAGTCTATTGCTGAACTTTGTCCGTTCAAACATTAAAAAAAAAGTGTTGCTCAAATTCTTCCCATTGCTGTATTTACAAGCTGTAGCTTTCCCAGTGTTTCTACCAGGAACCTGAAACAGGAGCTTGGCAGAAGTGTAGACACAGAGCCAGAGAGACGTTATTCTGTGTCCCAAACAACCAAAACCCAACTACTCTAATCATACCCTAATCACTCTGAGTTGTGGGACCGAAAGAGCCGCATATGCACTTCAGATGTAAAGTTTTTAATCTCTGGTGACTTAATTTTGCTCTAGTCAGCTGTAGTTCAGTGACCTGTTTTCTGGTCCATGACACAAGGTTGTTCTTCCTCTCATAAAGTCTTCTACCTCTTCTACTATGTGTCCTGCAGCTTCTGCAATAGTAAGTCCAGTGGAAAAATATGTGATCATATAATTAAAGGCTGTATCATTGTTCTGAACCACTGATTATATGCTTAAGGTCTGTTGTCAACCATAATTCTTGTGCGTTTTTTCCTAGATAGTGCTTTATTCATGCTTTAAGTTCATACATCTTGATAAACACATGAAATAAAACTGGTTACACAGCACTGTTTAATATGTATCAAGTTAAAAAACCAAACAAACAAAACCCCAAACTAACACCAAGGAACAGGTGCTCTTGTACCACTTGAGGATAATTCTTTTATATATATCACAATAGCGATGAACTGTCAGAGTGGTACTTGGAGACACTTTTTAAGATAAGTTTCAATTCTCTTAAGGCTGAAACAGGCCATAATCCAGTTTTAGTTGCAGGAAGAGTAATGGTGTTAAAATCTCACTCTTAAATTTTAAGCTAGCTGGGTGTGTCACGATATCAGATTTTGCTAAGCTTTAAAGCATCACTCCATTATTTAGGGCCAATTCACATTCCATAAGTATTTTGTAAAGCAGGGTATAAAGCAACCAGGTTGATAAACATGGTGTCTTGATGTCTTCCAACGTAAAATGTGAGACTAGAAGCCCGTCAGGGATAGCGTTAGAGTAACCAGATCACCTAGAAATAATACACCTCTCAGTTGGTGGTACAAGGATCCATCTGAAAGATGTTCAAAAGTAATATAAAGATACTCAGAAGCTTGTCAGATGCTTCAGGAGAAGGCAGATGTTTATGAATGCAGGCAGTAGTTCCTGGCAACATGTGACAAAAAGTCCTGAGCCATGCACTTACTGTTAAGAAACCCTATTGAGTTTGGAAGAGTGTGGATGGTTGTAGTTGTGGTTGGTTCTGAAAGGAATAGAACATGCCTAGAGAGGAAGGATGCTTTTTCCCAGTCCTGTTATTAGAAAATCCCCTGTCATTCCTACCAAGGTTCAAGGGGACCAAGTGTAGGCAAAGATGACTTCCAGCCAACCTGCTGATGGTCTTCCAAGAACCTGTTCAAGGAAAGCAGGGTTTGAAATTGCTCAATAGCTTGTGAAATAACTTGTCACAAGGGCTTAATGATTTATGCAAAAGATATTTCAAACAGCTTTGCTGAGGAAAGCACCAGTTTCTGAAGATAAATTTTCCACTCTTAGTTCAATAATAATCCAGACAAGAAGTAGGTTTGTGGAGTAATCATGTACGGCAAACTGAAGATCACAAGTGCCTCTGGTAACTTAGCATTTCAGGCACTGTTGGACATTAACCACAAAGATCACTTGCTCTAATTCACATGACAATGACAGTTTTAATCCACAAATGAAAGAAGCAATTTTACACACAGACATATTCATATTTAAGAAAATGTTTTATTTAAAATTACTGTTCTTGTGCCAGTTTTCATCTGTATTCAATTATCTCCTTATCCGGTTTTCCTTGTTCTTCTAAAGTCTTTAAAATTCTAGCATGATGATAGCACCACCAAGAAACATTTCCATAAAACAAAGCTATTCTTTAATTTTGCTTCTTCCCTTTATCCTATCTCTGCTTTTCTTGACAACTATGTGCTGAAAATTTTGTAAAGCTTAAAAAGACAAAACAGAGTTTATAGATCTAAACTATAACAGATTGTGAGATCCAGAGCGTCAACGATATAGTTAAATATTTGCCTATGTCCTGTTGAATAATAAAAGTATTATCATTGTAGCATTCAGCTCAAGAGCTAAAGAATTCACCAACCACTTAGATTTTTTTTTTTCTTTTGTGATAGATCATGTTTCAGTTCCACTTCAGTTAACCTTTGGAAATAACAAGATATTTTTTGCATCACATACTTACCCTTTTTATGACTGTGAAGAAGCAATGAATCTTTTTGAAAATCAGCCGTAAGTATTTCAGCTTCTTAAGTGTTTGGATCCTGTAGCAAGGTGTTTCAGGCAACTGGCATTTGAGTTACTCAGTCATTTAATTAATAATTAAGCCGTTGGCGCTTTCAAAATTTACCAGTATCCAAATCCTTTTTCTTAGATTTTAATGGAGTTTTCAAATGGTTGAAGGGTGCCAGGTGAGCTCGTAACATGAAACACATGGAATAGGAATATTCATGGCATGTATAATTAAAGGCTATTTCATTGGGTTCCCATTTCTTAACTGCTAATGCATCTGCAGGTGAGCTCTGTGGACATCTGCTTAACTACTTGTTCCTTCAAGTAACAAATTGGCACTTTGGGTTGCAGTGCATTCAAATAGGACAGTCAAAGCTAACTCTGCCCCCATCATCAGTCCTGCTCAAGATGTTGCTACCCCAGGGCAGGCGCAGCCAACCCAAGCCCAACTTTGTTCATCCTTATATACGAAGGTTGATCAAGATCATTTCTAGTCCTCTCAGACTCAGAAGTTTGTGTGAGACACTGTGGTTTTCTGATGCTCGATCAAATATTTAAGGGAAAAAATAGCTTTTTGGGGTTCTTGAACTGTTCTTACTATGAAGTTTTCAGCTTAATATAGTAAGGACACTATAACAGATTGGTCTACCCTCCACGAATAAAGATGGAATTTCATTTACTTTTTCTGTAAATGGGGGAAAAAGCCTGACAGGTTGTCATGACTATCATGTTATATTTGTAGATGCTATTCCTGTGCAAGCAATAGATGGAATTGCCAGTGGGACTGGAAGAGACATATCTGTGAAGAGTCCTCTTCAGTACAGGATGTGATTAAACAAAATATGGTAATGTTTAAAAATAAGATTATTAGGTTTTTATTAGAACACTTCAATATTTTCTTTGCTTTTTCTCTCATATCAGTTGGTTGAATTAGGAATTTAAAAATGATTCTAAAGTTAACTCCAGAAGTGTAAGGGGTTTTTTGTAGGGACTATGCAGGGGTGGGAATTTAAGGGTGTGATTGAGGAGGGGCAATGAGACTGAATAACTCCTGAAAAGATATTTTTGTTCCTTTTACTATTTTGCTTCAATGGGAGGAGCAAGATTTCAAGGCTGGGAAAGATAATCACCCACATCTTCGACATATGCTGCAGTCATTTTTAGCATGTCTAATTTGAAAGGGTGTAATCAAATCTGTCACTGTATTTTAAGCATGAAGTTCTTCAGAACAATCATTTCATTGTCTGAAGGCCATTGGAGCTTGTTGTGATAAGACTTCTTATTTGAAATAGTGTATAAAATGTTTCTCTCCCCAGGAAGAAGAATGCCCACAGTTCCTAAACCCTAACCCTCCAATAATGCCTATGGAGTACCGAACAACGGTGTATTTTGAGGGAAGACATCTAGATTATTATCAGGTAAGCAGTTTAATTCAAAGCTAGCTGTCATTTGAATTCCACTTAACCTGCAGCCACACCCCTAAACTAAAGCATAGTTTGCGTTCCTTGGAGATCCTGCTCATAATTGTTTCTAAAGAAGAAAGAGAGCTACGCATTCAAATTTGATATAATATTGGTTACTGCGGTAGAGTCATGACCAAAACAGAATTGGAGCTGGACAAAGTATTTTAACTACCAGATGAGGGGCAAGGAGGTTAAGAATATAAGTTGGACCGACTGAACACTTGACATTTATTTTTCATCTAATGAAAGGAGAAGAGATTCAGGAATTGTGGAAGTTTCGTATCTTCTTTCTAATTAAATACCTGGGGTTTTTGTTCTAGAATGACATCACTCTGTGCTTAATTCAGTTTTCACTTTTAAAATAAAAAAATGAACTAGAAGTTAAATATTTCTTAGTTAGGATAAAACAATCTTTTGCTTTTTATTTTGTGTGTGTGTGACCATCAAACCAGAAGATTAGGTATTAACTCAGCTGCAGCATAGGCTTCTCTTTCTCAATACGTGCTTCCAGAAAGTAAACTACAAAGCTTCTAAGAATCCAGAGTTTGACCCCAAGATTTTGATTGTTTTATAACCTAGACAATGCTTTTTTTATTATTTTATTTTAATAAAAACAAAGCTTAAAATCCACTTCTTCAGGTGATAGCACAAGTATTGTTCTTAGTTTCTCTTGTTTGCTTCTGTGTTGTCTTTGGGTAAATATGGATTGATGATAGATATGCTGGAGGTCGCATCGATTGCTTTAACTACCAGACATCTATCAAGGGAAAGAAGGCTCTTGGGTTTTGAGGTGTTTTGTTTTCCTTTGCCAAAGTGAAGTACTGTACAGCTTACAAAGTCCTTCTATCTCCTCTGCTACACCTGCCATTTGAGGAAGGGCATAACTTACACTCAGCCTTTGGTAAACATCTCATGGAGGGCAAGGTGGCTCAAGAGAAGCCATGGATGGATATTTTGTAGGGGTTGGCCCACAGCCCAAATGCAAACTAGCATGTGGCTTCTCATGTGGAACGGTTTTGCCACAGGATATTGTGGGCATTAGGGTGTATTTGAAGCTAGCAGTCATGCATATGTGAGCACATTTAAGCTCTTTATTGATCAGGACATTGGTATATATCCATTTTGCTCCTGTTATCTTTGCCTAAGTTCTTTCGTAGAAAAATCAAAAATTAATGTTCTTTTGTTGCTTTGAACTACTAGCTCTATTAGCTTGGTTTACTCTGTGCTTTGCTTAAAAGAGCAGTGTGCAACCTGCCTTATCATGGGTGATCAAGTACACTAGGCAACATTGTGCATACAAGCATCTCTTTTTCTAGGTGGAGATTAGCAGTGAAGGTTTGCTCTTAATGAGTAGGAGAAGTGAATGGCTTCTAAAACTGCTATGTAAGAATTGAGGGTGGAAGAGTAAATTCACAGTTTGTACGCACGTTTTGTATGCACTTCTTAACTTGTGAACACTTACAGTGCAATGAATAAATCTTCTCATGAGGGCTTCCACTGGAGGAAAATAGACTAAAATAGTAGAAACTGTTGACTGTTTTCCTGCCTCTCCTTCCTCTGAAAGAATTTCAGAAGAAAGGAGAAGTAAATCCAAGCTGTTGTCATCCTCTTGGAAACAGCCTTATCCAGGACAAGGGGTTGAGAGGAAAGTTTAGTACTGATGAGTCATATTGCATGCAACTTCTGAGAGGATTTGTCCAGCTGAGTCCTTGAAAGATTGGCACAGTAGAAGAGACAGATGTACCAGCATAGAGATAACCTTATTAGCCCTCCAAAGATTTTTGTTATAAGTAATTTCCCATTTGGATTTGATTTTGTCATGTGTGTCTGATGTGTAACCCACTTCCCAGTATTTGCTACATGCCTCTTCCTGCACCCAGATTGCTTAGTCTAAGGTCTGTGGCCTTCTGCTCAAGAGCCTGGTGTAGCAGCTCCTGATCTCAATTCACGCCAGGTAGCAGCTGTCACACACACCAAAGCTCCCCTCCTCTGCCGGTGCCTTCTGTTGAGCATGTGGGAAAGCCTTGCATAGCAGCAGCAGAATTGGAACACTTCTGAAAAAATACATGATATATTGAAATATGTGGAGTAGAGAAAGTGAGGCAGCATTCCTCAAAAAAAGGGATTTGTAAGACACTTCGAAACTTCTAGTTGTAGACATTTTCTGTAAAGCAAAATGGGCTGTAAAACTTTCCAGAAAGGCTTTTCAGAGCAGTCAGTAGCTTATTTTCTACATGCAGCTTCTGAGAAGGAAGAAGTAAAAGTTCTGTTCCCTTCTGTAACATAAACCTCCCAGAGACTACAGTCAGGCCCTTTACCTGGTTAAGGCATGTGCTCCTCCTGAGCCCCAAACCTTGGTAGGCTCTTGTGTCCACTTCCCAAATTGTCACAGTAAAGCTGCAATAGAAATGGTTTCCACTGCACTAACTACATAAACTTAGTGGCACTCCAGCATTGAAGAAGTAGCTACAAATAAATAGGATAAGATACTCATATATGAGGCTTAGATGACAGCAGGAGACAACTTACTAACTCTCAGAGCAGGAAAGAGAAATTAAGTAACCATTATCTTTTTGCTATGTACTTAAAGACTCACACGGTTCTGGACAAAAGCAGGGACTAGTTCTTTACATCCACAGAAGGCATCAAAGTTCTCATGAAGGTCAACAAAGCCACTGGCAAGGTTCTGCATCTGGGTCAGGGCAATCCCCAATACCAATACGAACTTGGGGATAGTGGTGGATGAAAAATTAGATATGAGCCAGCAATGTGAGCTTGCAGCCCAGAAAGCCAATGGTATCCTGGAGTGCATAAAAAGAAGTGTGGCCAGCAGTTCGGGGAAGATGATTATCTTTCTCCACTCCACTCTTGTGAGACCCCAGCTGGAGTACTGTGTTTAGCTCTGGGATCACCAGTACAAGAAAGACATGGTCCTTTTAGAGCAGGTTCTGAGGAGGGCCATGAAAATGATCAAAAGGATGGAACACCTTTCCCATGGAGGAAGGCTGAGAGAGTTGAGGTTGTTCAGCCTGGAGAAGAGACCTTTTTCTGGGAGCTATGGGTAGACTTTTTTGTGACTTTTCAGTATATAAAGGGGGCTTATAAGAAAGATAGGGATAGACTTTTTACCAGGGCCTGTAGTGACAGGACAAGGGACAATGGTTTTAAACTGAAAGGGAGAGGGTATGTTTAGATAGGATATAAAGAAATCTTTTATGATGGGGGCATAGTGTCTCAGTAGACACTGGAACAGGTTACCAGAGAAATGGTGACTACCCCATCATTGGAAGTGTTCGAGGATAGGTTGGGTGGGGCTTTGAGCAACCTGATCTAGTGAAAGATGTCCCTGCCTAAGGCTGGGGAGTTGGACTAGAGGATCTTTGAAGGTCCCTTCCAACCTAAACCATTCTATGATTCTATAAAGGTGAAGGTGGTCTTGTCCCCCAGTGGGTTCTGATTTTGTAAGTCTTTACCAACAATACTGTCTGCAAATATCCTTGCTACTTATTTCTTTCTCTGATTCTTCTGGCAAAGCTGCTTGCACAGCTGTCCTGTGGGCCAGAGCATAAGAATGACCCAGCACAGAAACAGTGTCATGGGCCGATGTGTTTTGGTTTTTGCCAGCTCAGTTCCTCAACTGAATCACAGAACAGCCAAGCTGAGAGTTTTGCTGGTGCAGGGCAGGTCAGGACATACTACAGCCTAAGGGCAGGAGTGAATGGATTTAGGGCCCAGGGAGAAGAATGAGGGAAGAAGGTGTCTAGGAGACAGGAATATCCTTAAGTTGGTGCAGCTGTCAAAGACTGTGAAAACACAGCTGGAGTCACGGTGAGGCAGGATAAAGAAAGCTAGAAAGATCTGAGAGATGCTCATTCCAGTTTCCCATGCAATTCATGCATTCCTGCTCAGACCAGAATCCCTACAGAGAAAACCTTAAAGGGCAGAACACAGAGAGCTCTGTTAATAACACATCTGATGTGTGAAGCCATCCAGTATTCACATCTCTTGGCTTTTTCTTATTGCTCCTGAAACTAGGTATGTTCTTACTTTATTTGTACTGCTTGGTGCTTCCACCTTTAATGAATGTTGGAGGGTTGCAGCAAAGTAGCAGGTTGTGCTGGCTCAGTGTTTTGCTAGCTTTGTTTTCGAAGATGACTTTAACTGGTTAGTCTTCTCCATTTGGTCTTATTATTCCAGTGCTGAGCAGGATATTGCCTGGTGAAATTTTATTGCACTTTGTGATGCTATATGAATTCTCTTCCATAGGATAAAAAATTTGTGGTTGGAAACAGCCAATTTGAATTTGAAGCTCCTGTTGATGAATCAGCTGAAGGAAAATTTTCATTCATGAGTAAAGAGGTAAATGCAAAAATATGATTCACCTACCAAATATATTCAGTTCTTATAATTCTGTTCCAGTGTCCACGTGTCCACAAATATGCAGGTAATATTGGTTTCCCTCAGAGAAGAAAGTCACCTCTGAAGGAGATTCTCCTTTGACAGTAGCAGTCAAAGGCAGCAGCTTTGACTCAGAGCTCCTGGGGTGTCCCCTCAAAGCCCTCAATCCTTCTTCATTTCTCTATCTGTGCAATCTGTGGATTCGTTTAACTGTTCTTGGAGGAATTTGGGACCATTACTGTTTTATTCTTCACTTTTTATGCATTCTGGTGAAAACATTGAGGATAAAAGGTGAGAATTTCAGAGCTCTCCCTCTCCACACACCAATTCATTATCTTTCCCATTTTACATCTGTAAAAATGGGAACGGTAACAGTATGATGTTGTTATTGTTTGGCTATTTACTAGCTATACTTCTTTCACTCTGGTTTATTTTACAGAGAAGGAAAATAATATATTTTTTAAAACAATCTATTTACCAAGCTCAAAAGTTGAACTCACAAATGTTATGTTGACTTTAACTTTTATGTCTTATAAGCTTACTAACAGAGTAGTTTTGAGAACTAATTAGCATTTATGCAGCATTTGAGCCTAGCACAAAGCATTTGCTTTATAAAGCCATTTTCTTTTTCTTTGCTCTTTTTCCTTCCCACCGGTTGTTATTGCTGCTGTCTTTCAAAATGAGCAGAAGTTCATGTCTTGGAGCATGTGAACCATTTGCTTTGGCTATAATGAGGGGGTTGCACTGCAAAGGATGCAAGAGATTTCCCCTCCATGGGGTGCGAGTCTGCTGTGTCCACAGAAGTAATGGGGCCAGATGGTGTGGGAAGGGAGAACTCAGCAGGGTCAGGAGCTATACTTACTGAATCTGAACAGTACCTTTGCTGCTTGGATACTTATAACCAAATGTAAATTAAATTAATGAAAAGGGAGTATTCAGGTATCGCTGTCCCTTGGTACTTGAAAATTCTGATTGTGAAGGATTAGGTTCATTAAAACATTTTTCTATAAATGTATTTGACCAAGATGAAAAAATGACCATAAGCTTTGGGATAGTTTCTAAAACCTTCACAGTTCTGATTATTAAGAATCATAGGAAACGCATGAAATTAACCTTGCCAAATAAAGGTATAAATATCTCTATTGTGTCATCTTTTCCAGTTCTCCTATAGTGCAAATGAGACCCTACAACTTAACTTATCCATAAGAACAGATAAGGTCAAGATTGACAGCAAACTGATGGGTAAGTATGAAATACGAGATTAAAGGGAGGTTAATGACAGTAAACAGAAATATTCCTTCATAATTTGGAGTCATGTCAATAAGAACATTACTTTTGTAGGTTTTACTGGTTTAGGTGAAACAAGTAAATCTGACAGATCAAAAGTTATTAATACTAAATGCATGAATTAAATATCAGTGTTGTATATATTAAAAGCTGTTTTAAATAAGCTACCACTATTTTGTTACCATTATATGAGGTCAGCCTCTCCTCTGTGCCTGGGAAGATCATGAAAGAGATCCTCTTAGAAGCTATGCTAAGGCACATGGGGGACAGGGACATGATTCAAGACAGACAGCGTGGCTTCTTCAAGGGCAAGTCCTGCCTGACCAGCCTAGTGGCCTTTTGTGATGGAGTGACTACATCAGTGGACAAGGGAAAAGCTACAAATGTCATCTGGACTTCTGTAAGGCCTTTCACAGCCTCCCACAACAGTCTTCTCTTTAACTTGGAGAGATATGGATTTGATGGACTGTTAGGTAGGTGAGGAATTGGTTGGATGGTCACATCCAGAGAGTAGCGGTCAACAACTAAACATCCAGATAGAGACTGGTGACAAGTGGTGTCCCTCAAGGGTCTCCACTGGGAACAGTGTTGTTTAATATCTTCATCAATTACATAGACAGCAGGATTGAGTGCACCCTCAGCAAGTTTGCAAGATGACACCAAGCTGAGTGGGGCAGTTGACATGTCAGAGGGAGAGGATGCCATCCAGAGGGACCTAGACAAGCTTGAGAAGTGGACCCATGTGACCCTTACGAGGTTCAACAAGGCCAAGTGCAAGTCCTGCACCTGGGTTGGGGCAAACCCCAGTATCGATATAGGCTAGGGGATGAAGGGATTGAGAGCAGCCCTGTGGAGAAGGACTTGGGGATACTGGTGGATGAAAAGGTGGACATGAGGCAGCAATGTGCGCTCATGGCCCAGAAGGCCAACCGTAACCTGGAGTGCATAAAATGAAGGGTGGCCCACAGGTCAAGGGAGGTGATTCTGCTGCTCTACTCTGCTCTGGTGAGACCCCACCTGGAGTACAGCGTCTAGCTCTGGAGTCCTCAGTACAGGAAAGACATGGACTTATTGGAGCGAGTCCAGAGAAGGAACATAAAAATGAGAGCTGGACCCTCTCTGCTATGAGGACAGGCTTGGAATCTTGTTCAGCCCAGAGAAGAGAAGGCTCCAGGGAGACCTTATTGCAGCCTTTCAGTAGTTAAAGGGGGCTTATAAGAAAAAAGGGGACAAACTTTTTAGTAGGGCCTGTTGTGGCAGAAAAAGGGATAATGATTTTAAACTAAAAGAGGGTAGATTTAGACTAGACATGAGGAAGACCTTTTTTTACAATGCGGATGATGAAACACTGGAACAGGTTGCCCAGAGAGGTGGTAGATGGACAGGGCTCTGAGCAACCTTAGTTGAAGATATCCCTGCTTATTTCAGGGACCTTTAAAGGTCAATTCCAACCCAAACTATTCTATGATTCTGTGATTTTCAAGTTTGCTTTTGCTCTAAAGGGGAACTGTAATAGTAAAGCTTCACAGTTCAAACTTACTTAAGTAGTTTGATTTTTTTTTTGTTTTAATGGCCATTTCCCTTCCCCAGTCAACTTTCTTCCTCCAGTAGCAGGAAGGGGATCCTTCACACTGCCACTCACATAGACTTCACTTGAAATCTCAACTTTCAGCTGTCTCAGCTCAGACAGGTTCTGCAGTCTTTATGTCTCCTGGCAATAGAAACGTACAGTGTGCTGTGAACTCGTTATTCATTTATTTCTATGGCAGAAAAGTATATTAAGTGTTTTATAGCACAATGACTTGTCTTTTATATAAATTCCTTTATAAATATAGATTTCTTTATTTCTTGCAACGTACAACAATGAAGCAATTATGTCTGTCAGCCTAGTCCTGAGCTGAGGTGAGGAAGCACTGTCAAAATCAGCGGAGCAGTATGTGGGAGCTATGACCTACCTTACACTCCTTTGGACTGATGTTTAAGGCATAATAGTGCAAAAACTGTGAGGCAGCACACTTGTTACTTGTGTGATGAGTCAACATCAGGAAAATGTATGCTGCCCCCAAGTAATTTCCCCTACAGATTAAATCTTCAGACCATATTTTTCCATTGTACAATATTTAAATTTATTCCCTTTCTTATTGGCAGCAAAGAAATATGTTTTTAGAAGATTTTCCCTATGGCTCTGTGTGCAGTGTTGAAAGCACTTAAAAGAGGATCTGGCATGAATGTTATGAGGAGGTCATGTTACAATCTCACACTGTCTTAATTTACATTCCAAAGGCTGTGATGTTTAAAACTGCAGAATTTTGACCAAATATTCCCTACATCTTTTTTCAAAATCCAAGGAAAAATTGGAAAAAAAGAAGTAGCTAAAGTATTAAAGAAAAAATGAAATATAACACCTTTGCAAGAGAGGAGTTGAAAAAATATTAACAAATGTCTCTTTTTATTATAAAAGGATTTTTTTAATCCAGATTCTCTTCTGCTTTTAAATTTCCTTGCCCTATGAAATCCAGAGCGTAATGTTTTTTATGCATCTTGAAAAGAATTGGCTTTGGGTATATGGTTGCTGCTGAGAAGCACCTTTGAACCTGCCAGTGAAAGAACTCTTTCTTTGTATAACACTTAGTGAATACTAAGTTACGGTAGCATTTGTACATCTCAAGCCATCAGGGGTTCTGAACAGTATGAAATCCAATATATCCCTTTTATCCTTTGTCCTTTTTATCAATGATTTCACAGCTGGTATCTCAAGGTGATGGATAAGAGTCTGAATCTAATGAGTGGCTTGCTGCTGGTACATTTAATGAGCTGATCAGTGCGCAGAGGGAGTGTTTAATGCTTTAAGGCCATAGCTTTCTCCATTGCATTTGTGCAACTGGATGTGAGGGGCGTCAAGACGTTGCAGCGCTGACATTGTTTGCTGAGGGATGGGGTGAAAACCTTGGTCCAGCCATGATGGATAACAAATAATTCAGTAAGCATATTCCCGTGCTATACCAGGTGGCCACGTGGCAGTATAAGTGGGAAATTCGGGGTTTAGGAAGGCAATAGGTTTAGTTTTAACAGTATTACCTGCTCAAGTCCCTGTGCAGTAGCAGCCTTTCAGAGTGCTGGAATAAGAAAGCAATCTGGTTCCTGCAAAAGCAATTCACAGCATAGACACAAGGAAACTTTTCCATGCTGTTGTCCACACCATTTTTTCTGCTTATAAAGCAAACAGCAACGTACCAGGGCTGTCAGTCTGGTACTTCTCCTCAGCACTATGTCCACATCCAACATACAGAGTGAATAGTTAACACATAAACTGCTGAAAGTATTGCTTGGCTTCTTTCTGTTGCTTAGTGATTTCCGTATTGATGTGCTTGGTATATGAAGCAAATGGTGCTAGTCCTGCTTTATGCTCATTGATTCCTTGAGAATTCAAGATAGGGGTTGAATCAAATGGATGCTCCTTCTCATTGATTCATTGTTACAAATGCCAGAGTCCCTTGGCTTTGCATACACCTCCAATGACGCCTCAGCTGAGTTGGTGCTGGTAAAGCTACTAGATATCAAGTGGATATGCTGATTAGTTGTAAGAAGGGTTAAAACCAGACTTCATAATTGCATTAGCTCTTCAGTGTAAAGGAAAGAATATTCTATTAAAGACTAGTTGTGAAACTGAACACTGAGGCTTTTAAATATGCAGAGAAAAGCTGCCTTTATGGGGTTATACGCTGACATGCAGGTGGCAGAGAGACTGTAGTCAGGTTTTGGGCGTCTGTAATATTGTGCATGCCTAGCAGGGAAATAAGGGCACTGCTGAAAAATAATGGAAAACCAGCATTCTCATTTTACTTTTTCATTCCAATAGAAATCTGACATGGTAGCCTCTTGGAATTAGATTTTTAAAAGCTCCTGATGCTGCTGTTATCTAGGAAGATATCAAGCGCATTGAAATGTTAGTGACTGGAGAGTGGTTTTGCCAGTATCTTTCCTAGATCCCTGCTCCTCTGAGAATAAAAGCTTTCTTTAAATAGATATTTTTGATGGCCTTTACCATATGCAATCTCAAAGGGATTTATCCTAGTCTCCTTAGCCCACATCTGATCACCTCTGTTTACTTTGCCTTGCTTCCTGCATCTTTAAGGATGAACCTCCTTTGAAAAAAAACAATGTCACTAAGGGTACCGTTTCTTGAGACTTAATGAGCATATAAAACAGCTCATCACTGCTGGAAATGGGAGATGTTAAGTCTCTGTCTTGTATTCCCCATTCCATCTGTGAGCACATTTAACCCTTGAAAGAGCACAGGAGGAAACCTGGATAGTTTTGTGCTGTTCTGGTAAGTTAAGTTGATTTACAAGAAGATTCAACAAGTGTCAGAGCTTCAGTGGCAGAGGGTGAGAGGCCAGAAAAAAACAGAGCAGCAAAGAGCAGAGAGAAGCAGGGATAAAAGGAAGGAGCAGAAAAAGAAGGAGCAAGAAGTTTCCCTCTTTACAATGATCAGCTCACCTTCTCAGGAAGCACAGCACTCACATGCTGGGTATTCTGTGCGATGTGCATACTTCCCCTAGAGAAAAGGTTGGCATCTTTTCAGTCTGTTTTCTTCTGGGCTAGCTCTCAAGTGCATCTCTAAATGTTTTCTTGCAAGCCCAGGCTTTCCGTATGGTGCTGAACCACCCAGCTATGTCTCAAGGCTTTGCATCTATTTTGGAAAATGAGTTTTGTTCAGTGACTGGATCAGGCTAGAGATTGTTGGGGCCAAAAACAAGCTTAGTGTCTGGGACAACTGGTGCATGGTTCATTGGTAAGAGAAGCATGACTGTCAGACCTGATTTCTTGGCTCAGAAAAACTAGAATTAAACCGGACTAGAGGAGTAAGGCATATATCAGGACAACAATTCAAGCCAAAAGAGAAAACAAAAGCACGAAAATGAAAAGGAATGGAAAACTAAGAGGTATTAACTTGTACACTGGATAGCAATTCATTAAGTGTTAACTTTCTATTCAGTACAGGCTTTAGCAGTGATTTTGGAAACGTCCTGGAAATGGTCTACAAAGGCAGCTCTCTTCCTTTAAATATGCAGCTGGCAGGGGTCCCATGCCAGCTGATGTCTATCCCTAAAACACACATGCAGAGTTTCTACCCTTCCACATCTGGCTCCTGGTATACCAGGAGGACCTGTCTGAACTAGTTTTCAAACAGTCACATAGGCAGGTTCATTGGGGATAATCAAAGAAAGGACTTTGTACTTAAATGCTTTGGCCATGCCCGAGTGACAAAAATACATTTGGGTTCTACTTGATTTGTTCATATTCTGCACGTGAATAGATTTTGGTGTTTTACATACAAGGAAAAGTACAGTTTTCTCTCAGCATCATTCAGGGGTTAAGTACAGAGAGTGTGTAGTCATCACACATGTAGTCTTCTTCACGGTGAGAGTGACAGAGCACTGGAACAGGCTGCCCAGGCAGGTTGTGGAGTCTCCTTCTCTAGAGACATTTAAAGCCCGCCTGGACGCATTCCTGTGCAACTTGGTCTAGGTGATCCTGCTCCAGTGGGGGGATTGGACTAGATGATCTTTCAAGGTCCCTTCCAATCCCTAACATTCCGTGATTCCGTGATTCACACGACTCAAATGAGCCTGGTACATGAGATTTGTTTTCCTTCCTATAACACACAGAATATCCTTAAAACAGAGGAAAATGTCTGTGTGTGCTTATTGTCCATATTTCAGTGACTCTGTACAACTGCTCTTACGGACGAAGCGACTGCAGCTTATGCCTCGCAGCCCATGAAGACTATAAGTGTGTCTGGTGTGAAGAAGGTGGCAAGCCCAGCAAGTGTGTTTATGAAAAGCTCTGTCATGCTCCTCCCGCTGACACGTGTCCTCATCCAGAAATCACACGCGTAAGATTACTTTTTTCTTTCCCTACCAGTGTATTATTTTTCAGGAGAAAACATCCAGGCAAGATCATACTGAAAGGCAGGTTTTTCTTCCTAGAGTGTTAAGTAAGCCTCTGAAATTAACTCCAAGGAAATAATGCCAGTAGTGATGTGTGAGAGAGATTTGTGAAGACTCAAAATACGAGACTGAATGGAGTCTTTGAGACTCCTTGTATTTCAAGCCTTGTCCTCACTGTGCCAGAAGCCAAGCCAGCAGTGTATGCTTATACGTGGCACTTGATTCTTGGGAATTAGCATGGATTTTTTTCTCTCCTGAAGTCCTTTCTACCTGAAATAAGTCTATAAGAGAGGTTAATTGTTCCTGAAACTACAAGCATTTAGCAGGCTCATTAGCAGACTTCAAACTAGACTCTGAAATAGTATTTAATAAGGAAATAGGTTTTTTCTGCATCACAATGTGTTTTCCAGGTGTCAGTGATATTTTTCAGTCCACACTAGAATCAAACCCAAGGCTGTAGGAGTTACAAGTAAGAAGTCAGAGAGGCCAAATGTGCACCCCTGACTTATTCTGCAGTTAGAGCATTCACACAGGGCAAGGGAAGAGTGTTGTCCACCTTGGTGGACCAAAAGCCAAAGCAATTCCTTTTCAGCAACAAGCCAAATGCTCTTTTTCTGAGCATAATTGTTGAGAAAAGACTGGTCAGTACTTCCACTGGGCAAATCTAAATTGCTGTGACAGTGGTGTGGGTACTTTGAAACTCAGGCACACCATTTGATGAGAACATATCCCAAGCTATCACAACATGCAGTAACTGTATGACAGAGGTTGAGAGTTGTAACAGGCATGTTTCACTCAATAGAAACTGTTTAATTCTGAAACCTGTGGCTCAAACTGTAGACATGCTGAATCTCCTAAGGCTGCACAGTTAGAGGTGCAGTGTGGGTACAGGCAGACCAGCAGCACACTAGATGAGGCTGGACATTATGGTGTATCGGTGTAGAAATGGCAGGTAAACAGTTGAAGTCTGCCAAGGAAGGCAAATACCCTGAAATCTCAACAGAAAGTATGGAGAACAATATTTGTGTGATAGCTGTGCCCACAAAAAAGATGATTTGAGTGGAAGGAAAATTAAGAAAAATGGTGTTTTCACCTGGGATACTGTTTGTACATGATTATGGATTGAATACTGAATACTAAAGGATTAATTTTTTTCAAAGCTTTTGTTAGCTTCAGATTTGAACAAAATATTTGGATATGTCTACACAAACCATTAAGTCACTTTTCAGCTCGTTTATTTATGACTTGAATGCGAAGGGATGGCCGGAAGGGAGAAGATTTAGGAAGCTGAACCAGTGGGAAAACAGCTGGGCTGGGCAGCAGGCAGCAGCAACCATGTCTCTGTGCTCAGACTTTCTTAGGTCTAAGAAATTCTGATTTTGATGGAGCAGACATTAAAGTCCAGATTTCCAGAAACTATATTTGTTTGATTTCCAATTACTGCATTTGGGACTGTGCAACTACCCTCTTCTTGATGGTAAACTTGCAGCCCTCCAAAGCTGAAGACCTGAAAAGGTCTCCAAATATTACATAGGAAAGCAGGTTAGTCTCCCAACAAATGTGCAGAATTAAAGTGCCTGTTTGGGCCATATTTCAACCTGAGAAGTCCATTGCAACTGCAGGATTTTCTTAGTCCTCATTTTAATGGCAAATTATTTAATTACCATTAGCCCACGTACTGCAGCATCCTACCATTTGATGCAGTAAGGAAGATCAGGGGACTAGAGGTAATTTTGAAGACACTATGTGAGGCAGCACTGTGTTTTAGGAAGGTGCACTGTTCTGGTGTCAATCTAAAGGGAGAAAATTGTGACAAACAAATGCTGGAAAAGTGCTGTGCAATGACTGTGAGAGGAACCTGATCCATTTGGTTTTCAAAATCATAGTGCTTTGGTGGAGGAAGCAAACTTAGAACAGAGTAAACACCAGGCAAGAGTTTTGTACATAGCAGTCTGCCACAGGAGACACAAAATCTGCAGCTAACACGTGATAAATTAACATCAAAAAGTTACATAGCGTGTTTTTGTGGAGGTCCTACAAGAAACGACTTTTGCATTTCAAGTACGGGTAAGTCCAAGTAACTTTAAATAATATGTAAGAGCAACATGGTCACTGCAGTATTTAATTTTGGTTTGTTTTTTTTTTTTTTACTTTCCCCCATGCAAACATAGATTGAGCCAAAAACTGGACCACTAAGTGGTGGAATTCTTTTGACCATAATGGGATCTAATTTGGGAATAAAAGCAGAAGATGTAAAAAATATAACAGTGGCAGACGAGGAATGTCTTTTCAAAGAGGAATTCTACTCTGTTTCCACAAGGTAATTGCTGGATATTTTTCATAAGAATTTAGAAGAAAAAAAGGGACTTCTGTGCATTTTCAGGAGAAGATGATCTTTCTATGGTTATAAAAGGTTACCAATAGAAGAAGGAACTAGTGCAGTGTACCAGCAATATTTCATAGTAACACATCTGAGTGTTTGTTATAGATTCTAATACAGCAACAAATTTACAATAGTATACTACCATCCTGCTTCTGATCTATTGATTTTTTCCCTTATTTGTTTGAAAAGCTTTCATAAACAATTGTTTCATAAACAATTACTTCAGGTATTTCAAGACTATTTATTTGTTTTTAAATTAAAGGCATTGTAGGTGTGCAACTAGTCATTAAAATCTTTGCTAAATCTGAACCACAGTGCCTCCAAGTATACAAAATTTATGGAAAAGCAGTCAAAGCAAGAGGAAGCTTAAATCTTTTTGTTGTAGTCCAGCAGGGAGGGAGCCCAGAGTCTTGATTTAGCTTTAGACAACCAAGATTCATTACAGAGCCAACAAGTCCATGGATGTTGAATTCCCTAAGCAGGTTGGTAGATGTTTCACAGATTACTTGTCCCACTCTTAAGCAGTGCCAAAAATTAAAACAGAGTGCCTAAATTCTTCTGGGTATCTAAGCGTTTACTAAAGGTTATGTCAAGCATCTAATTTCAGGAGTGAAGTACCCTTTTGATATTACCTGATAAGAAGCATAGTGTAAAGATTCAGTAGTAATATTAAGAGTAGTAACATATTTTAAGTGGTATGGTTTTTCTTTCAGTCATTTTTAATATTTAAAGCTGCAATTGAAACCTTGGGGTTTTCCCCTTCAGTTAATTTAAAGTGTAATACAGTAAATTTTCCTATTTCTGTGGCATGTTTTGAAAGGCATGTTGAAGATACCTAAATGATTTTTTTAGCTTTTGAAAAATGTTTAGCTTTAGTAAGTTTGTGAATTAGGCAGTCAGAAGATTCCCAGGCCCCTAGGATTTAAAAATGTATATATAGTTTTGTATCTCCTAGTGCTTCCCAAATCCATTGCCATTGCTCATGAGTTTACATGTACATCAGCATCCACAAATTCCCAAATCTTTTACAGTCATCTTTTCCTGTTCCTTATTTCAGTGTTTGCAAAAGCTGCACTGAATTACTTCTTAGCCTTACAAGAATTTCCCCAGCATCTTAGATTTTTGTAAAGCTTTTTGATATTTTTAAATACATGGAAAGGTGCCAGAACTGAGATGACTGGTTCCCTGTATCATAGCAACATTACCGGTTTCCTAAGCTCTGCCAGTGTGGCGATAGGTGAGAACAAATGCAACTTGCATAATGTCATTTATCAACAAATTAAGGGGTTTTGAAGGATATTCTGCATTAGGGAAGCCTTGAAAAAGAAGTTATTCATAATCCTCAAATAGATATCTGTAATTTTCTGTCTTATCTTCCTCCGTTCTTCTGTTTTATTATCACCTTCTTTTATTTCATTTAAATTAAAAAAAAAAAAANCCGGCTGCTTTTCCTAGCTTGACATATGGTAGAAATTCCTCCAAAGGCACCATTTCCTGTTTCTGCCTGACAAGGAGATACAACTTCCAAGAATACAGTAGAGAGATGATGAAGAACAGACTCAGGCAGCCATACACATGCCAGGACATGCAAGAATTTAGAGAATTTTGTCCATTTGCCAGGACCCAGGCAGAAAAGTCTGGAGTGATCTGTAGAGGGACTTGACAATCCTTTTATTATAAGTCCCAATTTAAGTACATTATACCCAGTAATTTGGGGTTCTTGGTTTTTGTTTTTCTTTTCTGTTTGAGGGTTGGGGTTTTTTTAAGCAGCCATGCACTACTTAAGGAAGAATAGTAATAATCCCAGAGGGAAAGAGTGAAGGAAATGAGCAGTGATCCTCAGGGTGTGTCCTATATGAAACTGTCTGCCTGTGCAGGCTGCAGGCATTATATACCTCCTTATCTAACTGTCTTATCAGCTCTCCATTAAGCATTTGTCCCGGTTTTCAAGTGTGTCGAATCCTTATTGCATTTTCATACTTGTATTCTGTGGATCACCTGTTTGAAATAAAAATTTAAGCATCCTAGCTATCACTCAGCAAGCAGCGTTAGTTAAGGCAGTGCTTTCTCAGCCAGTGTTCCTTGACCTCTGATTCTGTGTGGGTTATCTAAGGATTTATTTTCAGGGAACAGTAATTCTAAAGGGATTTTGATTGTAGGTGTGAAAATACAGTGGTTTAAAGCAGAAAGATAGCAGAATGCACAACAAAAGTATCAGCAGCTAAAACACATAAAGTTGTAAGATAGCTGACAACATGATTCTTACGGGGTTCCTTTTAACCTTACACAGTCCAGTGAAAACCTTGTGTAGGGTTGGAGAGGTTCATCTCTGACTTCTGGGCTGAACTGGAGTCTTCTGTAGAAGGCATCTCTACTAATGGGCTGCTAAAGTAGCTGCTGTGTACAGTGCTCAGGTTTCAGTTTTACCTATCTTTAGATAGAAAGATTAAACTATTCTTGGGTGGTTTTGCCAGGAATCTGAGACACTGTTCAAGTATTTTGTGCAGGATAAAGCGAGGTTAGTATTTTTGCTGGCAGTGTGTGTGGTAGCTCACATACATTGCATTGCTATTGCAGCTGTTACTTCTAACAGATAAAATTACATTCTTTCTTGCTAGGATTGTATGTCAGGTTGGACCAATGAATGAACCAAAACAAGGTCAAATTGAAGTTAACATCAATGGAAAATTAGGTAAATCACCAAATGAAGTGCTGTTTACATACCAGGTAAGTAGGGGTTTTTTTCAGAGACTTGTTTTATACCTTGTGCATGACTTAAGTTGGAAGTTTACCTGTTAAGCACAGAGTCACTTATGTTTGCCTTGCAAAGTTGGTTTCATCAATAGCACTGTCATTCAAGTATATTAGAAAACACTTAACTTGAGCATTTCTTAAACAAAAAGGGTACTGAAGATCTATTCTGATCAATAGATAGAGTCTCAAAATAGGATGACTTTGCAGTTCAAGCTAAAAAGATGTGATAGAAAATAAACTGTAATAAACTTATTCAGTAGTGACATAATATCTCAAGTGTCACTATTGAATTTAAAAAAAATCAGCACTGAAAAAAATTAGGTATTCTTTAGACACACAGTTGGTGCACTATTTTAATCACAGTGTTTAGTCTAGCCGATGTTCTTAATTACAAGAATGGATGCAGAGTAGCTGAAGAATAAGCAATGAAGGTACATTTTTTTGTATATATTTTTTTTCGTTCAAAAATATGGCACACAGAGCCACAAACAGCATGATACGTGTTCATAGTACACATATGCTTTGTTTTCAGTGTACACTATGAAGGAGAATTTTGTTTGTGTCTTATTGCTTTACCATAAATGTGGCCTATGACGTCTTCAAAACATATGAGAGTTGAGAGATTTAAATAATCTCTGTCCTCATACTCAAAATTACACCTATAAACTGTGGATCTATAAAAGATAAAGGGTGGGCTAGGTTTTTGTCTTCTCCCTTATTTAAACTTCTGTCTCATTAATTCTGGATTTCTTGTGAGAAGAAAAGAAAAGGAGTCGGCAGTAAGCGTGGAGTAAGTCAAGAATAACATTCAACTGAGAAGAGTATATTCTTGTTTTTGCAAAACAGGCTATAAATGGTTGTACCATAATTTCACCTCCTCTCCCTGGTGATATCTTTGCAAAAAAACCCTTTTTGCCTGAAAATATCCTTTGTTCCTTTGTGGAAATGTAGGTTATAATTAAGTCTTTCTTCGTTGATCTCATTCATCTTAACCAGAAAACAACATAATCTCCTGTGTTTATGTGCTTGTGGTCTTTAGGACACGGGCTATGACAGTAAACCCTACATGAGATGAAATGAGATTTTGACATGAACCCATTGTGTTGGGTACGTTATACACCAGTTCTCCTGTGCTTCTCCTGTGCATGAAGATTATCCCATCGTTTACATAAAAACCACACAAATATGTTATGGAGTGTGTTGAAATGCAAGCCAAAGCCCCCATGTAGGCCACGTAGGCTTCGAAGCCTGTCTGTGAACTTGTGCTGGAGTGATTCTCTGCTCAGCACACCTGGGGGGCGAGATAAGCAGCCATCACTTTTGGCTACTTAAGGGAAAGATTCTTGATCTCCCATCAGTGAGGCACTAGGAGAAGCCACTGTGCACAGGTGTCATCCAGGTGCATGTTTTCTTGCATGTCCAAAACTCCCTCTGTGCCAATCTCCATCTACATTGAGGTTACTGAAATATCAGATACCTAGGCTAACTGCTGACAAAGAGCATTTTTATTTACTGCAAAAATCATTCCATAGGAACTCTACTTACTAAATGAGAGCAGTGGCAAGTAATACAGTTTATGCCTTAAAACTGGTGAAATGGGTTTCTATTTTCATTTCTGTCTGTTCCACGAGAAAATGAAGCCAACTGTGGACTAAAGTAGGATTAAGTCAGTACAGGGGTGTCATATTCATGCATACCTCTACAAGCGTGACATGAGAACTTTTGTCATGAGAATGGACAATCAGAGCAGACAATCGCATCAGTTGATGTTGTCTTAAAGGTACAATCTTGTTTCACTGTTGTTTTCAGGTAGTTCTTTGGTAACTTCTTTCAGCAGAAATGAGAAATCTGTGCTTTGTTTAAAATCTCTTCTATTCAGTATATACAAAAGAAAGAAAATACTCTTCCCAAGAGCCTTCCTAAAATGAATTTTCTGTTACGTATTTCCCCCTTTCTTTGGCACATTGTCTGGCTATCCTCCTGCTGGTAATTATCACTGTTTTTACTGTGTGCTTAGATCACCCGAAGCACATTAGCTTCAGCTTTAGCAGCAACCACTCTAAATGCGGTGTGTGGTGACACACACTGCACACAGATGCATCAGAAGACAATGCAGCTGCTCAGGTGTATAAAGGAGGTGTCCACATGCTCTCCACAGTCTCAGCCTCATACATGTGACTAGTGTCTACCAACCAAAGCACATAGCCAGTTATCAAGTATATTGGATATAAGGAAGAACATTTTTATGATAAGGGTGGTGAGACACTGGAACAGATTGCCCAGAGAAGTGGTGGCTGCTTCATTACTGAAAGTGTTCAAGGTCAGGTGGGGTGGGGCTTTGAGCAACCTAATCTAGTCAAAGACGTCACTGCCCATGGTAGAGGGGTTGGACTAGATGATCTTTGAAAGTCCCTTCAAACCCAAACCATTCTATGATTCTATAAGTACTGTTACATTTGGCTCTTGTTCATACCCAGTCTGAACAATGAGATGTACTTTTTAAGCTGGATTGATGAGGATCAATAGTTAGCACAACTTGGGGCTCAAACTCATGCTTCTGCTCCATCTGCTAGCACAGAGCATTTCTGAGCCTAGGAACACAAGACCTCCATTAAATGGATCAAAAATCCAGTTAAAAGGAAAGCCATGGTTTCAATTTAAAATGTTTTCTGAACTAAGATGCCCTGGTCCACAAGAGTTTGTGCTAAACAGTAAATACCTCATCTATATTTGCTTGCATAACAGGGGAAGAAAGCTCCATTTTTCCCTACCTGTCACAATTTCTCTAGCCAACCTGAGTACTATTCAAGTCCAGTGAAATTAAATTCTGGTAACCCAATCCTCCTCTACTGACATTTCTGTTGTTTCACTATAAGGATAAGGCAATAACCATTCTCCTGTTTAGTGAAATAGAAATGAAGTGATACCAAATTTTAATATCCAGCTATGCAGTACATCTGGAGCACTGACAGTTTGGCTGGTCTCTGAGCAGGTGGAGCAGTAACACTGCTAAAGGCCAG
>VYZX01030847.1:275153-293606 GCA_013401335.1 Brachypteracias leptosomus
GGGGCAGGGGGGGAGGGGGAGGGTATTGCATGCTTGCTGCCAATACGATTAATGCTGATACACATCCTCTGCAGTCTGAAATTGCTTCCAGAGTCCTGGAGCACATCTTGTTTGTATGTCAGCCTGCACAGGGGCCAGGAGAACTCCTGGGTAGCTAAGAGTTTTAGTGAAGTGCACCCTTCCTCATGTGGAATTTATTAGACTTAATTCTCTGTCATCTGAGCTATGCACTTAAATACATGTCCCACCATCCAGTGCTCATGGTTCTGCTTGAAAGCTGCCAGTGAACACTGGCTGTATGGTAATGCAGACTTTCCAGTCATGTATGCTTCCGTTTCTCCATCAAACTTGTCAGCAAGGCTCTGTGGTCTTTTCAGAAAATCATGTGGTGTCTGCCTCATGATAAAAAGATGCTTCCTACAGTCCAGAAAATTAGTTATTTTACATACCAAACCTTTGCATAAGCATCCCATCCACAGCAGAGAGCACACAATGTGCATTGCCAGGCAAATGATCTGCCTGGGCACCTGGAGTGGCTGGAAGCATTTGATCAGCTCACATGGTGTGAGGTTTGGACAAAGCAGCCCCAGCAAGGCAGGACTCAACTCATTTCTCTGCTGTTTGCAGAAATAACCTGGGAACTGAAGCTTGGCTTGTGTTGTGGATGCTGTGATGAGGCAAGCTGGTGGGTCAGGTCAGCCACTGTGGTGAACACCAGGCTGCCAAGACCGCACAATGGAAATTCTCTGGTTGAATATCCTGTGAGTGGGTGGCTTGTCTGAAGAAACAAGAAGCAGGCTCCCTTGAGTCTGAGAAAGGAGGAAAGTGGAGGGGGAAGAGCAATTCCTAATGACTTGCATGCCCCATTCAGAAGTTTAACTTAGCTTTTGTGGCTACCTTTATAGTCCATGAAATGATATTTTGACCTCCAAGAAGGTGGCCACTGTCAACACTACTTCATGGGCTACGCCTTTAATGCCTTTATTTTTTCTGTGTGTTATATGCAAGGTTTGGCAGAATAATTTGGCTTTCAGTGCAGGGCAGATAATTTTGGTAACAAATTAGTTGTTTTACAGACCTGCTTCAAGAGCCAGTGCTTACTGCAGCTGGGAGCAGGATGAGGAAAGGGAAAGGATGGATGAGGTGAATGCCAAGCAGTAGTGTACTCTGTGCATTTGTGAAAATCCTATCCATGTGTGTGCACTGTTGTCAGGTCCTTGTCACAGCATTCCTGTGCTCTGCTTGTGTGGAAGCACAAGACCCTATTTCTGCTTGTGAAAATGTGTGCTTGCATCAAAGACAGGCCTCCAACTGGAGATTACTGTCTATAGGAGCTGGCAGAAGGGAGATTAGGTGGCTTTGCCATTTGCTGCCCATCACACCCATTTGAACACGTCCATCTGTTGCTGGCTTCCCCTTGTGCTACAGCTGGCATCACGGGGATTTACTCTGCTACCATCCTCTTTTCCCTCCCCAGTTGTCTTTCTGCTTGTGGTCTGGCACGGTTGCATTTTCTCCAGCATCCCTCTCTGAAGCATAGACTTCATGCCAAGGTTTCTTTGCATCTCTGTTAGGCATCACTTTTCTGTTGCCTTCCAACTGTTCCTGAATTTCTGGCCTCTCTGCGATCCACCAGTAGCCTCATTGGTGGCTAATTGTTTCTCCCTTCAATTTTCTACATTAGTGAAGGATAAAGGGTAACCATTTTTATCTCAGTGGTGTAGTTCTTGGACTAGAAACTGCCTACCACTGATGAATATCATAGTAGATAGTATCCCTATTTGCAGGGTCATGCCCAGGAGTATAAAAAGTTGAGGATGTGTGTGGTGACAGGTGAGTGGAAAAGTAGAGAAATGGAAAAAAAGAAGACATGCAGAACCTAGGTGATGCTCCATAGGAGCACACTTCTCTTGTCCTTGAATACTATGCAAGAGACCACAAGTGAGTTGACTGGCCATGACAGTGTAAACCAGGAAAGCTGCAAAGCAAACAAACCAAGTGAAAAAGAACATGAATAAGCCTGGCAGATCAGATCCCAAATGCAAGTTGGATGAGAGAAGAAGAGGCTGGGGGAATGGTTCTCTTTTGCACCTGCATATCTTTAATGGGAAAATTGCAAAGAAGCTGGATAAAAGAAGAAGAATAAAAGTAACCTCACTGTTAGCCAGGTAAAAGCTGTGCTTTGGTTTGACACTAACAGACCACAGAGATCTAAAATGCTGGAAGCTCTCTGAAAGCATTTTTAGCTTTGTAAAGGGTATCTTTTAATAAAATTGTAATCAGAAACCTGAAGAAATGTGATCACCTTCCTAACAGTGCAGAAAGAATAACTGCAAGTCATAAAATATTAAAGGTTTAAAAGTTCATTCTAGATTAATAAACAGGATGAAAAATGTAAGAGCTGAAATGTGAATGCTCAGAGAGTCTGCAGTCGCTCTGTAAGAGCAGCAGTCATGTACATTGTTAATAACTAAGTTCGCGTCTAAATGTGATTATAAGTGGAACAGACATGGAGATAATTTACCCTCTAACAGGCAGAAAGCATAAAACTACAGTGAAAAATATATCAGCATTTCTGTGAACAGATTTTTAAGTAGGAGGAAAAGGATAGAAACAGAGCAAGCAAAGGAAAGACTTCTGTCTGCAATGGAGAAAAGAGGACAATGGAAAATTGCCTGAGTGTGAAGTCATATACATATTTGGGCCAGTGCAAGCTGATTTGCCAGTATTTTTCCTTATTTTTTTCTGGCATCTCTGTGCTGACGAAGCACAGAGTGCCTCAGAGGACAGACTATTGCAAGACTACAGCATTACTGTGAGGCGAAACCAAAAAATATAGTCTGCAAAGCTCAGGTTAGTCCCTGATGCAAAGATAAGGCAGTGGCACAAAGGAATGCAAATGCCACGTAAGGGAATTCATTGGTATTGCAAAGAGAATAAATAAATTTTCTACCAAACAAACTAGCACCATTTGAGCCTTATGTACCAGAAACAATATACAAGGACTTAGAAATTGTCATTGTCTCCCTACTTACATTGGAGCAGATAGCCACTGCTTTCAGGTAAACAGTATCAATGGGATGGGCACTGAGCACAGTCACAAAACAGAAGAGGTACCTATTTGTAGCACCATTATCCTTCCAGCAAAGCTGCCTAATGGTTATCAAAGCAGTGGGAAAGCTGCTTATCAGTTCAGGACTATTTACTCAGCAGTCCAGTACAACATGGGAAAGTTTAGTTGCAGGTAGACTTTGAGACACCTAGCTCAACATTACACCAAAGTAGGATTTAAGAAAAGTTTGTATGTAAGATATGTAAAATATTCGTGTTTCCTGTGACTGACAAGCTACAATCTGCTCAGACCTACAACCAAGAAAACCTGTCAAGATGAAATTATTTTTTCAAGATAAACAATGCAGTAAGGAGAAAGCTACACCTGTGGACAAGTTGATGATCATTGTAGGACCCTTCCAACTGATCTATTCTATTCCGTTCCATTCTACTCTATTCCACCCTATCCTGTCGTATCCTAACCTACCCTATTCAAAATAAAGTATCTGTGAATGTGCATGTATTTTACCAAAACTGCAAACCCACTTCTTCAAACATAGGGCATGATCGTGAAAGCATAAGACAATGGGAAGTCCCTCTGCTGGGAGATGTCTTATCAGACATGGCAAGAAATAGGCCACTGAACAACCGATAGACAATAGAACAGGCTTTTAAAAACTAGATTATTAAAAAAACCCCACATAATAAAGTAACCTGTTATTGCAGAAAATATTTATGCTCAAACGTTAAACTACCTGGAAGACATGAACAATATTTACCTCGTAACGAAAGGAGAAGCATAGAGCACTGAAATGTGAAAGAACATTCCTCCAAAATGAGCAGACTGAAATATACATGAATTATGATTTTCTACACTTTAAGGAATTATAAAACAAGAGTTAAAATAGTGTTTGCAGGGTTGTTTAAATTTTACTGCGTCCATGAGAAATGAAGTATTGCCAAGTCCTCACAAGGGCTGACGTTTTCCAGAAGAAATTATTACAAGACTGCTGCAAATTCCATATAGGACACATAATCAAGCATTCTGCTTAACATCATAATTGCACTGAGCACTATGGTGTGATGTTACAATGGTGCACTGCGTTGTGATGGTATAGGAAGCGTGACTTCCTCCAGGCACCTTCTGACTGAGCAAACAGAGATCCCAAGATGCAGAGGGCTGAAAATGAAAGCAGGGTATTTATACGACAAGCATACTTCTGATTCAGAGACTGAAATGAAAAAAAGGGCAGAAACAAGGAGAGAAAAAATCCTTGAGGGGATTTTGAAAAGATGACATCACTGATCTCACAGCACTTGGGGTCCTAGGTTTCTCAGTGCTGTTTGTAACGGTTGAAGATTCAGGGTTGCTCAGGGTTGAGTCCAAATTAAAGAAGGTTTCCTCTTGGTAAAAGCAGCATTTTTATTATCCTTCAAACAAGGTTTGCAGTGAAGAATTTACCTTTTGCTCCTTATTTTCCTCTGCAAGAAGGAATCTCATGCAAGGCTGTGGTAAGCAACATAGAGCTGTGGGTTAGGTGCAGCTTTGCTAGACTGCGTAAGATAAGTCTGTGCAAGATAAGACTAGACCTGGCAGTTTCCAAGGGTCTAAACCTCTCTGTCCCACTGGTGAATGCCATGTCAGTTCTGGGAAGGAGCTACCTTCTCCTTAGATAACATGATTCCTGTTGAAGGCTTGTACCACCACTGACAGTACTTTTTCGAATTATCTTGACATTCAGCAAAGTATAATTTTCTTGCTGATCCTATCTACCTAATTGCATTTTTGAAGAATGCTTTCTGGTTGAGCCTTTGGATGAACCAATTTTATTTTCTTTATTGGTATTCTTAAGAAGACAGCCAGGTGGGCCGATGTGGCTTTGCTCTTTGAGCCATCCATGAATATTTTAGAAGAGCAGTAAAGCTTGTTCATAACACATTGCTTTTGCAATAAAATGGTTATTTAAATTGTTAAAATTCTTGATAATTTATTTTAACTACTTATTTTTTCTGGCAGGTCCTTAAGACGAAGGGAAAGGGGGAAAATATGAAACAGAAAATAGCAAGTTAAAATTAGCCAAATCATTTTCCTGAAGAATTTATCGTAACAAACTGTTATATATGATGCTTTGTATTAGCAGTCATGTTGAAGAATTCTTCTGCATGCAGAGCACAGTTCAGCTTCTCCTTATTAGATCATCTTTATGAGGCGTCCACATTATTTGGTCTCTGGAGAGCTCTTGGTATTTGCAAAATTACTTTAAATACGTTAAATATGAATACTTTGAATTAAACTGTTTAAAAATAGTCCTTTGAGGAACTGCTGCAAGGCCTCAGTTTAAAGATAAAATAAGAGTTAAACCATATCTATTCCACCTCTTCCTTGGCTGCTACCAGGAGTGGTTCTTGGCCTCAGTTTTCCATTCAGCCTGAAGTGAAGCTGAGATGTGCTGGCTCCATGGCGTGGCTGTGCCATGGATTGGACAAGGTGTGGGTGGCATGTTCTCCTGGCCAGAATAGCTGGGTGTTAACTTCTGGCAGAGTTGGAGTCATGCTAAGAAAAATACAGTTTCTGTTTCTCTTCCCCATTCTTTCTGTGTTATTGAGATAACTTTGCTATTTGATTACCTACATATTCCTCTTCATACAGAAGCAAACATATGCCACCACTAAAAGGTCCAACAAAGGAAATTGTGCTTGGTGGTTATGCTTCAAGTTTGTGTCTCGCTAATATTTACAGCAACAGAGCCACCTGATGTCCTGACAAAGTTACCCATCAGATAACCCAGCAGAGCTTTAACAGGGAAATTATTTCACATTTTTACAGGAAGAAAGGAAAACAGCTGTCTAGAAAAAGTTCTTAGCAAGCTTCATTTTCGTTTTTTATGCCGAGGTTACAGAGAACAGTGTTTTGTGATCCTTCAGAAACCTTTTCTTGTTCATTTCCTTCCTAAGTTTCTGCTGAAAAGGCTTGACTTCTAAGTGGTTTCTTGTTCCTTTCCTTCCTAAGTCTGTCCTTAGAGGCTAGGCTTTCAGTGGAGGTAGTATTTAGGGAAAAGGCTACAAGTTTTCAACAGTTTTTCTGAGGTTCAGGGATACTGAATTTGTCCATACTATTTCTTTAGTGGTTCTTGGGGTATACTTTCTTCTGAAAGCTGCCCCAGGCATGTTATGCAGCTAATCATAGCTGTGGGTTTTTACTGCAGATGATACAGTTGTCCAACATGCTTAGCAATGTATAGCAATTAAGATTTAATTTGAAGTCAATAAAAGGTAAGGCTTTCTGCCCATGTGCTAAGGTTACACTCATAGTATTTCATACATTTTATAAGCAATTTATTTACTGTGTATTTTATGTACAAATTTGATTGTAATTTTTTCAGCCACAAAATTGTGTTACAAAAAAGCACAAATGATCCTTTCTTTGAAGCACATGTCTAGACCTGTGCTAATTTAAGCTTCAAGTGTGACTTTTAAAACTGACCTGCTCAAACTTTTTATTTACCCTCATATGGCTTATTTCAAATTAGCTTAAATCAGCAAGCAATTAAATCCGAAGGAGAATATGCATAGAGAGAGTTTTATAGACTTAAGTGAGCAAGTTAGTCAACTCTGTTATATTGAATCAAGGCTCCCTTTTCCTTAAAAAAATGCTTAAAAATGACTTTGAGTCACTTCCTACATAAAATTTTGTGACCTACATGATGTATTCAATTAAAACAAAATCAAAGGTTATCACGTGAGAGCAGTCATATGCTTCAGCAATATACGTCTTGGGGAGTGAAGGGTTTACAAACAGATTTCTCTCAGGGAAGAAAAGCAATTGACACCCAATTAGTGTTAAAGCATATTCCTAAAGCTCAATGACTTGAGAGCAAATTACAGTTGTCATTGTGGATTTGTGAAGTGTGCTGAACCATGATGTATTTCTTCAGAGGGAAGTTGCTCAGACATGAAAGTATTAAACAAGCACAGCAAGTACAACTTCTCCATGTTTCTATAATATCTGTGCTTCAATAAAACAAATTTGTAACATGACCACCAGGTCAATTGGATGCATTTTTATGGATTTCTGCTGCATCTTAAAAACCTGTCAATGGCTCACCGAGCTTTGAACCAAACTGTGTTATTTCAGTTCCCCTCCTTCCTGCCATTCAGAGGCCCTCGGTTTTGTAGCTGTAAGCTGTCACAGGGATGGCAGCCTGTGCCTGAGTAAAACAACACAGGGAAAAGGTTTTTTTGCACCTCTATTAAGGTGTGGGTTCTCTGTGCTCTCTGTTTCTGAACAGGACTTTACCTCCTTAGAGTGAGAGATCAGCACAGTGTGATGGTGATCAGGGCAACCCTCATCAGCAAGGGAGATTTTCAAACTTCTTTGCTTTTCCTTTATTTGCATATGCTTCATACGGAATAGCCCCAAGCCCGGACTTTATTATCAGTCAACCATTTTAGCAAGATTATGCAGGAGGAGAGCAGATGTCATTTACACATATACATGAGATTGGGAAAAAAAGCTCATTGCTTATTTGACTCATTTAAGGAAAGCTTGTGTTTGAATATGGATGAAGAAAAGGACAGTTACCCATCAGAAAAGGTATTACCTAGTCACAGCCTCCCGAAGCTGTTGATCTGGTGCCTTTTAGCAAAATGCAGAGTCCCTCGTAGCAACGGCCCTGCTGCACACTTGGACCAGGCATCCTGTCCGTGTGTCTGTGGCAACTGGTTGTGTGGCACCACTGTGCTGCCTGGGACCACTGTGCCTGCACAACAGCCATGACCCTGGCACGAGGGCTGCAGCACGTCTCCAGGCTTGGCCAGGCTGTGGAGTCAATGGGCAGCGCTCGCCTGGAGCCGGCTGGTCGCCCATCTCACGTGGGCTGCACGACTTCGGTCATCCTCGATTCAGCAGCTTCAGCGTTGCCCTGAATAAGGATGCTTTTCTCAACTGGAGGCAGGGACTACTTAGCAATGAAGTAATTAATAATTCCATCACACTGCTCATGAAAAGCCCTCACTGTTAATTTACAATATTTGTCATAGCTCCTGAAACACAGTCATGGAAACAAAGACTGAATTGAGAACAAAAGGAGGGAACTTATTTGAGAAATGTGAATTTCCAACAAATTTCATAACAATTTGAAGCATGCCTATTTGTTTCAATCGGTTTTAAGAAATACTCTCCAAGGTTCTAGGTGCATAAAGAAAAGTTCAACATTTTCAGATTTTCTTTCATTGCAAGCTCATCTCTCAAGAAAAGGATAACAATTTTACCACAATTAAAGAGCCTTACAGATAAAGAGAGTCTTAATATTCTTTCTGTTCAGCACCAGTTTTGAAAATCTTGCACTGTCTTCCCTGTAGCTGATGCAGAATGTTGGAAAGGGTAAGGAAAGGTGAAGGCAGACTCAGCCATAAGGAAGAAAGAAATCCTAAAATAAGTATGAAAACAGGAAATCCAAAAGAAAGTTCTCACAGACTTAATGGCAGCTAACTCTACATTTTGTAAATAGGGCATTTAAATTCTTATAAAACCTTGTAAAATACATTATGGAAAAGACATGAGTATATTCACATCATCTGTTACTTCTTCCTACAGCATAAATAATGAAAGATTTTTTTTTTGCTTTTAGAAGAATTGTCTGTCATTATTTTAATTCTATTATTTTTCACGTAGTCTTATTGAACTTCTATTTATTATACCAGTTAATACTGGTGTAAATTTTATTTTCTTTTTCTTAATTGGTCTGACTATCTCCTCTTTGCAGGAACCTCAACCTTTTGGAATAAGACCTGCAAGTGGTCCACAAGCAGGTGGAACCACACTTACCATTACTGGTACAAACCTGGCCACTGGTTCCAAGAAGGATGTTCAAGTTACAGTCGGTAGCCAACCTTGCAATGTGTATGTACCCTGAGTAACTAACAATAGAGAACTGTATCCTAACAAGGCACCAACCTTTTCTGGCCTTTAGAAATTATGCAAATCCATTATCTGTGTCGCTGTGTTTCACCCCTTGCAATGGAGCTCTGCACGTAACATTTAAACAGAAACTCTCTCAGAGGCTCCAGCTGGAAGAAGCAGCTGTAAAAACGCCACAGTGGGAAAACTCAATCTTATAAAAAAAATTTTCCCATTTTGCCTTTCTCTGCATGACTGGCTGCTCCAGATCCATCCTTGCTTTCACTCAACATCTTCTCAGTGATTCCATATAAAATCTTAAACTTCTAGTGCCCCTTGGTTTGTTCCTCTCTCTTCTTTTTCCTTCTCCCAAAGAAAGGAATGACACGAAGTGTGCTGACATCACATTGTTCTTGTGTTTGTACACTATTCCTTTGCATGTCCTATATCTTTTTTAGAGATCCTGAGTCATCTGAGGGAAGTGTTGTCTCCTCTTCTGATTACTCAGTGCCTGGCAAAAATAGAGCCCTTTTTTTGTTGCTTCTGGGATACTACAGTAAAGAATACAAATCACCATCATCTTAGTAATTGAAGATATTTCCTCTTCTTTTTCTTCTCCAATCTAGCACTGAATTTGGAGACGAGATCATTTGCATTACAGGATCTAATAGCAAAGTTGAAGTTGTTGACATCAAAATGGACTATGGGGGCACAACAAAAATTGTACCAGAGCAGTTTTCATACAGTGAGAATCCCACTGTCACAAAGTTCCTGCCAGTAAATAGCTTCAGCAGGTAATGAAAAGTTTGTCATAACTTCATTCACAATTGGGTTAAAATATGTGTAATTTATAATAAACCTTTTACATATGGAACTGTTTGAAATAAAAACTCCTGTAATCTAGCCATGCACACATTCAGATACTTAAGAGTTTGTGATCTTTCTTAGCTGCAGCTGATGTTTGAAAGTATTCTGTTTACTTCCAAACTTTAATCCTCACTTCAAAGGCAAATCCTGAAACCTGAAGAGGTAATGAGCTTATTTTAATTTAAGATGTCTCAAAGAAAGAGATTTGAAGCATTTCAGCATGTCAGAGAACGTGATCTTTGTGTTACTTACAAATCTTTTTCCTGTAAGGGTAACCTATATGAAAGGATTCTAATGAAAAGGTTTCTAACAGTTCTTCTGTTCAGCTTTTAGTAAGTAAGCTGGAAACAGCAGATGGTTATGGCTTGTCATCTCTTTGTCCCATGAGGAAAAAAGTATCTCTTTAGGAAATCTAGATCAGGGTTCAGTAAAGCTTTAAAAGGCATGCTCTCTTCTGTGGTGGTACTTACTAACACCCCATCTGAGAGCTGTTCCTTCTGGAAAAAAGCTAACCTAGTACTAATTGTGAAACCACAGAAATGTCTTACATTGGCAGCAAAAAAAAAAAAAAAGTCCTTGTAGCATACCTCTGATTTCAAGAGGCGTTCTGTGACAGATAAAGGGAAAAACTCAGATACAGGGAAAAACTTGTAACCTTGATTCATGTTGGTCTCTGCTGTTCCCTAATACTCTGGTCTTTCTGTTTAATGGGGTACAGTTGGCAGAGAGAGATCATGATATTTCTACTTACAAATAGGACATTAAAAATAAAATTGGCCGTGGCTTCTCTTGGAGAAATTGGTACCTGCCTCCTTGAATATTGAGCAGCCATTTATGTATTGTAGGATTTGTTTTTAGTATTTGCTTGTGGTTTCTGTTTTGGGTGGTTTTGGCTCCTCGAGGGGTTTTTGATAGATCAAACCTCAGGGGATTTAAAAGACTTTTTTTTTCCTTTGTATAAACTGAAGCTTAGTTTAATGGGTTGCCTTGAGGATTGCTATCCTTCTAAATCCATGTTACTTCGATGACTTTAATTCCCACTGGCAACTTGCATGCATTCTTCTTCCTATGCGAATGCATTATTTTTTAAACAATGTGTTGCAAATGAAAGGAAATAGAGAAGCCAGGTCCCTACAGACCTGTGGAAAATACAATCTCATCTCTGTCTCTGTGTGTGTGGTAGATGGAGTGATTTTAACAAAAACATTGGAGAAGTAAAGCACACAAAGAAAGGCATCAATGAAAAGCCACAAATACTGACAAAGCAATCTGTACCTTTTTTATTCTGCTGTTTTAGAATAAGTTTGAAGTTGACATTGCTGCTTTTAGATGTTGTGGTCATCGCTAGCTTTAACAGAGGTCCTTTCTGTAGGATATCTGATTGTCATAGGCATTACATAGCTGTTTTCAGTGGAAGCAGTAGCAGTGCAGGATAAAGCAATCTATAGCTGTGGTAATTTGCCAATGACTTGACTTCTTCTCTAATTATGCCTTTCAGTGGAGGGAGAAATATTACAGTAACTGGAACCGGTTTTGAGCTCATCCAGAGTTTCTCGTTGGTGGTATATGCAGAACGTCCAGAAGGAGGGAAAATGAATCTCAAAAGGGTAATTTTCTTTCTTTCCCCTCAAAGGCATCACACTGGATACATAACATATAATCTGTTAAAAAAAATGCATTTAATTTTGCCCACTGGACTTACTGGGCTTGGAATGAAATAAGGTTTGAGCAGATTTCTGGGTTAGTTCAGGGTTTCCATGGAAGAAGAGCCTACTCCTGCCAACTTGACTTACATTCACTTGTACCTTGCAGTCTTCTGCTTTAAAATTATTTTCATTCAATATGAATAAGGATAGAAGAACTAAGCTTTGAGTGGTAAAGTGGATGTATTTCAGAATTTGAAAGTGTTTATTTTTCCTCTATTCTTTCTCTTTTTTCTCCCCCTGCAAGCTTTAGAGATATGCCTGAAACAGGATCCAAATCCAGACAATGCTGAGTACTCAGCTTTGCACAGTCACTGCCTTTTATTTTCTCACACCTCAATGAACTGAGTCTTTTATTTCTTGCTTCATGTGTATTCCATCTATAGCATGTTCACAAAAAGTTGTGAAAAATAACATAAAAAAAAAGACGAACCCTTCTTTCATCTCATGTTAAGAACTGACATCAACAAGAGTTTTGATGTCCCACTCTTCTATGAAGATCACAATTTAATACAATGATTGAGGACCTGAAAGTGATCTTCCAGTAAGACCTTTCTAAGGCATTTTCTAAGCCTGGCTCTTCAACTTAAGACTGTCATGTGATCCATATAGAGTTGGTAATGTGCATGTTTTGTATTATATGTATCATTCACCTTTTATAATATGCCAAAGGCAGCTGGATTTGGGGCCATCACAACCCTATCCTTAAAGAGGAAAACCCTATCATTTAAGAGGAGAACTGCCTACATTTCTTAGGTCATAAAATGCAATAGTTATTAGGTTGATAATTAGGTTGACATAATTAGGTTGATAACCTTAACTCCCAGAACAATCCCAGGACAGTCTATTTAGCATTCCTGACAGTATTTATCAACATTTCTTACGCCCCTCCTTATGTATGTCAGCATCATCTCAGCGTCACATCTTAAGTTGGCGTTATGTACAGCACACACTCTTGGTTAAAACTAGAAACTTTTCTAATCTTCTGTTTTCCTTCCATTTATATGGCAGTATCAGAAATGTAGGGGAGAAGCTATCAAATTGCATTTCTCAAAGTGACAAACTGAGGTGGTGATAGAAGAAATGTTGAGGGTTCCTATTAATGTTGTTGGCTGTAGTTGATGTTACTGAATGACTGAAGGAGTTTCAAGGATAAAAGCATTTGTGTAATTTGGGATGGAGGACAGTTTAACTGAATTGTTACCTTGAGTAGCTGATTGACAATTGGTGAATTTTATTCTGAAATTTCACTTAGTAATTATATCTAATTTCAGTGAGGTGTTTTACAATGTCTGTATAAAGGAATCTACCTGATATGCTTAATGGTACAGAAGATGATCTGGATTAAAGCTGCTGTGTTAACCTCTTAATCTTAGACCAATTTAATTATATCAGCCCAGTGTGGTCTGGAGCCACAGAATTGGAAGTCAATGGAAACTGATCTGTAGCCTAAGCTTTTTCTTCAGGCAGCTGCTAGGACATAACGAATCAACAATTTATCCCCATCAACAAATTTGTTTCATTTTCTTTTCAGAAAATACCTCATACTATGTTATTTCTGCCCTATGGGAAGGATAAACATCCAGTGTTTTTATTTCTACTATCTAAAGTTATCAACGGTTATGTACAAAAACGAATCAATCTAAAATGTTCATGCTCTTCTTGTGTTATTTCTTACAGTTTGAGGGAAAGCTTGTTACAAGACTCAATGAAACCACAGTGGTTTTTTCTTCCCCACCAATACTGGAAGACCCAGAAAACTATAACATTACCACTATGATTCTAATGGATCATTACTATCTGATTGTAAAAAATGAGAGCCACTCCTTTGCCTATGTTGCAGACCCAACCTTTGAAAACTTCACAGATGGTATCAAAAAACAAGTCAACAAACTTATTAATGCAAAGGTAAACTAGTCAAAAGATGGTGGTCACTTGTTTTGTTCTTGAAGCACATATGGAATTTTTCTTTCCCTTCTCATACCCTTAACAGCTCTTTGGTACCATATCCAAAATGCTTGGTAGAACCCTTTAGTGCTGCTAGATGGTGAACATTGTCAACTCCCCTTTCCTCCCCACTCCCCATCTGATATACTTGCTGTACTTTTAGCCATACTTTAAGTTTCCTGGGGATGCCCCCTCCTGCTGAGCCTGGCATTTGGAAATGCCCTCTGCCATAGAGATCTCAAGGACTGGAGGGGACATCTCATCCTGCACCAGGAAGGAAAGGAGAGGAATTGCATAATTTCCAACCACTCTGCCCTTCTGTATGCTGCATTTCAAATCACATCTGCTGCTAAAAATGATTCAAATGAAAGTTGCTACTAAGGATTTCTTGTTTCTCAAGACTTTGCAATGATGTCTTAGCCTTGTATTTTCTGTCTAGGGCAGTAACCTGAACAAAGCCATGACGATAGATGAGGCCCAGGCTTTTGTGGGTGATGAGCCTTGCAACATAAAAACACTAACTGAAACTGACTTATATTGTGAGCCACCAGAAGTACAGCCTCAACCAAAGAAACGGCAGAAGAGAGATACCATCAATAACCTTCCTGAATTCATTGTAGGTTAACTTTTCAATAGAATTTAATGTCATGTGTAAGTGACACTGGTACAGTGCTTCTTAATTGAAGTGATTTGTTCTCCAAAGTTGTTCCACTATCAAGAAGAAACTCCTTGCAGTTCTTTCTTTCTCCAGCTTCTGCCTGCTGTCTAGAAGATATCACACAAAAAGAGCAGTCCCAAGCTGCCAAATGCCTTCTACCTTCGTTAGATAGGAATGTAAAATCGTAGCTAGACAGGCTGGGGATTTTTCTTCCTCTGCTAAGGAAAATAAAATTGCTTAATGGAATAAAGTGCTAGTGACCTAAATTTAGTATAAATTATTCAGAAATATTTCCTTTGTTTGGCAGTTTGAGCTAGAAATTCACTTAGTGAGAATTACTAAGAATTTAGAGTTCAACTTAGAAGTGGACCACTGTCCATTTGCACTTTTTGAGGCAAATGTCTGTGCTTATCTAATTAGGTGAAATTTGGACTGCGGGAATGGATCCTTGGAAGAGTGGAGTATGATACACGTGTGAGTGACATCCCACTGAATCTTATTTTGCCACTGGTACTTATTCCTATGATAGCAATCATCGTCATTTCTATCATCTGTTACAGGTAAGTTCCTTTAATTAGGTGCTTTTTCTGTCCTAAAGCTTTCAAGGTAGTTCCTGAGTTTTCAGCTCAGTCTACAGAAATTGTCTTCATCTTTTTTATGAGCTGCAGAGTTAAGAAAGGCAGTTACAGATGGAAGTATGTATGAGCACCAATTTATTCCCCTCACACACACCAGATTCCTTAATGTCAGTCAGCCCAGTCCATCCTTTATACATAAGCACAACAATTGGTCCCAGGCTTGCCAAGCATACAATTGCAGCCTGAGTTGCACACATACATTCTTGAAATAGCAGCTAAAGTGCCTCTTATGAAGGAGATAACTTATTCTGTATACATATCCATCAGTATTTATGCTGCCTCAGTCAGCACTGTAGGTCTGAGCTGGACAAATTTGTCTAAGGGGTCATTTTGGCCTTTCCAGCTGAGATAAGTGTTACCCACACATGAATTTCATTATTAATGGCAAAAATCATGCTTCACAAAGGGCCAGAACATTGTCTGTATTTCACTTAAGACCTACTTAGCCCAATTTTAAGGTTAGTAATGAGAGCTTCATACTGTCCCCTCAGGAGGGGGTGGATTTCACTCTTATGGTGCATATCAATACAGCCAAAGCAATGCTGAATTATATGCTGTACAGTACAGATGTTCTCATGGACCTCCTGCAATCTTCTCAGTTCAGTTCCAAGCACTCCTGGGTGGCTCAGAGCCAGCGCAGGACATGCTGCAACCAATCTTTGTCTGGTACATAGAAATTGAGTATCTGTACTTAATATGTGATTGAAAGTATTTTTAGCTACTGCATCTTGGATTTTAAATTGCTGGCCCAAGTGTGCTTTGAAGCAGCAGGCCCAGGTTGATCTAGAAAAAATGAAGACTTGGTCTACTGTTGCTGTTCTATTCCTCTATTCTCTTTCTGCTGCTATTGTTTAAAAAGAAATCAAACCCAGGAAAATGTCCTCTAGTTCTTTGGCTTTCCACTCAGAGCTGCTGCAAATTATTTACTTTTGCAGTTTGTAACTTTTTTAAAATTTTACCTCTATTCCATAAAGACGCAAGAGCCAACAAGCAGAACGAGAGTATGAAAAAATTAAATCACAACTTGAAGGCCTGGAGGAGAGTGTCAGAGACCGGTGCAAGAAGGAATTCACAGGTATGACATTTATTTGCACTCCTCTGGGTCACAGAATCACAGAATCACAGAATGTTNGTAACAAATCATTAGTAGATCTTAGTAGTCTTGATTACTGACATTGACATACAGCAGATATTTTGCTTTTATATATGAAAGCCATAAATAAAATAAAATAGGGAGTTGAGGTTATCAAAGGAAAGGGGTAATCTTAGTCCAAAGGAAGCACAAAGTTAGCACCTGGGAAATAGAAACTAGTTGAGATTGGGGTTACTTAGAGCCATTAATGTGAGTGGCCCTTGATACAGAGGTAAGAATGTTTCGTAGTGACTAACTATGCACTTTGTATTTAGCAC
Organism: Brachypteracias leptosomus; assembly: GCA_013401335.1. Lineage (NCBI taxonomy): Eukaryota > Metazoa > Chordata > Aves > Coraciiformes > Brachypteraciidae > Brachypteracias > Brachypteracias leptosomus. The sequence continues at coordinate 291,327 of VYZX01030847.1, forward strand.
AATGGCTCTATGTGCCAAGTAGGCACATTAAAAACTGTTTTCAAAGCTGAAAAATTTATTTGCAGCAATCGGCATACAAAGGAATAATTTGGCAAGCTCACAGGAAAGAAATAGCATTTTGCCCTGTTTATCGTGGGGAAACCTTAAGCTTGATTGAGGAGCTAACTAATTGTTCTGTGTAAATGTAGAGGTGTCATCCCAGGGAAGGCAGCAGGAGGTGTGAAGGCTCAGCATTTCTACATGTTGAACTACTCATTGCAACGCTTAAATTAGGCATCTGAGTGCAAACGTTGCAAATATTGGCCTAAAGGATTACCATGAAATGTCACCTCATTATCTGAATTATACTTGCTGTTGGGTCATGTTGAAATAACCTCTACTAAAAAAACCCACTATGTTTTATTTCTAAAGAGAAATAGATTCTTTCATATTGACAGTGGCTAAAAAGGAGGATTGAATTAAACAGCAATTTCAGGTTAGAGTTTGAAATTAATTTAAGCTCAGGATATCTCAAGGATTTTGGCCATGCTGGAAGCCTCTCCCAGTCTTGTTTTTCTGGCGTTTCTGGGACGGATGTTCTTGTCTTGTAACATCTTGCCTCCTCTGGAAAACTGACTCCTTTGAGATTCTGGGCACAAACCAGAATTAAAATGTTTGAATCAAGAACTATTCCCAAATAGGCTTCATTTCAAACTGCATTTGGAACTATGAGAGGATCGATCAAGGTTAACAGCCTTTCCACCTCTCCTATGGAACTTCATGCCTGTTTCTGAAAGCGAAGATTCCTTTCTCTTGCTGACATTCCTAGTAGGAGGCTACAGGCTCCTGATGAGTGTTGGGTTGAAGGTTTCCTCTCTGTTCTACCAAGCACAAACACTGGGGAAATAGAATGCACATCCAAGGAGTAATTCAGTTCCTAAACTGCATCCACCTTGGATGACAGTAAAATGAAACACTGGAGTCAAAACACTTTCTGGATCCATACAGTGAAACTGTAATGTCAACAGCATGCAGTGCAGATAGTCTAAAATACATGGGACCAAAGGTAGCCAAGGAAGGGACATCAGGGAGGAAGTACAAATACCACAAAGCTGGAAACCATAAGATGCTTTCTGCCTCAGCTCTGCTGAATAGTATAAAGCAAGGAGGTAAATGAATGAATAAGAGCAATAAAATTGCTGAGACAATAGGTCACTATATTAATTAATGTGGCATTATAGTCAATCAGTAATATTGGGTAATTGGAAAGCCTTCAGCTAGAATAGCTTCTCCAAAGGATGATTCCCTAATTGTTGTACCTTTTAAGAACTTCAGAGATTTTGAGTCCCACAGAAATGTTTCCATCAATTTCAGTGAACCATTTAACCTTCTTCCTTCCTGCAATCCCTTACCTTCTAATTAAATTAGCATTAAAACTAAACTTTCTTTCCTTGATTGCTATGTGTTTTTTAAAAGAACCTTTATTACAACCTAGGCTCAGAGGGAATACAATGTGCATTGAAAAAAAACCCCAAAACACAACAAAAACCAAGAAAACAATATTGCAGTGTCTGGTTTTGGCTCTGTCTTACAATCCTATGTTCATATATATGAACTCATCCAGATGTCCATTAAGCCCTTCTTCAGATAGGCAGCAACAAGGAAATTGTCTGTGCTAAAGACAGTTATCTTCATGTCACCATAGGATTAGCTGTGGTTGTAGTTAACAGGATAACTGGTAAAAATAACAAGAGGAAATGTGAGATGGAATAGTTTTCAGTGTTGAGTGTTTTTTCTCTATTATAAGGAGAATCATGTTGCCTAGAAAAGCTACAGGCTTTTCTAAATGAACCTTTAAAATGTATTACGTATTCCAGATCTAATGATAGAGATGGAGGATCAGACAAATGATATCAATGAAGCTGGAATTCCAGTACTGGACTACAAAACCTACACAGACAGAGTCTTCTTCTTGCCCTCCAAAGATGGAGAGAAAGACGTGATGATTACAGGGAAGCTGGATATTCCTGAGGCCAGGCGGCAGACTGTGGAGCAGGCTTTGAACCAGTTCTCCAACCTCCTCAATAGCAAATCGTTTCTCATTAATGTGAGTATGGAAGTAGACTCACCCCGTCTCTTAGCAAGGCATACCTGTGTGTGCAAGACAGTAGGTTTACAAGCACAACTTAAAAAAAAAAAAATTAAAAATAAGTGATTTTCATACAGTTCAGGTTCCACAGTAACTGCTGCAGATACGGGGCATCCCAGCCAGAGCTTCCTGGTGTGGGGGGGGGGGAAGAT
>VYZX01030847.1:308735-349416 GCA_013401335.1 Brachypteracias leptosomus
GATCTGATGTAATTTTTTTATTGCATTTCTTACAACTATGTTGCCTTCCAAACTCATCTCTGTACATTCATGTTTTATGTCTCCTTCCCTTTGAGTGAAGTTCTATGCTAGCTTGGTTTTTCAAGGTTTGTTGATTGGCTTCATTCATTCAATACAAGTTATCTCTTTAGATGCAGCATTTTCCAAAATTCCTTTTTTCTTTTTGAGGCTTGCCTCAAAGTTCATGTCGGGAATTTCCTTATAATGTTTCCTCTCTTTCACATCACTAATTCAGCTGTTGCCAAATTCTTGTATTGCTATCTGCTACAGTAGGCTGGACTTCTCAACCCAGAAGACAGCCTATTAGCTTGCAACTCATCTTGTAAAGCTTTTACTTCTACATGTTAGTATTCTGTCCAGACCAATTTCCTTTATCACAAAACCTCTTGAGACACAGTATCCATTACAGCCTAACATGTACTTGGATTTTTATGGAAATATTTACTTGCAAATTTATGTTCTTTGTCACATGTGTTTCCTTTACATTTCAGATGTTCAGTTTCTCTGTTTTGCATTGGTTTGGTTTTTCATCCTTACATTCAGTTATTATACACAGGGTAGAAGTTAGATTTATGGAATGATAATTCTTGAGATCATTCTTCCTTCTACGAACTCATTTGATATACTTTTCTGTCTAGCACTGATTGCAAAAGTCATTGCTTCACCTAGTAGTTTCATTCCTTTAAACAGATTTACTGATCTTAGTTTTAATAGGTTCCAAGGGCCGGGCACACAGATTGGAAATAATATGACAGAAAAGTACATTTTTCAAGAAGATGGGTCTCAGCTGATAGCCCTAATGTATATCACTGTTTAACAAAATGGTGCAGACTTCAATTTCATTTGTGTTGAGTGTTGGACAGGAAATTAGGACAGGCAGAATTACTTGCCACTTACTTGCTTTTTCTTTTGTCCTCCTGGATGCTTTCTGTTGAGACTTTTTCCAGCTTCNAATTCAGATTCCAAAGTATGGAGTGAAGACAAGTTCTACCATGTTTCTTCTCCACACCCTGTCTTGCACCATGGTAGTGTACAAAATTGGGAAGACAGCATTTCATGCCAGGCTAGCCCATTTTCTTTAGAGCCAAAGGATCCTCAGAACTATCTGGTGTCAACTTGTTCTTTTGGAAAGCTATAAAATGTTACAAAGCTAGCACAAAGCAAGAGCCTGCAGTGACAGTGATTTGTGAGATGCTCTGTGTATAAAAGGGAGAGGAGAGGATCAGAGGCTTCTCCTCCCACACATACACATTTATATGACACAGGGATTTACAGGGTTGGAATAAATGGAAATCCTATCCTGTCTGTATGAATGAGGCTTGTGACGAAGTCGTTTTCCTTTTATTCAGAGTCTCTCATTAACTTGCACCTTTTGCATTGAGAAATGTCAGCTGAAGCCTTTGAGTCTCTGCCAAAGTACTAGGCTTTGCACAGAACGAGAATGTAAAACTGTGTTCAGAGATGTTGCTCTAAAACCTGGCATTGCTTCCATGCTGCTTTTGATTCACAGCTTCTAAACAGAAAGACACTAGAAGCTGGAGGCTGTGACAAATTAAATGCAGCATTTTTTGCTTATGGAGATAATAAATGCAATTACTAATTTGTATCAAGATGAAGAATGGTTTTACTGATTTCATGCTGGTATTTCTCTACTGAACTATAAGCCAAAACAACATTCTGGGGGCTTTCTCTGTTTTTGGTTGTGGTTTTTTTCTTTTTGTAATTCTGAATAAAAATAGAGGGTTGCAGATCAGAAATACTGATTAGCAGTTCTGTGTAAGGCAGCCCTTCCTTTACCTCCATGGAGTGGTGAATACACGGCAGTGGAAGAGACCAGAAGAAAGCTTAATTTGATNCTGCCATAGTTGGCCAAGTGGTGACTGCTCTGTCACAGCAGGTGCCAACCCACCATGTTAGCTTAAAAAAACATCCATTTTAATAAAGAGGACAGTGAAGTGCAGCCAAATGAGGAGCTGATTCCTAGTTGCTGCCCAGTTTGGTTGCATTGATTGCTGAGATAGCTGCCTCCAACCTAAAGAAGTGGAGAGGACCATGAAAGGAGCCTGGAGGTGTCCTTAGCTTGCTTTGCTTTCTTAATACAGAGCAATGTTCAGTCTCCCATTCTGGGCTCCCAGTCTTTATCCTCCCCACCTCAGTACTCTTCTGGTAGGTAGTAGAGGACTAGACCTTGTGGTTTTCTTTTTTGGTTGAGTTTTGGGGCTTTTTTCTTTTCTCCTCCTCTATGCTTATATCTGTAGCTATGATTCAGTATGATGAAGGTCTTTGAATATACATGATATGTGCTCCAAAATTAACTTCTTAGTTATACATGTGGCATACTGAATTGTAAAGGAAAAGCAGACTTCTGGGGACAGTGCCATCACACAAGAGCTCTTGTACATGAGAGAAAAATCTGCAGGGAGAATTCAGATTCCAAAGTATGGAGTGAAGACAAGTTCTACCATGTTTCTTCTCCACACCCTGTCTTGCACCATGGTAGTGTACAAAATTGGGAAGACAGCATTTCANATGGAGTGGTGAATACACGGCAGTGGAAGAGACCAGAAGAAAGCTTAATTTGATTCAGGCCACACAAGGGAAAAGGGGCTATGTTGCCTGTCACCATCTCATTTGCCTCCATCACATTTTCATCACGGTTCATACTATTATAATTAGTCAATGTAGTCAATATTTGGCATTAATCACCCCTAGCATTGCTTTATATTGGACAAAAAATGCCCCAAAGCCAAGACAAAGAGTTTAGGGTGAAGCATTTTACCCAGTGGGCACAGTCTTCTCTCCTCTTACAGCTTGATGCATATTGTGGCTACCACAATAAAAAAGGACGTGTTGTCCCCTGTCTTTTTTTTTCTCTTCACCTCCTGCTTTTCCCCTGAGGAAAATATTATCTCACAGAAACATTTTTTCTCTTAGCAACCATACTCCTGACATGTTTTGTTGCATCATATTCTGAATTTCTCTTCTTCTTCCTTCATTGCTTCCTTAGCAATGAAGTGGGATCTTTTGCAGAAGTTCATCTGGTTGATCTCTAGTCTCATAACCGCTCCTCATGAAATAACTACTCTTTCCTAGTAGCCAATTCTGTTGTTGCTAAACAAACACAGGCTAAATTAAGCTGCACATAAGGGTCAGTAATCTCAGTGGAAACCCCTTTGGTTGTTTCACTTCTCTCCAGAGTTAAACTAAGCCATGTACCATCAGGAGGGCAAAGAGAGGATCAATTTCTTTGAATCGGAGGAAGTGGAAGTGTACCAAGTGACTGACATAAGGCTGGAAAATAGTTTCTGCTCTAACTGCATGATTTGATCTATTCATTTACAAAAGTAAATAGCAGACATTGCAAGAGAAATTCCAGACTCCAGGCCCAGCAGCAGTTCTTACTGTACTGGTGGATGATTGCCATGAATGGTGTCAATTGCGAAATCACAGCTGCTTCAAAATAAGCCAATAGCTTTTATTTCTTTTCTTGATTCATTCACATGAACTTCCAAGTCAAATTAAGGACTCTCAAAGGACAACATGATTTAATGTAGGATTTATTTTTTTTTCCCCATCTGGTTAAAAAGAAGTAAAGGCCCCAGAAGACTGCATAGCTAATGCTTTTTGTGAGGATATATAAAGTATATTCAAGCAGAAGTGTTGGCTTGGTGAGATTACACATAAATGTTATTTTCCCCTGTGATATAAAATATTGAACATACATGCAAGCTGGTAAATTTAATGTAGCTGTTGAGGAACTTAGTTAATAAACTACTATGGCCAAAAATTTGAAAGGATAAAATTCATGCAAGTAGAGACTGACATTTTCTGCTGTAACTGTGATTCAGTTACATTAGATACATATATTAAAGCCTAAAACATAAAACAAAATAATTTGTGCAATAGGGCTGAATCACAGTTTTTATGGGAAAAGTAACTTTCACATTTTTAAGACATCAATAATTTTAAATGCACTGATTCAGTAACTTCCACTGGAAGAGCACCATTGATTTTAGAGACTATGCCAACTATATATATAGTTTATATATGTCAAAAAATTCGGAAGAACAAGCAAAACATGATTTGAAACTAAATTTGTGACACATTCTTTTTTTTAAAGGGGTATTAATTGCAAGTTAAAACAATTATATTGTCTCTTTTAGAACTGTTTGTAACAAAAGATTCTCAAACACAGAGTTTGTCTGAATATTCATGTTGATGCTGAAATGCAAAACTACCTTTATTCCATTGTGTGGTCATTGAACTAAGCTCAGGGACTAGATTCACGGCCAAACCATGGATAGCATAGCAAGGCACTGTGATCAGATGAGCTGTCATTAGCATCCAGGTGCTTACCCATGTTTCTGCTCTATAGTAACAGACCTGATGTGAGTCTCCTTCTCTGGTTTAAGCCTGACAAACAAATGTTAAAAGATCTTATTATAATGAATTAAAAATTTGTTGCAATCATTACCTCTGCCTGCTGGAGTTCACATCATCTTGGCAAAGAAATGCGTTTTTCCTCCTTTCAGCTAGGAAGTCAAGCAATGCTGGTTATATGCTGATAAAGGCAAGGTTTGAACTGAGATATCATGCTTTGAACTCAGCAGTTAAGGTGAAAATGTAAATTGTAATGGTGATACCTAGAAAAAAGTTTGAGATCAGAAGTTCTTAAATTGCCACTGCCAAACTCAACACAGCTGCTACAACATCTTGCCTTTTACCTGGAGTAGGCTACAATTGCTCTTTCTATGGTGGTTGTTGAACCAGACCTAGCTGAGTTTCTGTAACTTGATCTTGTCTCCAAGAATTTACAGAAGGGTAGAGTACTTCAGTGTGTGGACATCAAAACATACACATACTGAGCTTACATGGCTGAACAGGATTTTCCTTCCTCTCCTTTTGCTCTTGACAAAAGCAAGAATTTTCAGCTTATGTATTATTGAACATTTAGTACTTGAGTTGTATATGTTGAACCAAAGCAGAGCAATCTAGATCCTCTTGGCAAGAGGACAGGTATGTTAAGGATAGAGAACAAAGATCTTACATGTACTTATGTATATGATTATTTTCATGCTGCCAGTTTGAGCGTGGGGTGGTTTTTGTAATGACTGCAATTTCTCTTTCTAGGGCATGCACTCCTGGAAGATGAAAATAAGGTCTGGCATCTAGTCCGGCCAGTAGATGAAATAGATGAAGGTAAATCAAAGCGGGGCAGTATGAAAGAAAAAGAAAGGACCAAAGCTATTACAGAAATCTACCTGACCAGACTTCTTTCTGTGAAGGTAGGGCTCAGATGTGCCATGGTTACACCTTACTTCTTTTGAGGTACAACTGAAGAAAAAGATGTAACTATTAGTCATGCATTTGGCTGCAATTTTGAATATGTGTCATGTATATACAAGCTGGTGTTCAGGGCTTCAGGTGATTAATATGCTCTAAGGAACATTACTAGGAAAGAGATAAAGTATAACTCCCAATCAAAGCTGAGAACCATGATTATGTGTTCATTAAATAAGGATTTTTCTTGCAAGACAAAGATGGATACTCTCTGTGCCACCCGTTTAGATAGTATTTGTTGGGTTTTCTTTTGAATCAAATGCTTTATAAACTGCTACAGAAGCTTGTGTTTCCCCGCTTTTGTATGTGGCCAATGCTGCAGTATAACCTAGAAAAATTAAAATGTTTTCAAATAATAATAGTCCTTTTAGAGTATTTTTAGTGCTTATGCTGCAGAATGGATCACAAGCAGAATAATTTTGCAAAACATTCCTCCTTGCAGAAAGAATTTAGAATAGTGTGTTTAATGACCCAAAAGCCAGGCTTCTTGTGAAAATGAGGGTGGTCTGGCTCCAGCTAAGGCCATTTGTCCAAGTGTGAAAGTGGATGTGAAGGAAAGTCCATGCAGATGACATAGACTCAGGACAAAGAGCCAGCAAGATGCTTACATCACTCTCTTCTGTTAATAACTTCTTTGCAGCCACTGCTTTTCTATTTCCAGTTTATATATTTTTACCAGTCTGGAGCTTTACTAACTTCTACAGAGCTGGTGAGGTGTTATGGCTGGAACCACAGGTACACCTACAACCCGAGGACTGTCAATGTGTCCTTGCTGACAGAGGAGTGGCCTAAGGCTCCTTGCCTGCTCCGTCCCTGCCCTCTTCTGGAGTGAGAGCAAGAGAGGATGCAACCCTTCAGATTCATCTGTAGGGCCAACCAACTGAGCAGGGATGAACTGCATGTGGCCTCAGCTGCATGTAGGGTCATCTCTAAAACAAGGAGACACTCTCTGAGGTCACAGTCTAAGGTCCTAGGCAGATGCAGGAATCCAACCAAGCACACAGTCCTCCTGGGACACTTCACTCCTTGGACTCAGTGGAGCTCATGGAGCTGGGCCAGACTGGTGTCTGATGAGACCCAAGTGCTTGCCCTTAAACAAAAAATCAAATTATCTCCGGTTCTTTTTCCTCCCAGTCTCTTTCTAAAAATTGCATGGTACTCCAGAGTCAGCAGAGATGGGAAGCCACAAAACCACTAAAAAATGGCTAACAACTATTTTATGTGCACAACGACCCTGAAATGTAAATGTGTTGTACACTTAGCAACCAGTTTCTGCCTCTTCTGTCAAGCAGAAAGCACACCTTTCTGTGCAAACCATAGAATAGTTTGTGAATTCACAACATTTTAGGCTGAAACATAAAATAGTTTTCTAGAAGGTCTTTACTGTGTTGACAGTTTGCAAGGTCACTGCACTAAGGCATTGCTTGGCTTTTGTCACCTGGAACCCTTAGCACTCAGGATGAAGGCCATCGGTGATTGCAACTGGATTATGGGCTGTTAATGCCAATAAGAATAAAAGGTTCTGTGATGCCATCAAGTTCAGCCTGTAACACAAATGTAATAGAGTTTTTAAAATTTGCTTTTAGGGGACACTTCAGCAGTTTGTAGATAACTTCTTTCATAGTGTGCTCAACTCAAACCATGTGGTGCCACCAGCTGTGAAATACTTCTTTGACTTTCTTGATGAGCAAGCAGAAAAACATGACATCAAGGATGAAGATACTATTCATATCTGGAAAACAAACAGGTAGAGTGAACAGAGTAATACTTGCAGAGAAATGAGAGTGTAATTCTCGGGTGTGTAATGGCACTCTTACTACAAATCAAAGTAAATTTCATTTATAGTTCTCAGAATCATTTTAATTGAGATAATATGTTTATATGACCAAAAAGATTCTCCATAAGCCTAGAAGCTGCAAAAATTAAACCAGTCTACCTATGGGGTTGTCACAGGCAGATTTACCACTTTACCTTTTGTCTTTCCTCAAATAATAGGAAAGCAATAGGCAAATGGGATTAGATTTTTCTGTCAAAGCACAAAATCTATTAAAATACTGCTTAGGTAGTTTCTCTAATCACGCAGACATCTTCTCTTGCTATTTTGAGCCACTTGAGATTCTTCTCATACTGTTTTTCTGTGAAAGATGTAAAGGCTTGGTTTTCAGACATGAAAGTTATACAACAGAGAGCTTGTATAAATGTTGAAACACAAAATTAATCTTCATTGTTGTGAGGAAATCAAAATGCAAAACCCGTACTTAATTTCATGTGATTTCCTTGTTGTAGAACATTTATTATATAAAAAAGATTATTTATCTTTTTCCTTGCTTTGCAGCCTGCCTCTTAGATTCTGGGTAAACATACTGAAAAATCCCCATTTCATCTTTGATGTTCATGTTCACGAAGTAGTAGATGCTTCCTTGTCAGTCATTGCACAGACTTTCATGGATGCTTGCACAAGAACAGAGCACAAATTAAGCAGAGTAAGTGATTTGCATTCTACATCCTGACTATGCTCATGCCTGACAAGACAAAGGGTATCTTCGTAGACAATACCCACTCTCTGAGGAGATACAGCCTTGATAGGTTCTTTTTAGTTTGATAATGAAGTTAGCATTTCACCACTTAACAGGTTGGTGAACACGTCAGTGTTACTCTGTAGCCTGCCAATTGATATTTATAAAAAAGGAGAAAATAGCAACTGCTTTTATAAAAAGCAAGTTTAAGAATTGATTCATTTATGTCTACCAATAATTCAGTATCATCTTGAACTGATATATTTGTAAAACTCAACAGTAATGCCATGTGTAAACTTCATCCTTTTAGGACAAATAATCCTACTAATGTTAATAAGCATTCAAATGCTAATATCTGCAAAGCTCAAGTGCATGTGAATATAAAGGCTTGATCTTAAGTTCTTCACTTTCTTTTGCTTCCTAGAGATATTCATAAATCAACCAAGTTTCTCTCTATTATAAATTTTTCAGGATTCTCCGAGTAATAAGTTACTTTACGCGAAAGAGATCTCTAACTATAAGAAAATGGTGGAAGAGTAAGTATAGACTCTTTTCATGCTTATTTGGAGTTGTTAGGGCTTTAAGTCTGTGTAGGAGGAAAAGTGAATGCTGAGGTAGTCAAAGTCAGCTGTCAAATGTTAAAAAATTTTACACCTGACTGTTAAAACATTCCCTTGGTGGTGGCAGGGTTGAAGTAGAGCACCGTTATGACCCAGTGCATGTTCCTGTCTGTGCAGACAGATGGATAGATTTATTCAGGGGAAAACATGACGCTGTTTTCTGCAGTGGTGGTTGTTACCCATACGATCTGTCTAACCAACACTGCTCTTCCATAACTCAGTAGAGATCAAATCCTGGGAAAAAAATTTCACAAACATTTTTTCTGACTCTATTCCTTTACTAATTGGCAGTTCTGTGAATACTATGGAAGATCTGCCACAGGGCAAAACTCTTGCTAGCTGATGACTTCAAAAGTTTGACAAGCTAAAATAATCATTGGCTACAACTGTAGATTTCTCTCCTGTGGTATATCCCTGTACAATCAGGTACAATTTGCCTCTGTTGTGAAGGTACTAATAGGTGTTGGAAGGCAGGATTAGTGAAGGAATCATTGGTCTGTTGTGGTAAAGCATCTCCTGCATTATTAGGAAGCATGTTTAAAATACTTGCAAAATTGAAAGAATTACCAGGAAGAGACAGTGTATTTCTCCTAATTGAAATTCTGTTTTCATCTGTTGCAGTTACTACAAAGGCATTCGTCAGATGGTGCCAGTTAGTGACCAAGACATGAATACTCATCTAGCAGAGATTTCTAGGGTAAGAATAAATTCCATTTCCTTGTCCTGAAATTGGAGCCAAGTATAGCGCTGTTTGTCTTCTCTTTATAACTCAACAAATGGCTTTTTTTGTATGTGCAAACATCAAATGGGTTATTTCATAAATCTCTGAAATACTCCTCTTTAGTTTAGTCATGCCTTTTAGCCTTTTGAAATGCTGATTATTGAATGGAACCCAGAAAGGTTATCATCACTAATCTGTCTTGAGTGATGTAGGTGCCAGAGCAAAGCGTTTGGAATTTTTCACATCCGTTGTGGAAAAATTATAGCACTCTTGAATTGTGTTTTCTCTCCACAGCATATAGAGGTTTTTTAGCATTAATCATACTGATAACAAGTAATGACTGAATTCAGAGTGCTACCACAGCAAACATTAGGTTCCAGAAATGAAAGAGGAGACACGTACACTAAGTATAGCCTATTTTAGAGCTGTCTATACAAGGGCAATACTTCTGCTTTACGGTGCATGAGAGAAGCTCACCATGTGCTCACTCAGTGGCATGTTTTCTTTTTGCATTATCAACTATTGGGGGTTACCTCTCTTGGAGAAGAGCAGAGGGGATGATTGCTAGCTAGGGGCTCTGGTTGGAGACTGGTGGAGCAAAGACACTACAAAACTTGCTTCAGTCTTGAAAGAGCCTGTCTTCTCTGCAGCTCAGCTTAGCTAGAGCACACTCATGCCTTCATAGCACTCGAGTTAACTTGGAGAATCAGGAGAAGCCCTCACCAGTCTTAAAAGATGTTGTTTAGCCTGAGCAAAGAGACAGTGTACTTACTGGCTGGTTTACTCATTTGCTTAATTTAGTTGAAGAGTTCTAGCATAAAAAGGATGTTTGGGGAATTTTTTGTGGTTTGTTTATTTCAGTGCCCTTAGGACCTAACATTTTGCAGATCAACATCCTCGTGAGAGCATTTCTATTTTCAGTCATTCACTACAAGTCTCATCTGCAGTGACATTTCATTTTCCAGTTCACTTTATTTATTACACAAATTGAGATGTATATAAAATGAAAATGTTTGGTGATTAAAAGTAAATTCAATAGAATGTTTTAACAGCAACAGACTATGTTGATCCTTTTTTTTTTCATTATAAATTATGATAAAAATGAATATGGAAGGAGTGACTGAACACTGCAAATTTTGACCAGCTCTAGATCAAGGAAAGATGGATGTTTCTCTGCTGCTGTATGCCTTGGGTAATCATTTATGCCAGTAGCAATATTTTGCAATTCTTCATTTTCTTAACTAACTTAAAAGACTAAAGGCATAGCTAGAGGCTTGAATCCTATATGTTTGAATGAAAAACATCTGTTTAGACAGGTAGAGCACATTCACTAAATATGTTAAATGTCAGGGGAGGAGGGAGGAAGAGGCAGTGGAAGGGTTATTTCCTGTCTAATTTAAAGTCCTTTTTCTCTCTGTCTCTCCCCCCTTTTCATCTTCATGATTCAGATGGCTTTTTCCAAATGTGCATATGCTGATTATCTTGATTAGTTACACCCTTGCTGTAGTGAGGTGTGAATAATTTCAAAGTTAAAAAGAGCTAGAGAAAGGATTTAAAACAGCCATGACAGTGACAGAACCAATGCTTAATATCTCAAAAATATGTAGATTATACTGAGTAAATACCTTAGTTATACATACCCATGTTGTGAACAGATGTTTGAGCTGTAGTCTGTGGTTTGACGTTCAGAGTTCAAAATATTTTCCACCTCCAGTGTTAGAGTTGTGAGCAGGCTGGAAAAACACCAGCGTGAAAGTCTTGATCTACAAATCACCAAACTAAAGTTTTCTCACTCCTTTTTTCTGCTCCAACTGTCATTGAAGAAAAGTTACAGGATGCAGAGCTTCCATTTGGAAATCTTGCATATTGTATCCAACAGTTGTGCATAAGAATAACTTTCAGCTCTCTGCAAGCATATTTTGACATGTTTGCTGCCCGCATTTTTTGTTTTAACAGGCACATACCGATTCCCTAAATACACTTGTGGCTCTACACCAACTCTACCAGTATACTAACAAATACTATGATGAGGTAAGTTGTTTTCATTTTTTAATGTCAATGGTAAAAAGTTATGAAGGCTAACGTCAGTCTACAGAAACAACTTCTGGAATTCTCCAGATAATCGGGTAAAAGCAGTGCTGAACAAAAAGCTCTAACTTTGCAGTTATACACATTGCTTGGCAATTGCACTTGTTAAGCGTATGTTCTTATAAATGAACAATTTCATTATGGGCTGTCGGGCTTAGGTAGTGATTGTTTAACAAGAACTGAGAGAGAAATAGATTTAAAAATAATTTCTCTTCAGTTCTACCATCCAAAGAATTAGCACAGAAGAGTGTCACCGAGCAAAAATCAGTCATCAGAACTATATCAGGTTTCAAGGCAGTGGTGGTTTTTTTATTAGGAACAAGCCATTAAACCTGTTTTGCCTGTAAAATGGGGCTATGCAAAAAAAGGCATTAGTTAAGATGCACTTAAAACTTCCATACATGCTACTGTCCCTGTTTTGCCCTGCCAAATGAAGTGCCTGCCCAAGGTAAACCAAAGTAGAGTAACTGTTGAATATAGCCAGATTCAAAAGGAGTCTTACAGATTCAGTCCAAAACGTTTCTCAGGTTTTTCACGTGCTGTGGAAAGGAGGACAAAGAATATCCCAGTGTAGCTGGGCTGTGGCTATGGCTCTCCAAACTTAATCTGAAAACAAAAAGAGAGAAGGAAACTTTTATTCAAGGGTTTCCATGGAAATGAATGCCTCCAGAAAACTCTCAGAATTAAATCAAAGCAAGTAAGAACAGATGCTGAATCAAAAAAGGAGTACAGCACATGTGAGTTCTCCTCAGTTTGTCTTGCACCTCAGCACAGTTCATGTTTTTACTTATATTTAGCACTAAAGGCAGTGAGTCTCCATCCTCAGCTTCACTGCAGCTGCTTTATACCGGAGCAGCCAGCCTGTCACAGCTTTTAAACAGATGTAAGCAGGGAAAATCAAATCCTGCTGAGAAGTCTTGCAACAAGGCTCAGTAGGGGAAGTGGCCAGAGGAATGCAGACCAACCCGATGGTGTTGGTTTCCTTGCCTCTCAACACCAGCACTAATCAAGCTGGCTTTCAGCACCTTCCATGGCCTGACCTCTTACAGAAATACTCAGGGACCCAGGATGACAAATGAACCATAAAGCCCTGATTCTTCCACACCCCTGTGTCCCTGCTTCCACTCGTGATTTCGTGTTTGGTGGCAGGAGCAGGGGGAGTCACCACTCGGTGGGAGTTCATCAGTGGCAAGCCAGCAAACCCCAGCACGTAGCTGCAGCTCTTCCTTTCACGTACATCACTGTATAACAACAAGGTGCATCTGATGAAAAGGCTGCTAATTCAGAGTTATGGAGATAATCTGTCAAGAGCCATTCAGTAAAATTAATCGAGCTTATTTATTTTCCATGAAAACGTTTTAATTTGCATAAATTGGAACATTTTGCAGCTGCCCTTGTCTTTATTACTGACGCAGTGGTTCCCAGCATGCGCTGTACCTTCTGCATCTCTGCAGGGCTTGACAATGACTAAGTGGGTACATTCTAATTGTCCACATTTATATGAAGGATATATTCACCAGCAGAGATAATCATGAATTATTTAGTCCCAATTTGAGGAGTTACAGCTAGATGTAATTGTTTAAATTAAAGGAACAATATCAAATTAAATTATGTCCAATTTAAATACTGTAATAAGTGTTTATTACCTCTGTCTTGTAAAAATGTTTTCACACTTTAAAAGCAAATCCATTAAAATAATTATTTCTAAACAAATTTGCTTGGTGTTTGAAACTTAAATGCTATACCAGCCCTTCAAAGTGAAATTATTGGCTAGATTGATACTGACAGCATTAATCTTCATTGTCAGTGACGTGCAAGAACTAACAGGAGCCTCACGTAGTGACAGGCAAACTCTATTTCTCCAGTTCTTGTACATTTATATAGTATTTAAACAGAGCTAAAGGTTTCTGCTTGATTGCAGTGTCTGACTTTTATTAATAAAGCCAGTCCTAGAAAAGGAATGGTTTTGCCGGCTAACACATTCTTCTAATGGAGAAATCTAATAGTTGGTGGAAAAGTTTCCCTAAAGGATGGTGGAAATGAAAACCTTTCGAAACCTTTGAAATTTGATCTTGAGAAGCCCTAAGAAACTCTATTTGAAGAAAAGCCTTCTCATAACTGTTGACCTTTTCTAGCTCTTGTTTTCAAATCCCTTGTGTTTTAGAGTCATACCTTTCTGTATATATTCTGTATAGCAGAGGCTGCATGCAGGTGGGGCTCCCCTGACAAGCTCTTTGCTTCCTGAGCTACATGGTGCTGGGCCAGAGTCTCAGCATTTCTTGGCGAGAGCCAAAGGGGAGCTGCCAACAGCTCCCTGACACTATGACCATACTGTTTTCTTCATCATATTGCCTATAGACAATATGCGTTGACAATTTGCCTGTAGGCAACATGCATTGCCCTACCTTATGCCTGTGCATGGACCACTCAGGAGCTTCTCATAACCAAAGTTCATAGGGATGGGCTTAATTACCACTGGTAAATGACTCCTAAACATTGTAGGGTGCACTGCAAGTAACAGCACTGTTTCTTAAATAGCTATAAAGATTTTTTTCCCCCTGCCTGTTCCATCTGGGAAAGTAATATTTCACAAGATAAAGTACTACCTATTAATTTGCTTGGATTCCAGCATAATGGAAACATTACAGGAACTTAGATAAAGTAATGGAGACGATCATTTTTATTGCCTTTCAGTAAAAATAGAACATGGGGCCTACTAGATGGACTTTATCTTTGGTACCAAGTGAATGCAAAAGACTCTTTACAACCAAAGTAGTATCAAGCACTTGGTCCAGGAACTATGTCATATATTTTAAGTGATATAATTCTAAACATTCTGTGTTTATTTCTTCCAGATTATAAATGCACTTGAAGAGGATCCAGCTGCACAAAAAATGCAGCTTGCCTTCCGTTTACAGCAAATAGCAGCTGCATTAGAGAATAAAGTGACTGACCTTTGACTCAAAAGCCGCAATAAAGAAATCTGATCTGAAGATGTTCAAATTCATTCTTCCTGTTAAGGAAATAGTGTTCTATTTTTTAATGTATAATTACAACTTTAAATGAAAGATTTCATGTTTTTTTGATAGCAGAGGTGTAATGTAAAGAATTTTTACTGTAAATTATGCTTCTAATTAAAAGCTGTGTTGTGTGTAAATGAATCTTCTGTGGGAAAGAGAGTCCTTTGGTTGGGGGCAGGGTGGGGGGTGGAAGAAGGAAAACCTATAGTTCATTTAATTTAGCAGAATCTGAGACATCAGCATTTAGGATTCATTATGCAAGTAAACTCAATACTATAGCATCCTTTCTACCTTAAGCAATATTTGTACTAGGAAAACAGTAACATAGAGACACATGCAATATCCCCTTTTATTTTAATAACTGGAAATTGACTTCCATATAGCTCTAAGACTTAGTCTGTGCTCATAACAAACATGGTGAACGTGTCTGAGTTCTCTGCAAGATCTGAAAATGGGATTTACTACCACACACAGTTCTTAATTTAATTATTTATGTCCATGGTGATGCACAGTATTGCACCCACCACAGCTGGCTGCGACAGAAAAAAGAGTAATATCAGTATAGGAGGGTCCTACTGATAAAGTCTCATTCGGTTCAGAAATCACTGCAAAGAAGGAATTAGTCCTTAAAACTTTACAACTCTTTGTTATTATTGTGAGTTTTATGATATATGCTAATGTGCCTTACTTGTACTAATTCTGTGAATCTGATGAATGGTTTTGTAAAAAGAAGCAGATCAGAAAAAAAAGAAATATTTATGTGCTATTGAATGACTTTTGTGTGAAAAACATGACCAGCAGAATGCTTGTAATTAGCTGCTTGCCGAGAGTGTGCTGTTTAACATGATTTGATTATGTATAATATCTTATTTTAGAATGGTTCTGATGATTTTGATTTGAATCTTGGAACTGTCCTAGAAATACCATCACTTGTTTTTATTGTATTTGTGATGTAAAATACTAGTACAATATTGGAAAAATCATATACCCGTCTATTGAAAACCACTCAGTCAGTTTTGAGCCTTGGAATGCTGCATTGGATAGAATACACACCATAACCCATTGCAAAGAGAAACAAAATGAATTGTCAAAAAGTGTGTGTTTACAATATAGGTAAGCTCCGTACAAACCCAACAGTTTAGGTACGTCTTCTTAAATTGCTGTATTGCACATCAGAGAACTTTATTCCTCTTTGTCTCACAAGTTTTTGGCAGTAAAGTAGCATTTTAATGAACCGCTGCCATCTGTACTCCTTCCTTCATTGTCCTGCCAAGCGCCTGGACTCTGCCGATTCTCAACAAGCTAACGCAGTGTCTGCTGCCCACTCTCCCTGCCCAGTAGGATGTCACGCAGTGACTTTTACCATTCGTGGACATTTTTTTTCTCCCCTACTTTTTGAAAATTTCCTAGCATTTGTCAGTGGGCCTTTCCCTCAGTTTCCA
Organism: Brachypteracias leptosomus; assembly: GCA_013401335.1. NCBI lineage: Eukaryota > Metazoa > Chordata > Aves > Coraciiformes > Brachypteraciidae > Brachypteracias > Brachypteracias leptosomus. The sequence continues at coordinate 324,522 of VYZX01030847.1, forward strand.
AAAATCAAAAACCTCACCAGACCTGGTTTCCTGCTCTGTAGGCTGGGAGGTTTTTTTGGCTTGTTTTGGACTCAACTTCTTTATTTGTGTATAATCATTCCTGAACCTGCCTGGGCTGTAAGTTATTTACACTGTTTAGGACTGAGGTACATGACTTCTACATAAAGGTGCTTTGCCAGCTACTCCTTCATCAACAAAAGCATCCTAATTTCATGGCTAATCTGTTTCTTTGTCATTATTTGTAAATCCTGTTAATTGTAAATCAAATACAACGTTGTTTTTTTCCACCAAGTGTCATGGGATCTTTACTGAAACTGGGAGGTGGGTGTTGAAAGGGGTTTGTAATGTTTCCTCCAGGGGTGATAGAGCAGCAGCGTCCATCCGTCTGCGGTTGCTAATGGAGGAGCACAGCACATCCTGCAGCTGGTATGCCTGACATCATGCCCCTTTTATGGTCATTTGCTCTGAAAAATGAGAGTACTCCTGAGAAGAGAGGATGTACTGCAACATCCCATAGCGAGGTCTTCTTGCCTGATGAAAATCCATCTTGGAACCTGAAAGCACACTCAGCAGCATCTCTCCAGTGAGATGAGAAAGCTCTGCTTGAGCAAGTTGGGCTTTCAGAGGGAACTTTACCTGTCCCCCACCATCAGTGACTTGATGCAGAGCAGCTGCAGGCGATCAGGGGCTGCCCTGGGCTGTGGCAATACTGTAGCAGGATATTTCTTACCTGTTAGATAAGCGTGTATGTCTGCTGATGTGTGTGGGTTTGTGATGGATCCATTGGTTGCTTTTTGGTGTCCTTTTTTTCACATTCTGGGAAATCTGCAGGCTTTCAGCACTGCAGTGCTGTCTGCCAGGGAACATAGAGGCAGCTAACTGTAAGCAGCTGCAACTACAAAGGAGACTTAATGCCAGTTCTTCAGTTTCTCTAAGTCTCCTCTCCTGAAAGCAGAGTTGGAATTTGAATTGAAGAACTGAGCTGGTTTATTTTATTCCTTCCCCTTTTGGCTAAGCTCCTCCATTGCTTATTTTTCCACTCTGGTGCTCTGTTTTGTCCAAGCCTAGTTTTTGGCTTCAGTTTTCCCTCCGTTTTAGCAATCTGATTCTTAAAGGCTTCATGCTCCTCCTTTGGTTTCTGCTGCTCCAGCCATCTGGTTCATCTGTAAGATAAAAGAAAAAAGCTCACTGGGGGTCTCCCTCCTTTTCATCCCCTCTGCAACCCCTCTAAGGGGCACTGCTTTGAGCACAAGAACCTTCTCACTGCATAATAGGAGCCACTCTACTCCATAGCAGCAGCTGTGAGCAAAACTCCCTTGCTTGGACATCTTCCAGCCACAGTTCAGAGGTGGGTGCAGGCTGCTGACCACCACCAGCAGGTCTGAATCCCGTTGCTAATTTCAGCCTCTCCAAAGGGTTTGCCTTGTCTCCTCACAAGCAAACAAGCAAGTAGAGATCTCAGATGATGGTACAAGGTGCCTGCCCCTGTTTGCCTAATACTGAATAACTCCCCAAACTGAACTGTTTGGGTTTTTTGTCTCTTGCCAGGAATTTGCTCTCTATTCCTTAGTACCAGGTTTCCCTCTGACACCTTAGTAGATCTTTTTGCTGCTCTCTGTATGCTATAGATTTATAAGCAAGTGGTTATGGATGGAGGAGACCTCGTCTAGCTTGCATATGTGAGGCATAGTGCTTCCTCAAGATGGTTTCTCTGATCAGTCTGGTTACAGCTCTACTTGAGTCTCCCCATTTTGCAGGCTGCTGTGTTGGATGTGTGTTTCTCAGCCTGCTCAGTCTGAACTATATTTACACGCACTTTCTAAAGTTGGCCATTCTGGTGGCCTTTTGAAGATCAACAGAGCCATCCCTGTAAACAAAAATGTACAGGGAATTTAGAAACTCAAACTGGGATTTATAAATTGACAAACTCCCGAACTATTGTAACATGGGAGGATTTTTAGCCAGCTGCATGAAGACTTGAAATGGCTCTGAGCTTGAAATTCATCAGCCCTGGACTTACCAGAGATTTTGTAGCCAGTCTTTTACTGTTCCAGGTTCTTAAGCCTTGTTAGTAATGCAACCATTTTTGACCATAGCATGCCCTGGTAGTTTGTACCTGCATGGCCTAAAAAGACTCTCTGAATGTGATAGGGAAACTCCTCTTTCACATACTTCCTATGGTTGCAATGCCTCAATTTACCCTGATACCTGGTCAGGGTTCCCATTTGTACCTAAAACAGTTCTCTGAGGACTTCCTCTCTAAAGAATTCAATCTTGAGCAAAGATTGCCTTCTCTTAACACTTCTTCTAGGTCTGTTGTCTTCTCTTAGAAAAAGCTTATGGGGAAAGTTGGGGGGGAGGAATTTTTTTCCTCTATCTAGAGATAATCTGTCAGAGCAATGAGACAGTCAACTTCAGAAGTTTAAAGGATATCAGGCTGCCATTTTTCTACCAACTGCTGGCTCAAGTTCTGTGGTTTTCTGCTTTACACTCAGAGGGATTGAAATTTGGCACTTTGAGTCAGCGCTGAAGCTTTCCGGGTTCTCCATTACACAAGCTCCTTTCTTAGAGATCTGCTTTGACAGATCTGCCTGGAGCATGGGATTCCCTGGAGAATGAATGACAGCAGCACACAAGCTAAAATGATTGGTAATTCTGTTTTCTCGGGCTCTGTGCTCACCTAGTTTGTGTTTCTGTCTTTTTTTTAGTTTGAGAAACCCTCCTTCAGTTGATCAATGATGAATTTGAAAGGTTGAATTGTAAACTAGAGTTGATCTTTCAGCCTTCCTGTTTTGTTAGCCTTTGTTTGATGGGCCCTAAAAATGATGATGAAAGTCTTGGTGTTTGACAATCCCTGCAGAAGAAAAGGAGAAGAGACTTTCCAAATCCACAGTTTTCAGGAAGTTTTTAAGGGGTTTGGTATCTTCAAATTGTGTTCCCCTATGGCTCAGTGGTAAGGAGAATTTCTTCATCCATTAGAGAAGAAAGTGCCTTCTCCTGTGCAGGCTTGTAATAACTATCAGTGCTATATAAGATCACTGCTGTTGTACCACTCATTCAGGGTTGACTTTTGTCTTGCCATTCATAGCCAGGCAATCAAAAGCTATTTCATTTACCCACGTATTCCTATTTCTTTGCTGCTTGTCAGAAAATTGCTATTTGAACCTGAAGAGAGTTTGCATTCTTTCCTTGGTTTTTCAAGCTTTTTAAGCACCTATGTGTCTTAGCAGATTGAAAACTTCAGAAGGAAACTATTTCTTCAGTGGGACAGAGGACAATAGCTCTCATACAGCTGTATATGGCTCATCTTAAAAGGAAGTAAAAATCTCACCATGAACCACACACTGTGTTTTTGAAATCCTTTATTCAATGCTCTAATTCTGAACAATGTTTTTGGCTTATTTAATTCTCCTCAAAATTGAATGTTGAACAAAACTCTTTTTTTTTTATTCCTTTTAATCTACTGTAATAAGAAAGGAGTGAAAAGAAAAATGTATTCCTTTGATACTCTTAATCTTTCCTCTCCTGTGGCTATGCTCTCATTCAGTAAGAGATCGTACTTGTTAGTTGCAGAGCCTGGAAGCCAAACCATGGAATATAAAACAAACCAAAATCCATGTTTCTTGCAGCAGCCTCCGGGTCCATGGCAATGCACACAATTGTAAAACTGTCTCCAGAATGTTATTTGGAATTTTATTATTGTGGGGCTGGCTGGTCTCCTTGTCCTCCATGTGATTCTTCTTTGTGCGGGTTTTCACCTTATGTTTTGGTGGCACTTGCTGGACCACAACACTACATTCCTCTGAAAGCCCAAGGAAGGAAACAATCACTGTCTGGATTAGTTATGCACTTTTCATCCTCAAAGTGCCCTGTGAGCACTCAGGCCCTCCCAGGTTCAGCTCACTGTAAAATGATGGAAGTGGATTTTTTCTGCGAGAACAGACAGCCTTACTGAAATATAAAACATTCCCATCTGTCTAAACAAGGTCGTGTTTGTTTTGTTAATAAATACCTATTGGTTACATACAACACTATTCATATCTAATATATGAATGGCCCTTCTGAGTTCATCTAAGCTCCACCTGAAGTTTGCAGCACCCTCTACCCTAGACTGGTGGCTGCGCTACACTACGCCCAAGCTAGAAAGCAACAGAGATGTTAACATCATTTAGCCTTTAGATGAGGCTAAATACACACATCTCATTTTTTTGATGCAGATGTTGCACCTCACTGCTGCTTTTCAGGGACTAAAGTTTGTCTTGTGAGACTGCTATATGGTTATAATATCCAGCTAAAGGAACAGAAAGACCACCATCAGTTTCAGCAGCAGCAGGCCTAGCATCCTTCATTCTGCTCAGCCTTCAAAATATATTCAACCCTTTATTTTAACATGGTCTTATTTTGCTTTCCTTGTGCACTTGAAGAATTTGCAATCCTCTATTTGTATCCTGGCACATTACTGCTCGAGATGAGATCATCCATCTGGGTTTTGTGCTATTTTGGAACTACAGGTTTGCTATTTAATAGGGTCATACCCTGGTGCACTTACTCCTCTTACAATAATATTCAATAGAGAGTTGTGTCAAGTTATGTATTTGTTCACTGTGTGTCAAGATTCATATGCTGATTGCTTTGACCTGGCTATCTATAGTAAGAGCCTGTAACTGCCCAAGTGCTCTTACAGCTTTTGATTTAGGTTATGGTTGTGATTTTATCTTTCTTTCTAGTGAAAGGAAGATTAGAAACATTTTGTTTGTCATTTAACTGGAAAATGTTAATGGTTTAGCTGCATCTCTGAGAGAAAAGAGGGGACAGAGGAGGTGACATCCTTTCCTTGTGAGGTGGTTTTGGACTATTCTTTTCTGAAGTTAGCCAAGACAGTGATGACAAAGGCCGCTTCAGTACTGCTGTAACTCACAGACTTCAGTTTCTTTGTGGTTAATTATTCATGTGAATTAGCAGGGCAAGTTTTTTAACACAGAGCTTGAATTTAATTTCAATCTGTGCTGTCCATCATTGTCTCTCTTTATCGGGTTTTTGAGATGACAGCATACACAATGTATCTAAGATTAGATTCTGGCTTAAAATATTTAGAATCTGAATCACATCTATTTGTACTTCAAGGTTGAAGTAATGTGGCAGGACACACAATCTGCAGTAGTTAAAACTCATAAATCAAAGGAGTGCTGAATTATTCATTTTAAACTTTTAAGCAATTTCTCTTTGTGGGCCTGCACCCATGTGCTACTTGGGATAAGTTATGGGATTGCCAGCAGGGCTGTGAGGCTCTGCCCTGCACGCAGTCCCCTTGCACTGGTCTGCCAGGCATGGCCATTGCCCCACTCGCTGGGCCAGCTAAGGTTCATGAGTTGTTTGTGCTTACAGCTGATGTGGTTATCTGGGGAATTGATTGAGCCTAACGAATTCCAGGCTGGGCTTTGGTTAGCTCCTATTTAACTCCAATGGCTCCCTGGCAGGTGATTTCAGAGTCTTGTTAGAAGATCTGCTTCACTACTGAAGACAAACTGGCATGTCTGCAGCCAAAATCTTTCTTAACTGTCTGCTGGGAAGGGATTCAAGGTTTAGCTTCTCTCCAGCAAGTGACAAACCCAAGGATAGATGAGTTCACTGCAAGGCCTCAGCCACAGGTCCAGAGAGAACATCAGATTGCTGAGCTTTGTCAAGCTTTGAGGGAGGAGATGGCTGCCTCCATAGGCATGTGGCCCTCAGGACCAGAAGGAGCTGCTCTGAGTGATGGCTGCTAGAAGAATAACCCCCAGGAATGCCCTCCTCAGTTGGGACCACTACAAATGCATCATTTTCTGCCTTGCTGATATGAAGGAAACCAAAAGCGGGCAGACTCTCAGACAGGATGGTCATTAGATGGCAAACTGGGAATGTTCCTCCAAGATCCCCATCTTCTTTCCATTGCAAAGGATCTGAGTCTGACACGAACTGCACCAGGGCATGGTGTGGGCAGCATTGCTCAACCGAGTCTCCTCCAGCACTAAAACAGCAAAAAACCCTGCATCTTTATGACTGGCCAAGCACATGGCACAGTAAGCAGCCCTTGGTCAAGTGTGGTCCAGCCACCTATGTCCAGTGCTGCAGCAGCAGAGCTGGCACCAAGAGTCACTGCAATGTCCAGGCTAAGGTACTCTCAGCTCCTGGATATAGGTCTAGAGACAGGAGTGGCTTACAGGGCTAATTGTTAGGAGCACCAAAATTAAGGAGCACCAAAATTAACCACAGCTTGCAGAGTGTAGGAAGTCAGAACAATGTTAAGGGGAATAAAGAAACCTCAAAGGTCAAAATTATCTCTGGACTCTGAAGGTATAAAGAGAACCTAATCTAAAAAGCATCTTAGAAACATAACCCAGTTCAGACCCTTTGCAGTTACCAGAAGCTCTGAGTAGCATGTCTGTATGTTGATAGCTGTATTAGAAAGTCCATGATACATAACTGGATCATTCCTGAAGTATCTGCACTTTTATAGCTCTAACCATTGTAGTTCTCCTGCAGAAACATTGAGCAGGCACATGTTAAAATTTTAAGGAAATATTAGTTTCTTGCTCCCTTTTTCTTTTGCCTTAGAGCCATGAAACATTTTTAGCTTCATTGATGAATGGCTGCACCACAGAGGTAAGTCACGTTCACAGCCATATTATGCGCCACAAGAGCTGAATTTCACAGTTATTTTTTCCCAAACTTCACAATGACTTTCATCCTCTGTTTGCAAGTTTCTCCACAGAGGTCGATGTAGATAGATCTGTTATTCTAGCAGTGTATAGTTGGGCGCTTATAGACTATCTATATGCACAGAAAATTACATAAGCAGTTCTTGGTAACAAACCCAGATACTTTAAATTCTCAGAGGCTCTTCTCCTTGATCCCTTTTGTTTGGTTTTTTTTTTTTGTTTGGTTTACTGAGGAATTTTTTTTTCACTAAAGGAAATTCCTTTACTAAGGAAATTTTAGCTTTACAAGCCTGCATATTTTATTTTTGCAAATGGAGTTGAATTCTGTTCTCATTAGAACTAGTGGGTGTTTTGTTTGTATCTAAGATCCAAGAATGTGACACAATGCAGTTTCAGACACTATTCATTAGCTAAAAACCTCTTTGATTTGGTGGTAAACCAGCCTATTTTTTTAAAAGTTGACTTAAAACATTTCACATAACTAGCAACGCAATCTTTCTCACCTCCATTTATTGTTCAAAACAGACAAATTCTGTTGTGTGAATGTGGACATTGTGATATTCAAGAATGATCTGGCTTGTGTCCATCAGCCATATCACCCATACCTGTAACAAGAAAATAAATGCACCCAAATTGCTAAGTGATAAAGCAGCTGATGAATGGATCGAATCAGGTCCATCTGCATTCCCTTATCTTTTCAACACAGTCTTATGTATTAACATAGTTGGAGCATTGATCCAGCTATTACCACATTGCAAATGTTGCCCTTGCTCACCCTGGATCCACTGAAGCGTATAGGAGGTCCCTGGTGATTTAAATGAACTCCAGATCTCTCCTGCAATCTCCAGGTGATTTACACTAAAATTAATTATATTTGCTCTGAAATCAATACAATTAATTCTGTAACATGGGCAGCACAAGAGACAAAAGTGGAGGTTAATGTAGGTGGTTAAAGCAGGGAGAGAAGGGAATCAAGCAGATCAAACGTCAGGTTGATACCATTGTCCTAGTGTCTGCTCTGCAAATGGAGGGCTGGCATGCCCTGGGTCTGGTCATTAGACATCACAATTATCACGTGGAATCATTCCTGTCTTCAGGAAAAAAAAATCTTGAAAGATTTTGCAAACGTTAATTAAGCCCTGTGAGGTGGCAACTTGTTTCTGTTGATGTAAAAAAAAAAAAAGCAAAACCAAAACCAAACATCCTACTTGCCTAAGATTAGAGAACAAGTTAATGGCACAGATGGGAATAAAGCCTAAGATTCCAGATCCTTGGCCCCCAACTCTATAACTTGCTGGCAGTGCATTACATACAGAAAAATGAAGATTGATCCAGCTAAATTGTTATCTCCAAGCTGACAGTTTTCCGTGGTAGAGAAAACAATTCACATGCAAGGTTGGGACAAGAAAAACCCGCCTGGCAAGGGTGATCTGTGTTCAAAATCTATTGCTTAGAGGAAAAACTCCTGCCTGCACTTAAATATATACAGCAATTTGTTGAAAAGAAGTTTGTCCAAATTGCAGCCTGCAAACCATGGACATTCAACATCTATGAAGGCAATACACGAGGCTAGGTTGTTTTATATTTCTCAGCATATAGTCTGACCCATCCTATAAATGCGGGCAGAATATATAACTCTATCAGCCCGTAACAAGTAGGAGAGTGTAATTTTGGGACTATCTACAACACCATGCAGCCGCTTGCCCACTTCCATGGTGAAAAACTGATTATGACTAGATAAAATGTTTCCATGCAGAAACGATGACAAGAATGAACTGTCCTGGTGAAGCTGACTGATCCTTCTTGTTTTGGCTTTGGGGATTTTTTGGGAGTAGAAAGCATGTGGTTGACCTGAATGAAATATAAGATGTTAGAAAAAAGCAATACAATTGATGCAAAGAAATACATGGTATTTTAAAGATTTTTATTTTTTCCTCACCTTCAAATAATCTAAAATGTCATTTAACATGGGCAAGAAAATTTGATTTTGCAGATATATATGTACGTAGCTATATATGTGAGCAGGGAGTGTTGTATAACTATAGTCAACACGGCACGCCTTTAATAAAACTTTCCTGTGGAAAACTCTCAGGGATTTTTAATCCAAGCAGCCAACCATAAAGTTTTCCCCATAACAGTAAATTATGACACTTTTCCTGTGATGTTTTAACATCCCTGCTTTAAATTAGATTGTGATGATCAATATTAATAGTCCCTGATCAGATATGGTCATTGCAAAACCAAGATGAAACCCTCTTTGCTTCTGATTTTTACTGCAAATGTGAACATTTATCAGCACTTATTCAAGACATAAATGAGAAAGAGAACAGCTATATCGTGAAAGAGCTTAGTTAAAATTTAACCTCTATGCTATGCATCTAGAATATTTTCCAGAAAAAAATGTAGACTTAGTGCTATTGTAGGAAAGATGGTAAAATCTGTGCATATTTGTGATCAGCATAAACCTTGTCCACTCCTAGCTGTCCTGGAGAGTAAGAAACTGTAATTTTTTCTTTGGTGATCGTAGCTTTGTTATACTAGCTCTCAGATATGAGATGTCCTTCCATCCACTGTCACATGCAGCATGACAGTCCTTCCATCTCCAGCTATCGTTGTTTAGAATATAAACATTTTCTAAATATCTACTTATAAGAAACAACCATACACCCCAAAGGAGCCAAAATACCCAGCCCTCCAGTCCCATCAGCTATACTGTATCAGCCCAGCTTTGGTTTGGCTGGGTGGTTTTGCTGCACACCCAGCATGAAGGGGCAGCCGCACTGTGCTCCAGCTCACCCAGGGCTTCACTTCCTAGACTGATTTTCCTGTTGAACTAAAGTTTGCCTCCACTGCCTTGCCAATAATTATCTCAAAACTTTTTGCTTGTGCTCTTTGATGGGACACATAAATGTACCTGCAAGGAAAGGCAGAAAAGACATTTGTCCAAAAGAGGCCAGGGGGAAGCTTTCAACGAACCATTGGTTAAAAGCAGTAGTTTAGTGATTTGAATATAAAGCAGTCTGAGGGAGAGGTGAGTCATTTTTCAAACAGCACAACAAAGCTACCAGGGGCAGGAGGAAAAAGGCAACATGAATTTTTAAAGCAGATTTTGTACAACTAAAGTTGAACACGTTCATCATTGGAATCAGTTCAAGAAGCTTGCTGTGCTAATGACCCTTCAGAGCTGGGGCATGTTGTGTTTCTCATCTCCCCTCAGGAATGATTTACTAAAAGAGGATAATTTTGTCCAGTCACATACCCACCAAACCAATGTCTATATGTGGCATCTCAGGTGCCGCACTCCTGTTTCTCAGTGCACCTCACACACCCACTCCTTTGTACCATCTTTGTAGGCCACCATGTTGGTGCATGAGACATGAGAGAAGAAAGGCTACCTGTGGTAAGAAACAGCTCCAAATCTAGTAGGCATTTCCTCCAGCCCTGTGCCATGACTATAGTGAAAGCAAAAATGTCCTACTCCTCCTCTTTCTTCAGTATAGAGACCTATAAGACCAGACAGGAGATGGGCACCAGGGGGGCTGGACTGCTGCTGCTCCCAGCACCCACCTTCTCTACCACTTGCTCTAGCACAAATGTATGTCCACAGCTCCTCGCTGTCAGCAGGTAAAAAGAGAGCTTAAAACCCAGAGACAACATCTCTCATGTTTGTCACAGGTTTGCCTGAACACTATATTCAATCACTAGTGTCCCAGGAGGTAGAGATGTCGTTATGGTGGTGTCCTGGGTTTGGCCAGGCTAGGGTTAATGTTCACAATCAGCTGGCAGAGGCTGCAGCTGGGAGAGGCCAAACAACTGAACCAGCCAATGGGATATTCGGTCCCATACTGATGTCATGCCTATTATATAAGGGGAGGGCTGGCCTAGGGAAGCAGTGCCTGTTTACAGTGAGTGGCCTCAGTGCCTCTTGGGTACTGGGTAAAGCCTTGTGCTTTATATGAATATATAACCGTTGAGAATATATAGCCCTGAGAAAGCTCAGGGGAGATCTTATTGCAGCCTTCCAGTATCTGAAGGCGGCCTACAAGAAGGCTGGAGAGGGACTTCTTGCAAGGGCCTGCAGTGATAGGACAAGGGGGAATGGGTTCAAGCTGGAAGAAGGGAGATTTAGATTAGAAATTAGAAGGAAATTCTTTACTCTGAGGGTGGTGAGACACTGGAACAGGCTGCCCAGGGAGGCTGTGGATGCTCCATCCCTGGAGATGTTCAAGACCAGATTGGATGAGGTCCTGGGTGGCCTGGTTTAGTGGGAGGTGTCCCTGCTGTGGCACGGGGGGTTGGAACTAGATGATCTTGAAAGGTCCCTTCCAACCTCAACCATTCTATGATATCACTCTATTAAACTGCCCTTATCTCAACCCAAGGGGTTTCACCTTTTTTCCCTCCTGATTCTCTTCCCACAACACGGGGGAGGGAAGGGGGAGAAGCAGTGGGTGAGACTGTGCGGTGTTTAGTTGCCAGTTGAGGTTAATCCATGATAGGTGGCCAGTTTGATCAAGTACTCCTGAAACTAGCGGAATGAAAGGAAAAAAATATGAAGCAGAGGATTGGCAGTATTTACTCTCCAGGCCCTAAACCTTGAAGTGTCCTCAATTTTTTCTAGGTGTTCTCTAAAACTGTGGGGGCTCACTTCTCAGTTCTAGCAACTGGAACTTTAAGAAAACACAAAATACCCTGAGGCCTAGCATGCAGACCAACACAGTAATGACAAGCCTGGTCTTCACCTCAGAGGAGCAGGATGGTTTCATTTGTTCCCCTTCCCTTTGCTTTCTCATGTTTCCTTCTCAGCCAGGAGAAGAGGGAGGACTCTTGCCATAGCCTGCCACACTAAAACGTGCCCAGAAACCAAGAAGCCTGCAGGCACTCTTGTATCCGTTTCTTCCTCTCAGCGTTTGCATTTGAAAATAATAATAATAGAGAAGAGGCATCAAGTGAGCACAAGTTCCTGAACTGTCTTATACCCTAAAATCACCAGGTTCTGTTTCAGGAATTTTCTTCTGAGGTTAAGAAGGTCACTTTATCAGCTCCATTTGCAGAAGATTACCAAGATTTCTAGCAAAACCTTGAACCTTTTTACTGGGCTTTTGGCAGTGAGTTTTTCTAGCATTATTTATTGTGACTTGTTGCCTCAAAAGCTTCTCTCCTATAACATCCCTTATCTTTTCATCCCCACTACACAATCACTCACAAACAGCTCATCTACTGTCACACAAAGTCTGTTTACCTCTTGAGCCCTTATTACTTTATGCCTCTTGACATACTAGCCACTACCCATTTCATAGGATTCATGAGATAATTCAGGTAAGAAAAGACTTCAAGAAGGGATTATCCCTCTCTACTTAGAAGTTGTTGGACCTCAACTAGAGTATTGTGCCTGGTCTGTCTGTCCAATCAGTACAAGAAAGATATCTGTTCTTCACTGTGAGGGTGGTGAGGCACTGGAACAGGTTGCCCAGAGAGGTTGTGGATACCCCATCCCAGGAAGTGTTCAAGCCCAGGTTGGATGGGGCTTTGAGCAACCTGGTCTAGTGGAAGTTGTCCCTGCGCATGGCAGAGGGAGTTGGAACTAGATGATCTTTGAGGTCCCTTCCAACCCAAACCATTCCATGATCTATCAACTGGAACATGTTCAGTCTAGGGCCATGGTGATGGTTGGGTGCTGGAGCACTTGCCCTGGGAGGGGAGGTTGAGGGAAATGGGCTTATCCAGCCTGGCTTCAGTAGACCCAACAGCAGCCTTCCACAACCTAACAGGAAGTAATCAGGACATAGAGCCAGAGTCTTCATAATGGGGCATGGCAGGAGGACAACAGGCATGGGCAAACACCAATTTCATGAATTCCCATGATGAGCTTTTGGACAGAAGAACACATGTCATTTTGTTTGGATGGGTCTCCCTGGACTGCACTCTTTAGAAAATCAAATGATTTCTCTTTAAGTCTACAAATCTATACATATCAATGTAAAAATATCTGTTACTAACATGGTACATCAGTCATCCGAAATCCCCCCTGCCAGCCAGTAACAGCATCAAAGGCTTTATTTCCGCTGTTAGGTATAGTGTTTACAACAGCACAGAAGACCACAGAGAGGGTTAAAAAGACATTTGCCATCTCTCATTAGCAATGTCTGTGCTGTCTCTCGGGTAAAAAGGATCTTTGGTTAAAAGGGTAAAATCTTACATCTGGAAGGTTTGAAAGTCTCTCAGAGTTTTTGTTCCCTCAAGATTTTGGTGTCTGATTCCTATGAAGGGAGGGAGGGGGTGGCAGGTGGGGGTGTCTGGAGGCAGGATCTGTTTTGTGAGTTCTCTGTTTTCCTTTCTTTTGCAAAGGGGAAGTTACAAGTCACTTCACCCTATGTTGTTTATAATTTTCTGTTCTTTCAGAATAATTTTCAAAACACTTTGATTTTCTTTTCAGCTGTGAAAGAATAACCCAAGACTAAACATGTTATTCTTTGAAATTAACTCACTTACTAAAGCTGGTTTCCCTATAAATTTTACTGAAGTGGATGATTAAGAACTCTTCTCTACAAATAATGTTTCATGCAATACAGCTGTAATGAGGCTACAGTCTGATTATTTAAATAGATGAACATTTTTATTAACGGCAAAATCACTTCTGGCATGCTCTGTATTTAATACTTAATGAGACTTTGAAATCACAATAGTGGTTTCACACACAGTTAAGGAGGTTAACTCCAAGGGGTGGTTACTTCAGTCCTCAGAGTTGACTCTGGCCTTCATGTTCCTCTAGGGCACCAATTAAATCTAAAGGATAAGCTTTACCAAGAGCCTGAACTTGGCATTAGATTCCATGTACTCCCTATTCTCATGCCCTGCGCAGAGTGGATGCAGGGTTATTTGGGGCTAGTGGCTTTCTGATGTCCTTTAAAGAGCAAAAAGCCCACCTAGAATGGCAGTCATCTACACACTGCTACAAGTGGATGAGAGGAAAAAAAGAAATATAACAAAGAAATAACATAAAGACTATAATAAAGAATACATAAAGTGAAATTATTCCTTTTTTTTATATGTTCTGTGTACCAAAGTCAATGAAAATGAGGTTTTAAGCAGTCTTCTTCCCCAGTCAGTTTGAGGCAAGAGCATAGCATTCATGAGAAGGTCCTAACCCACAAAGTTACCCTCAACACTGGGCAAGCCCTGCCTCATAGCAAGCCCGGAGAAACAGATTAGAGGAGTGCAGAATGTCATCCCCAGGGAACCCTATGAAGAACAGCCCATGTGGGAGAGAGGCATGGGAAACAATGAAGCTATGGGATTCAGGTTTCTTCAGAGCTTTTGAAGCTCAGGAGGTTTCAGAAATACCCAGTGATAAATTCCACTAAGAGACACTTTGCTTCATTTATCTGGCAGAAATTTGAATTGAAGATGTGGTAAGTACTGGGTCTTCTTCAACAAACTGATATTAACTTATGCTGCAACTATTTGTGACATCTTCTCCTTTCTCTGAGGCCTGGTAAAATAGTTCTTCAATTATCTGCTACTCTGAATTGTTACAAAGGATCCCTAAGAAGAGCACCTGTGCAGTCTAGGGTCTGAAGACAAGTTACTCATTTGAGTACAGCCAGATATTCCTACAGAGGTGAGCCATTAGATGGCACTAGTTTGAACTTGCATACACTGTGGCACTATGCCCACCCAGTCCTACTTCTCAGCACTACTTACTCTCCTCATTACTACTCTGAGCTAGTTATGTCACTTCCAGTGCTATGGCAATAGACTGTGAAATGTTGTCTAGCCAAAGCCTTGGTGCTGTTTTACAAAGTGGGTATGCCCAGAAGAACTTTCATTGTTTGTCTCAAGACTTAAATGGTACCTTAAATGTTGGCAGGCAATTGTAGTTTGAATGTTTTACATTAGAGAATAGTCAAAGAGAAAAATAACTGCCTGGCAGTACAAGAGGGCTGGATTGAGGATCAGACTTTTGCTGTGTGTTCATGTAAAGATACCAGTGAACCATAAGGATACCCATAAAGGTGCTGTGTAAGGATCCTTATTGACACAATGAGTGGTTCTTAACAGTGGTAATGTCTGCTGTCCTCCTTTAGAGAGGGATGCAGTTAGTCTGGAGTGGACCATTTTAAACCTTGATGATTGATTGGAGGAGGAGTGTGAAGTCTTTAGACTGGCACGTTTTCCTTGGCTTTGACCTTACACAGAGCCAGGGGCCCATCAGAAATATCCCACTCAGAAAGAAACTTCTTCACATTTCCATGCTTTTTAACTTTGTTTTGCACCGATGTCTTTTTCTTCTCCCAAACTCTCCAGCTTAGTGCACATGAGGTGTAAAAGGTGATCTGGCCCTGAGAGAGCTGCACTCTACAATAGCTAGCTGAAGGGCTAACTGTGGTATTTTGAAGGCCAACAAGTCCTACATGACACAGATCTGTTTTGAAGGAGAACTTACTAAGCTTCAGAACAAAACAATTTTTTTTTTATAAGTGTGGTGAGACAGTGGAACAGGCTGTTCAGAGAGGTTGTGGATGCCCCATCACTAGAAGTGTTCAAGGTCAGGTTAGATGGGGCTTTGAGCAACCTAATCTAGTGAAAGATGCTTCTGCCTACGGTAAGGAGGGTTGCAACTAGATATCTTTGAAGGTCCCTTCCAACCCAAACCATTTTTTGATTCTGTGATTTATGAAAAAGTATTTCAGCCTCCCAGGTAACAAGCCAGACGGCTCTCAATAAGCCATGTTCATTTCCTGAGTATTAAGTGGTCCAGAATACAAATCGACTTAATAAACCTGCCTCTGTATAAACAAATAGATGATGCTTGAAGTGCAGAGATTTCATACAGAATTTAAAACTAAGAATTAAAAAAAAAAAAAGAAAACCAAAACCAACCACACAGTTGAGCATTTAAAAGCATCAACAGAGGCTTTCATTTGAGAATTACCCCTTTTACCTTTTTTCTTCAGAAAAATTATATAAAGGACCAACTATTTCTCCATATGGCAACACTTGAGATGGTCTAAAGAAAAGCACCATTTTCAGGGGATGGAGGACAGAATGCAGAAGGGGAAAGGAAAGAGTAAAAGGAAAGGGGAGAAATCTTAGATATGAGCTGGGAGGTATTTTGGGTTTTTTCTGCTGGAGTCTGATCTGACTTTCTTGAACACAAATTAGAGAAAGTCACATAAAAGCAAGAGATAACAAATGTTATGGTTTAACTCTGTGCTGAAGAATGACAGACGCTTGCATAGCCTTATCAGTCACACATGTATACAAGCACCAGGTTGTTTAAAGTTTTTCTTTTAGTTGCCTTTTTGGCCCTAGGCTTAGAATAACATGGCAAAGGATTCAGGCTTAGCCAGCTGAACCAGACTTCCACTATGGAGAAGGCATAAACAAGGAGATAAAAGAATAGAAGAAAGAAGACAAGGAAGTTGGAAAAAAGTGATATTCAGGAAAGATACAGTGGATGTGATTTAGGCAGGTTCTGGCTGTCTGACTGGGTGATACCGCTGGGCTTCTGAAGGTGCAATGTTCTCACCATGGGTCCCACAACCCTAGAGGTGGGAATGTGGCAGTCACCACAGTAAAGCTTGCTCCTTTCAGTCCATCTGTTCTCTTGTCATTGATATTTACAGCCCCACAAGCGTGGATAGGCCCAGCCGCCCATGTTTTCGTTATTAGACCCAGCATGCAGCACATAAAATTTTGTTCATTATTTCCCAATTTCCCATTTGCCTTATTTATCAAACACAGCCTTTGGGGGGATAGCAATGAGAATCTTGGGTTTTGCCAATCTCATCTTTTTCTCTTTAACTCTTTCTTTACTTGTATGAACAATTTAGATAAAGACTTAACTCTGGGTTTATTTATTTATTTATTTTGTAGACTTGGACTGGAAACCTCTCATCACGATGCTCTCATCTTCTTGAAGTGATCTGGAGATTTGAAGTGATCTAGAGACTTAAATCCTTCTTGCAGGTAGCAAAAAAGAACCAGAATAGGGGTTGCTAAAGAAGAATTGCTCTGTTTCCCTATACTAAACCATCAGTGCCATCTTGCTCTCATTCCTGTACTGAACTTCTTTCTTTTATCTTCCTTCTGGAATCAGTAAATACCATTTTTTGCTTCAACTTTAAAAAGATTTAGAGGATAGGAATTTAATACACCCTCGTCAATATGGTTTTAGGGAAATAGCTCTTGTCAAATAAACCTGATTTACTTCTAAAATGATATTAAAACTTTGATTAAGTGTGTCATAGCTCCACAGTTATCTTTGATTTTTATAGGTCTGTTGAATTAATAACACATTTCACTGATCTAAAAGGTGGCATATATAACATAGATGCAGTAAGGTAGAAAGTTAACTCTATTTGTGGAAAACTTCATTGCCAACAGGGTACCATTAGTGACCGTGGGAAAGTGGCACTAATCAGAACTTTGACTGTCTTCAGAAGTGATCAAAGAGTAAATTGTAGTTCTAGGGACAAAGACAGAAAAAGTGATAAACAGTAATGGAGAACAGAGCAGACAAGCCCTTCTGATTGCACAGTAATCTGAGCCCATTCAAAAAACCTGGGATAGCCAAAGGATATCCTTCCTTTTTAAAAAGATGAAGGAAAGACTGAACTTACCAAACAGATGAAAGGATGCAAGGAAAGACTGAGCATAAGGTAGACCAAAACTGTAGTAACAAAAACCAGGTTAGTAGATTAGCTAGGGGAAGGTTGAAGAGGATTAGTAAAGTGATTAAGTGGTATATGTATTGGTGAGTGAAGACTGAAATACTGTGTGTGGTTTGGGGTCCAGTTTTAAAAGAATGTTGACAAACTGGAGAAGATAAAGCAACTACATTTTTGGAAAGCTGGAGTGAAATAGATAAGCCCAGTCTCTCTTAGTTTACCAAAATGAAGACCAAAGAGTGGTTAGGTGAGCACTTTCAAAGGAAGAACCTACTGAGTAGTAACACAGTTTTTAATTCTAGAAGAGATAAACCCATCAAGAACTAGTAGTCAAAGAAAGAAAAGAAAGGGAGAGGGGGAAAAGGAGGGAGAAAAGGAGGGATGAAGGGAGGGAGGTTGATCAAGCATAGAACTATGCTTGAAAAAGCAGGTGATCAAGCTTTGAAACAAACTACCAAATGAAAACATTTACTCTCCATCATTAAGTCTAAGGCTTAAGACATTAAGTTTCCATGCTTTCTCAAACATGGCTTCTAGTAGAACACAAAATACATGTTCATAAAGAATCATTTCAATATATGGTGTCCTTAATTGTCTGAGACACATGGGAAGCCACATCAAATGATCTGAGGACCTCTCCTGTCCTATAAGGTGTTTATAAATTCGAGATCAATGGTTAAGTTAAATTTGTTCAAAACCTTGTATTAGGCACTATTTCCTCCTGGTTAAAATTTTGCCATACATGAGTTGAAAAAAAAAAAAATGTGCACCAAGTAGGTGCCTCATGGTTCCTTTCTTTACAATCGCTTCATGCATTGCAAATTGGTCTGGTGTTTTCTCAGTTGACATGCCAAGGAAGCTGTTGCCTTTATGGTTTAGAGCAGAAGTTTGAAATATGGCACAAGAAAACTCTCTTCTGCTGGCCACAAAACATCTGGTTTGATCACATTTTACATTTCTGAGAATCACCATTTGCATATTGTTAACATGGCAGACAGGAAAAGTCATTTCCAACAGAAAAGGCAAATTTAATCCTACTAATAATCCCTTTGTTTCCTTACTTTCATCTCACGGACTGCTAAGCACAACCTCACCAGGCACGTTCAGAGCTTGGACAGTGTGTTCCAGACCAGGCTTTTCAGCCATTACCCTTCCAGAACACCGTGTTAGGTGTCCATGGCAACGTTTTGGCAGAGGGGAAGGCTGCAGGGCAGCCTCTGTGAGAAGAGGCCAGGACCTGCCTTGTGCCAAACTCGGCCAGTTCCAGCCAGCTCAAACAGACCCACCACAGGGCACACCTGAGCCCCCCAGCCAACCGGCTGGCCCCTCTGTGATAAGAATTTAAGAAAGGGGAGGAAATGCCAGACAGGTAGAGGAGGAGGAGGAAACCAAAAGTGTGAGAAATAGCAGAGGGGACACCAAACATCTTTATCTTGACCCACAAGCTTACTCGCTCCTGTTCTTCCTATTTTCCCAATGGCCTGTCCTGCCGAGGTGGGGGCCGAGCAGCTGGGTGGGCATCAGGCTGCTAGCCAGGGCCAAGCCACCACAAACATTTTGATCATTATGGTATCCACTGCCAGAAGGGAGCCTAAGGAGCAACTCTGCATGCTTTAGGTGAACCAGGGTAAGGTCAAGTCACAGCAGAATGTGCAGTGTACAGACTCTTTCTCAGCATGCAGCTGAGGGGATGCAGGCTAGGTCAACATTGACTGACTAAATTCTCAGACCAGTACTGGCACACTGCTGACCAGGGCCAAGAAATACACCTCCATATAATTCTCGGCCATAATTCGGACATTACCATACCACTCCCAAGAAGCAAACTACCCAGTTTGGGCAGATAAGAGAGTTTAATGGTATGGACATAGCCTGTTTCATACCAGATGGTCTCAGTGTCACAGAGACCAACCCTGGGCACACTGAGTTTGCTATTAATGACACACCCACGTTATCCTCAGGAATTACTCCAGGTGAGCAAACATGTATTTGTATTTATAGAGTTAATAAAGTTAGCTACACCCTCACCTGGCATTAACCAACATATTTAGCTGAGCAAAATTGATTTATACAAATGTATTTGGGACTCTTGTGGAAATACTGCATCCTTTCCTAAGCCCCTACCCCACAAATCAGTGCCAATGGTGAAGCACTACTTGTTGCATTTAAAATTCAGAAATTTAATAAAAGGAAAATCCTCATGTTTTATTTTGGGAAAAGCATCATAACTTCAGCCTGTTTCCTGATTTATTTTTTCTTGTCTTGACCAACCTGTGCCCACCTGTAAGGCCCTGGGAATCTGGATGTCAGTGCTGTGCTTCAGAATTTCTGCCACTGTCTAAAAGCTCTTTCAGAAGGCTTTCACCCTGACTTAAGGTTGCATTGAAAGGACAATCATTAAATCCCAGCCAGGTAAGGCATGACTATTCCTCGGAACTAGCCCTGTCTCTTAAATTTTAATATTCTTGGGCAAAAAAAATATTTTCCATTTTTCTAAGCCCTGCATACTGTTCTTGTTGATCTCAACAAGTCATTTAATTATCAATTTAAAATCTGTTTGTTTCTTTTCAGACTATAGATTTGATTTATTATAATTATGCTAAGTGAGAATTAATGCATATATTTGTGGTATATGATTTTAAATGTTTCAATGCCTTGAGAAAGACCACATGTGCTTGCTTAAAAAGGCACTTCTGGCATGGGTACAGTTTAAACAAACTGTGTATGCAAATACGTAGTTGTAAGTAATCAAAAGAGAGATCTCCACTAATAAGAGCTAACATTTATTATTGTTCCTATCACCATTCCTTGAGCCAGAAATTACAAAACTAGATTTCCTAATTCGACTTATTCATGACTAAATAAAAAGAACCCAAGCCTCTTTTTTTATTTCTTTTAGTATGTTTTTTTTTCAAAATTAATAAAGTCAAGTTTGTTCTCATCTTCCATATTTCTTCTCCCAGCTAAGCAGCTGATTTTACTATCAATGGAATGCAACAGATTGTAAAGGAGTCAAGGAGACGTTTGAAAATAGATTTGTTCAGCCATACACTGCAAACAGCACATCTGTTATTGACAGAGTGAAAATAGAGCCTGCAAGGAGTTAGTACTAAATACAATTCAGACTCAGGAACAGCATTCCTGCCTGGATTTTACTTTCTTATTTTGCTTAGGTAAAATTGTCTCCACTCCAATACAACTGCCATGAGCGGACATAGAGGGCTGTTCTAAAGGTCCCTAGGCAATGAAAGACACCACTCAAAATTGTATATTACAAGCTCATTCCACGTGATGCTTGTGACACCTTCGTGAATGTGAAAAATCTTTGTTAAAAGAACAGTGAGATTGCAGTGGGAACAGCCCAAACTGTTGGGTCATTGAGGTTATCAAGTCTCAGTGGACATGCCTTATTTTTTCACCTGGAAATGCTACATTAGAAGAAATCAAGGATTTTAGCACTTCTATGATCTCTAGAGAGTTCAGCTTTCTGTGCAGCCTGTGTGTAAATTATTTTGATGCAATCTGGGAATTGATGGACCCCTTCCATATGCATCCAAGAAATCTCTTGAAAGAGCTACAGCGATCTTGGGAAATATCAGAATTCAAGCAACCCGTAACGGCACTAATTTGACTCCAGGGATGTAGTCCTAATCCATATCACCTAACTTGAAATATCAGAAGTTTCTCTCCAGCCTTATCTACTTTTCTATGGTCCCTCTACAACTGAGGGGGAAGATGGGCATGTCCAGGTGGGTTGACAGAGATCCACAGTGGGATCATAAGAAACTTGATTAGACACCAATTTCTGTGTGTCTCAAATTAGGTAAAAAGATTTGCAGCTTTTCATACAGCCATTTTACATCCTTGACATTTACATTCCACATATTTTACATTTGCTTTTTTTTTCCACAGACCCTCTGGCTTCCAGAATGCACAGCCTTTGCTGAGCAGGCACCTGTTCAGCCTATTTCCCTAATCCATTCAGAAAACACCATTCTTGCCCAGGCCTTCTTGGCTGTACACCATCCAAACCCACACTGGATTGGGTTGTTCACATTCTCATTACTAGGGCTGTTGGCATTTTTGACGGGAGAAGCCAATAACTCACGTGTCAGGTGTTCAGCAACCTGCTGATGGCAGGCAGAGCTCTTGTCTCCAACCTACAGCAGCCAGCACAGTTTGTTACCACCAATTCCCAGTCACTACAACCAACAACCCTGAGAGAAGGCTAAATACAGGCCAGCAGCTGGGACTGTTTTATCCTCCCACAAAACCATATCTGACTGGGTGAGTGCCTGCACAGCTGTCTGCAGCAGGTTGCTCTCATTCTGTGGATCAGACAGCGGACTTAAATCACCTGTTTGTCTCTTTTTAGGAGCATCACATTTGTCCACAATTCTCAGGCCAGCACTGGCCCATCAGAGATCTCTAGACCTGCTAAGACCTGGAGAAGGCCTTTTTTTTTGTTATTAAAAAATTGGATTTCTTTAGAATGTAAATGAATTGAAACCACAGCCAGCCTTCAAAGAGAAAGCAAGATAATTACATTGCTACGAGGCAGTAGTTGACTTACTGGTGTAAAGGAGTACTCATACACGTAACTATCCGAAAGGTAATGCTATTATCAGGCTATATGTGCCACAGGTGCTCTTGCTTCCCAGGCTTACTGAATTCTCCTTTAATATAAATAGTCTTCTTGTGTTTCTGTTTTCACTGACCTATTTACATCAGAATCCTTGGTCACTTCAGAAGTTAATCACCTCCAAGGCTAAATACAAGTCCCAGGGTAAAGGGATGGAGAAAGGCTTTCTGGAACACAGCTGCCCCTGACCTTGTGATGCAGAACACCTTTCCCCTCCCCACAGCTAAATTTTATTTAAAACTGGCAGTTAAGCTGATATCGTGAGGTTTTCCCGAACCTTAAGTATGATTTGGTTTAGTGCACAAACTGAAAGTTTCCCAGTAATAATGTTCTGGCATAGCCTTTCCAGTCTTGGATCCACCTCTGTCAGGGGAACAAGTACCACCTGCTTTCTTTTGTAATGTGTTCACAGTAGTTGATAATACTTTCTTCTACTACTTACCATACACATATATATATTTTTTTTAGGATTACAGCGATGGGAAAATACCCTTGGTAAAAACAAAATAACATAGACCAGGAAATATTAGGGGAAAAAAAAGATAGGATATCAGTTTTTCTCCACCTGGTAAGCTTTTGTCCATGCATTGCAATCTACTGAGTTTCTCCAAACTACCATATTTTATTTTCTGAATGGCAAAATTCACAAAAAGTATCAGAAAAGAGCTATCATATCTGTCCAGATAAAACAAAACACAGAGTAAGATACTCTCAGTGGAGATTTTAAACTTTTTCTACTATGCTTTTTAGTGTTCTCTTGTCCTTTCTGAATCAATAAAAATCATTCTGCTCTCTATTATGCTTATCTGGGGGAAAAAAAAGTCTCATGTAAGTGTTTATCATGAGCTCAAGCAGACAAGAAGTAAAGACACTTCAGGTAGGGTCCTTGTGGGGGTGGTTTTGTCATATGAGCAACCTGAATCAAAGGCTTATCACTGTTGAAAGGTGGAAAGCTTTTTTTTTCCCTTCGCTTGCCATGATTCTTCCCTTCTGCTTTGTTCCTTCCTCCTTTTCTCTGCCTCCCTCCCTTGTTCCAGCTCTGGGGTTCATCTGAGTGCCAAGTCTTCACAGATTATTTCCATGTCACTGTTTCAACTGGGGGATAAACTACTATAGCAAGAATAATTTTATTCCACATTGGGCAGTACTGTATCACTTAACTTGATCTGTTACACTGCATTCAATGCCAGCATGTTAGGTAGGCAAATCAATCTATCATCTTAAAATGGTAACTGATTTATTTCCTTTTCTTTCTGCTTAAATGCCACGTTGCTCTGGGTGCTTTCAGTGCATACTTCAGTGCTTGCTTCAGCACAGGGCTCACTGCCACAGCAGGACCATGACCACCTCACCAGGGCAACTAAATCAGGAACATGGCTTCCTTTGCTAAAAATATAATCAATGGGGAAACCCAGGCATATGCAAAGAGTGATTAAACCCATATGCTAACTGACCTGTCCTGCAAATATGGCCTTCCTCTTTTGTCACAGGAGGAACCCACACCAGTTGTACTCCCATGAGCCATCTACATCAAACTCCAAAATTCACCAGGACAAATCTAAGCATGTACCTGCAACGAGAGGAAATACTTTTGGAGGCTGAAACAAGAGCACACAGTAGCTGGCAACCTGATTTTTGCCATGGCTATGCCTGAGCTATCAATCTTATCCCTGAAATGCTTGTTTCAGTTTCTCAAAACATTCTGAAACAGATTGGGTGGGAATATGTTTTAAATGTCTCGATCAGCAGAACCTGGGCTTTTATTAATAATGGAAGAGGATATAGGAAGCAATTGTCATGAATTCAGCATACTGCCCTTCAGGTGTTTCTATGGAGCACAGATTTCAGAGCAGCTCACACTGCTCTCCTATACACCACCAAGATCTTTATCTTTTGCCAAGGATTTTCTTAGGAGAGGAAAAGAGCAACGTGCACCTTGCAACATGGTCTAGATTCATCTGCCAAGTTAGGGAAGATATTACAGATGCAGAGCTATGAATCACTACGTCCAGAGGATATGTGTCAGGGTGATGTGCAAACCTCAGCTAGCTCCTCTTGCACTGCAGATGAACCCTGAGTCACATATGGGTCAAATGTTGTGTCCTCAAATGACCTGTGACATTGCCTTAGTGGTTGAGCTTCCAGACAGGGCTGTGCTTTTAAATGCAAACTTTTTCCTGAAGCAGAAAGGCAATGGCCAACAATGGGGTTTTTTTCTCCCATTTTTCATGCTGTGAACACTGATTTGTGTGTATATGTTTTTAAGGACCATTGTGAGGACAAGTAGAACTAGAACTGCAAGACCTAGTATCTCCCATGCTGGCTAGAGTGACCGGAGATCACCCAGGCATGCTAGTACAGAAACAGCTTCTTGCTAATGAGGTGAACTTCGATCAAGCACGTACATTTTGTGAAAACCTCCAGGTCTAAAAGAGGCCAGAAAAGCATCACTGAAATCTCCAGGGCAGGAAGAGCCATGTGGAAGAGATACTGGCCAGAGTGAGAGCTGCCTAACAATCCACATCTTGTTAAGCCTAATGGAAGCCATCAACACTATCTCTAGTTACACCTACCTTTTGGCTTGTACAGTCAAAATAGGCCACATGCCCCTTTTTTGTCTTGGCAGTAAGTTAAAAAGGTGCTTTTTCTTCTTTGTTGTAAGGGACCTCTGTGGCTGCATTTCCAAAAGTCTGGAAGGAGGGGTCCATGAGAAGGGAAAAGGATAGCAAGGGCTCAGCACTGAGGATTCTGAGATACATCACAGAAGCTGTGTGTTGTTTGCACCAGAAGCTGCTGGACTCCACACTCAGCAGAAATTATATCACAGAATCACAGAATCACAGAATGTTAGGGATTGGAAGGGACCTCAAAAGATCATCTAG